>JAGXJF010002589.1:1200000-1691813 GCA_019208055.1 Stipa capillata
TGGTGGTTTTTGTCACTGCTTTTGCTTGACATCTAGCCAAATGGGAGTGCTCGTGCGCGCGGCTCCCAAAAGCACGCGATCCCTAATGTGATCTGCTGATAGCCTTCGCCTTTTGCCACCCTCCGAAACGCCTTGACATGGTAATTCACCTTCCAGTTAATCACCAGGAAAATGATCGAAGAGAGCGTGTAAATGACTGACAGTAACACAATAAATACTGCACTAGAGAGAAAGGAGAAAAATAAACTAGCTGAGATATTGGGGCAGATCATCGCCAAACCAATCAGCGCGCGTATTGCGTAATGCGTAAAAGAATGCGATTACGACGCCGCAGGATCGCCCACAAGACGCTTAAGAGAAACAGCTCTCGTGCTGAAACAGGAACTGAAGAGTAGTGTTCCCTGTGTGTTCTTCTCTAATCACCTGCAGTGCCACGCACTGTTTCTTCAAGCTCGGACCATAATTACCACTGCATTCGTCTTGACTACCCTTGACTCCTCTGGGTGCACGCTACTGTTGGGCCGCTCTCATGGCTGGTTTGACATTCGCATGCCATTATTACCGCAACCGAGGGAGAGGAGGAGAAGAAGAGACGCTAATCTTGCGGAATGCGGATCACTTGCAGTGCAGCCTGCGTCTCCCGTGACCTAACCAATCACCTTTCTCGACCTCCGATGCAGTTTCACGGAAGAAACGATCGAGTGGGAGTGGAGGCCAGTTCATGCCATGCCCCGAGAACCCGCAACTGGCCTCCACTTGTCGACGAGACGCCGATCGAGATAGTGAGGGCGACGTCGAAAATGACGCAACTTCGTGGGTTTTTTTTTATCGATCGGTCGTCTCCTTTCTGGGGTTTTTTGGCCGATTTTACTAAAAAGATCTGTCGGAAAGCCCCGATTCATGAACGCCTGGGTTCGATAATTCTCTGCTGATTGCTGACACGTTTTCAACGTGTTGCTTCCAACGAGATAAAGGCTTAATGCATGGTAGGATTAGGATATATAGTTGTTAAGGAAAAATTGTGAGTAACTGGGAGAGTTTGATCTCCATTTGCTGGATTCCGATTTGCGGCTGCAGAGTTCCAGCTGTGACCTTGTTGTTGCGCAAAGAGACACGCATAGGCAAATATTGCGACTAGACTTTCAGTTTCCAAGTGGGAATCCCTTGTGTTTTGGGACGAGCCCTTTTATTGTGCTAGAAAAATTTATTCAGGGATATATAGGGAATGTCTATTTCTCAGTTGTTTGAAATTTTCTTAAATCACAGTCACTCTTTGGATCAAAATCTAACAACTCTCATCTCCACTAAAATAATATTTAATTTTACGGATTAAAAATTGCAGTAACTTTTCACTAAAATTGCACACCTTTGCACACCTCTAAAACTGCGATTTTAGGCTAAAGGATGTGCAATTTTACAGACTAAAAATTGCAGTAACTTGTCACTAAAATTGCACACTTACGGAACTACAATTTTAAGCTAATTGATGTGCAATTTTAGGTGACTGAGATTTATAAAAATTTCAGGCAACTGAGAATTAGCCAATCTGAGATATATAAGGCGGAAACTAATAGGATACATAGAGCGGTTCATAAGTAGCCCGAGCCTGATTTCTATAGGCCTGAGCTTGGGACTATAGACTCGACCTGAAGGCTCCAAACCAAGAAATATCATATTGTTAAACAAAAATAATTAGAATAACAATTATCTGTGGAATGGGATTTTTTAAAGGAAAGATAATGGCGTACTAAGTTTAATGGACTTGGTGTAAAAAAAACAAATATTTTGAAAAGATATATACATAAAAATAGAAGAAACATAGTAGCAAACCATGATAAACTAATAATCAACTGGTAACAACCCTAGCTCCATTAGATTTTCAAAATGCTGTTATTTCTTATCCCCGATGGTAATACACTACGGGAGTGTGTGGGATTACTTGCATGTCTTTTTTTTAATCATATAGTACTTACATTCTATGTCATCGGATCTTCATCCAATGTATCTTCACCCTCTTCCTTTTACCTTATAATAGAAAAGATCTGACAATGAAGATCTGAGTACTCACAAGATAAAGAAACACTCGAGTACTTATTAGCAATTCTGTACGCTAATCGGTAACTTCAATTCCATATCACGTGTAGTCCAACCTACTTATGTTCTCTATAAGAAAAGCCTACTTTTATCTTTTCTAGTGTGTGTTCTGACTGTGCCCCAAATCGACCCTACCAAAATTTTGCCTAGAGTTTATCCAGGAAAAAAAAGAGAAGAAAATTACAATGTTTGTACCCAAGTTTTAGGTTAAGATTTGCGAGAAAGGCATAGGTAGTGCCTCAAAGGGTCACGTGCATGCCAAAAATTGGCGCCACCCAAAAAAGAACAAATTTATTGGCCCGAGAGATTAGTGGGATTAACTTAGACACGAACCAAACACACACTCAATTCCTAGAGTTTCGAAGTAGGCGGGCCAGCAACTGTGCTGTACTCCAATGGCTGCTCAACAACTCAAACATATGAACAGTCATATGCTCATATGCCTCTCCAACAGTAAGAATCCTACCCTGAAGGCTGAAGCCCAGAAAGTATGACCAGAAAACAAGCCACAATGTCCCAGCTCCAATGGCCAAAACCTCAAGGCTGTGGACGACCTCACCCACCCATGAGCTGGTTCCGTTTCACAAAGGCATCGCACTTTTCAGCCACAAACAAACACAAATACGCCGCATCAGATTACAAAATCCCCTTATCCATCACGCGTTCATGCATATGATCGAGCGATGGTGGGGAGCCCATCGGTCCCCGGCGACGAATGATGATTCACTCACCGGATATATTGCAGCTAGCGGCGCTCTTTTCTGAAGATCTGGCCCGTTTCTTTTTGGCCAGATCGAGACAAGTCTGCAGATCGCCGTGAGGAGCTGTTTTTGGCCTGTTGATCGTCCATTTTTGGCTTCGATCATCGTCGTCTCATGAGCTGGCCCGTTTTGCTCACCAAGAAGCGCGTGGTTTATCGTAAGATAATGCCATAATAATGTATAGTATTTCACAGACAGATCGTGCGTGTTAGGTACCCACTGACACTTGTATATGTTCAGACTGTTTGTTTATTTCATATCTTCGATAGTTGATGGAAATCGAACTCTGGTTTGTTGACTGAAGAACTATTTTAACTGCTGAGTTATCATATGGTTCGCATCTGCGAACAACCCTAGATTTGGCTGCACTTTTTACCTGTATAATTTTCGATGGACTCACTGGAGCAGGCATGCATGTGTGACAGCGGAATCTATGCCTTGTGATCTTTGCCACGGAGAACAAAAACAGAGGAGCTTTTCAGCAATAGATTTGCACTGGCAAGCTGCAGCTACAGCTAGCTAGCTATCTAGCTGCCGTCTTTTTGAGCAGCACGCAAAGGATCAGGAGGCATATATCTTGACATATGCATGGGGAAGTATTCCTGCTTGATCTGTGGCTTAGCATGCAACTTCCTTTTTAACTCTCCACCACTAAATCTATCGGAGATACTTCCAGTCCGAATCGTGCATATCGTTCAAAATCGGCATCGAGTTTGTCTGTACGAATGTAGTGTTGCATTGCACAAATGGTCCTCTTTTCATTGACATTCTTAGTAGCTAGGATCGATAGCTGCTTCAATTCAGCTCTCTCAAGAACAATATTATCTTGAGAACTAATTCTTGCATGGCGTGTCATTATCTATGCCGGAAAAGATGAGAAGTAAACACATTCCACTTGGTTTCATATTGACTTTTCAGGGGTCAAGTAGTTATCTTGTCTTGTGGTTATGGTTAAAGCTGTCAAAAGAACTCACTGACAGATAGATTAATACACAGATAATCGTCAAAAGAAACAATTTTTTTATCTAGACGTTTCTTCTTCAGTCAATTCACCAAAAAATAAACAGTTTTTTCACCTGAACCTTAATTTCTGGTTCAGTTTCCAGCAGAACTTGAAGAAAACAAACAGGTACCTGCCCAACAATTTGACAAAGCCAATCCCTATCCACATCTCATTTCACCCCATTCCATTTTCATGCATGCGCACATATCTTTTCACCCTGCCAACTCACGAGACCGAGAGGCGAGAGAAGCACAGCAGTGCCACTGCCACTATGGATCGACATCGACCTCAAAATTCCGATATGAAAGTGGGGGCAGTCCGGGGCCGGCCGCACTACCCTGCCCCTTTCGGCATTAATTCACAGCAAGATCGCAGCAGAGTCATGGCCCTTAGCAGATAACCCAATCACATGCCTCCTCGATCGTGCTGCTCCTATAAATAAACGCCCCGATCAGCAACTTGTCATTCACCTCACCTACGCAGCTGAGCTGAGCTTCCGTTCAGCCGTGGCTACGAGCACGAGTGGCTACTACCTAATCAGGTTGACCCCTACAGGAGAGAGAGAGAGAGATCATGGATGTGGAGAGCTTCGCTGGGCCTGAGGTCTCCGTCGACTGGCGGGGCCGGCCGTGCGAGCCGCGCCGGCACGGCGGCATGCGCGCCGCCGTCTTCGTCCTAGGTACGTACGTGCACCAGCGAGCAATGCCCATGGGGTGTTGGTTACTGGTTTGGTGCAAGTGCTGAAGCGTGTGCAATGGATGGATGTGTGCGTGGCATGGTGCAGGGATCCAGGCGTTCGAGATCATGGCGATCGCGGCGGTGGGGAACAACCTGATCACGTACGTGTTCGGGGAGATGCACTTCCCGCTGTCGGAGGCGGCCAACGTGGTCACAAACTTCGTCGGCACCATCTTCCTCCTTTCCCTGCTCGGCGGCTTCCTCTCCGACTCCTACCTCGGCTGCTTCTGGACCATGCTCACATTCGGCTTCGTCGAGCTCTCGGTACTAATTCATTAACGCACACATACATCATTCCTCTCACCCAATTGAGCTCAACCTCTTAATTCTTCCTATAATTGAGTTCTGCGCATCAACCAGCCAGATTTTCTTTCTCACTCAAAAAGTTTAAAAGCTGTCGAGAGGAGAGACGGGCAATATACTCGTCGTTCTTGAGTAGCGGCGGTGATCTATCGATCACTTGAGCGCGTTTGACGAAGAACATGTAACGTGCCGGAGTGCTATTCCCTTTGTCGTTGACCGTTGTTTTCACGTAAAAAAGGGGAGAAGAACTTGGATGGATCATGGACGGAATGGGCCTGAAAAGGTGCTAATCGCCATGCATGGACCAGAGATTATGTTCCCGAACGGCTTCAAAAAGGTTTCTGGGACCAGGTTGAATTCAACGCAGCATGGCGTGGCCGCCCGGTACTACACGCGGCCGGCCAGCAATGCTAATTTTTTTTGTTTTAGAAAAGCGACTAGAACTACTACACGTGCGAAAGGGAATTTTTTGTTGTTGGGGACTTGAAAACAACGTGTCTAAAGAAAGTTGTACTAGTAGTACTCGCCTACTTGGCACTAATCATTTTAGCCACTTCTTTCTTTTAGCGTACGACTTTTGTGATTTACGTTAAAACATCGCAAAAATGGTCTTATGAATCTCTCGTGTTAATAAAAACAGTACAAGTAGTTTTACAAAAGAGAGAGAGAGCCCCTCCACCCACCCCCTAATATTTCTAGTATGCAATCTGTTGAATTTGCTACACCTCAATCGTATTTCTTAGTGGATTGAGCTGTACATCATCATACCTATTATTTGTACAAGAAAGAAAAATTATGTATAATCTTAGATTTCGAAACATGAAAAAAAATTGTGCAAATTATCCAATTGCACGTTTCTAAACATGGAGTTGCATACATCTTCTAAGTCTCTATGATTTTGTTAAATTTCAATTGACTGTTATTGCAATTAATGGATTGTTACCATGTTTTTCTAATCTCCAGGGCTTCGTACTTCTGTCAGTGCAAGCACACCTGCCACAGCTGAAGCCGCCGCCATGCAACATGGTGTCCATGGGTGGCAGCTGCGAGCAGGCGAGAGGTTTCAAGTCTAGCATCTTTTTCGTCGCGCTCTACCTGGTGGCGCTCGGCAGCGGCTGCCTCAAGCCCAACATGATCGCTCATGGCGCCGACCAGTTCGCCGGCGGTGCCACGACGAACAACGCCAAGAGGCTCTCGACCTACTTCAACTCGGCCTACTTCAGCTTCTGCCTCGGCGAGCTCGTCGCGCTCACGGCGCTTGTCTGGGTGCAGACGCACTCCGGGATGGACGTCGGGTTCGGCATCTCCGCGGCTGCCATGGCTGCAGGGCTCGTCAGCCTGGTGTCCGGCGCGGCGTTCTACCGGAATAAGCCTCCTCAGGGCAGCATCTTCACTCCTATTACAAGGGTAAGAATCTTACAATATGAGTGCACCTGTGAAACAAATTTGCTATTCTAAACCGTCTCAGAAATTATTATTTCTAAATCGATCAAGTTACACATTATTAAGCTAAGTTGTATAAATAATTATACGTAAATTTAGGTCTAGGACGTTACATATTTCTAAACCAAAAATTACACATAATTTTTAAATATGTGTAACTACCTAACTTTTATTGTATAAAGAGTCGATTGTTATGATCCTCGATTGAGAAATAAGAATTTCTCAATCGACGAGAAATAGATGATTCATTTGGGCAAACAGTTCACAGTGACCTGTAAACCACGTATTTAGCAAAATAATTTTCCAACATATATAGATCAAATTTGATTTTAAAGATCGAAGTGTTGGTAAGATTGTGTTATTGCCTAGAAAAACTACATGATAAGATACACTAGTTACCCAGTTATCCTAACATGATAAGATATACTAGCTTGTGGTTGAACTGAAATACTCCCTCCATCCCAAAATATAATGCGTATTTTGTTTGGTTAAGACAAGATTTTGACCAATAATTACTCCATTAGTACTTGGTTTATGTTAAATAAAATTTATATCATTAGATTTGTATTCAAAAGTACTTACTTATGATTGTGACTTTCTATCATATAAACCTTATATTAATAGAGTAATTGTTAGTCAAAGCCTTACTTTAACCAAATAAAATATGCCTTATATTTTAGGACCGAGGAAGTAAATAGTAGATATGCTTTTACTTGGCTGATAGTGAAGGTAGATTACGCATCCTGACAAACTCTGCATTCTAAATTGGACAGTTTGAACTGTTATGTTAGTGGCAAGTTGCTGTATGTTAAACATTTCCTTTCTGCTAAAGAAGTCCGTTTAAGAAATTTCTAAAATACTGCCGTATGCAAGAACCTTTGTCACGATCTTTGATCTGATCACATTATTATGATCCATTTCGTACTCATCATTTAGATATTAGGTACATTTTTTTGTTATCATTTCAGTCAGAGCGGTTCATGCATTATGCTCACCTTATCATATTGTACAGTTCCGTCGTTTGGGATCATATGATAGGTAGAAGTAAATTATATGTTTGTTTGTCGATCAGATCTAGTAAGATACTATGAACTGATGTGCTACGTGCAAGTTGTGTTTGCAAACTTATACTATTTTCTTGACTGTTGGGCTGTCAGTTCTGTGCAGCAATGACTTTGATCGTACTGATAACGACAGAACTGAACGGGGATTATTTAAACCGTCATATGTGCACTTGCATTATTTAGCACAGGTTTAAGATGACAAGCTTTCTTTGTGCAAGTTCTGGCAAACTATTAAGCTAATCTTTGTTCTGATAATGTCACGATCTCTCACATGATTGTACGGAAATATTTTTAGTTATCTTTATCTTTTTACTTGTACGTATGATATTAGATCAGTATAGGAAATAAAAGTTCAGATCGCGAGCCGACCCGTTAACCATTGTACTGAGCCGTCTATTTAGATTTAGTTGATCTATCGGATGTGATTTGTTTATGTACAATTATAATGATATATCGGTTGTGATCTGATTAGATACAGTTACGCAGATCTATCGATTGTAGTCAAATAATAGTAAAATGGTCCACTAGATTAACGATCGGATGTTTTGTTTTTTATAGAAATTTCTAACCTCTCTCTATTTTTTCTATTATAATTCTATTTTTAGTATACAGTAGATTACGTTAACATCATCGTAGCACAGAAATATACATATGCACTTCAAAATTTCTAACCCAGATACAATAGAACTTGTCGTGTCAATAACATTCAGCTATGTTTTTCTAGTTATTCCTCGTCCTGACAAACTTGTAGCAACATACTGAATCTCTGACAAAGTTGCTTGAACTGTGCGAAATTCTGCAGGTGTTTGTCGCTGCCTTCACCAAGAGGAAGCAAATCTGCCCTTCCAATCATGTGAACGCCGGAGTTTGCGAGCCGGCACGCCTCGCCGGCAACTTCCGCCACGGCAACAAATTCAGGTGAGCACCGCGTCCCATCCATCATCCAGCCTCAGCCGGCTGGTGCCCGGTGCTGCCACCTCACTACTTGCGTGAATGAACTTTGCAGGTTCTTGGACAAGGCGTGCATCAGGGACGCGGCGCAGCAGGGCCCCAACACGAAGCCGGAGAGCCCGTGGCGGCTGTGCACGGCGGCCGAGGTGCAGCAGGCCAAGACTCTCCTCGCCGTGACGCCCATCTTCGCGTGCACCATCGTGTTCAACACCGTGCTCGCGCAGCTGCAGACCTTCTCGGTGCAGCAGGGCGGCGCCATGGACACCGCGCTGGGGGGTTCCTCCTTCCGCGTTCCGCCGGCGTCGCTGCAGGCCATCCCCTACGCCATGCTTCTCGTGCTCGTCCCGGCGTACGAGCTCCTCCTCGTCCCGCTCATGAAGAGGCTCACGGGTACGCGGTCCGGGATCACCCCGCTCCAGCGCATCGGCGTCGGCCTCTGCACCGTCGCGCTCTCCATGGTCGCGGCCGCCACCGTTGAGCGCAGGCGCCGTGATCTCGCGGCGTCCGGGACGCGGATGTCCGTGCTCTGGATCGTGCCGCAGTTCCTGGTGTTCGGCGTGTCGGAGATGTTCACCGCCGTGGGGCTCATCGAGTTCTTCTACAAGCAGGCGTGCGCCGGCATGCAGTCCTTCCTCACGGCGCTCACCTACTGCTCCTACGCGTTCGGGTTCTACCTCAGCTCGGTGCTCGTGACGCTGGTGAACAGGGTGACCGCGAGGCACGGCAGCGGCGGCGGCTGGCTCGGCGACAACGACCTGAACAAGGACAGGCTGGACCTCTTCTACTGGATGCTCGCCGTGCTCAGCGTGCTAAACTTCTTCTGCTACCTGCTCTGTGCAAGGTGGTATAATTCAGGTGCAGATGGCTCTGATGCTGCCTCTGCTCAGATTGCAGCAGATGGGAAGGAGATCAGCTGAAGAACTCCAGAACATGGAGACTGAAACTGTATATGCGTATAGATATATGTAGAAATGCATGAGAAATAGTTATGGGAAAAGGAGTACTAGGTTAAGAAGCTTTCCTTTGATAAGGAATAGAAAGTACAGTATATATGAGTTCTGCAGCAAAGCATAGTTTTCAGGAAACTTAATTCGCACTTTGTTAAGCTTCAGCATAAGGAAGAAAATCAAATGGTCAACATGCAAATATGCAACGGAATGGTGAAAATCAAGGTGTTCAACATGCAAATATGCAACGGAATGGTGAATTAAGCAACATATCGGAAATAATCAAATAAATGTTGATAGGATAAAAGGACAAGTACCAACTACCAAGTTCACATCTTCCCTTCTGAAATAAGAATCAACCAAGGTTTTCAGACCACACAAAGCATGCAAGATGCACAAACCATAGATGGCCTCTCGACGCACAGTAATGTAGCAAACGGTGTAATAAAAAAATAATTTTTCATCTCTCAACTATTATCTAAATGCATTATTGTCACTCAACTTTAAAACCACTCAAAATTGGTCTATCAACTATCGATGCCACTTTACGTCCCTGAGGCTATTTCAAAGAGGTTTTGAGTTACGTAGATGCGATGGGTCCGCCACATGCATGCCACGTCATCTAATAAATAATAAATAAATAAATGACGCAACCTGCCCCTGTTGGCTCCTCGAGGCCCTGCTGTCCCAGCATGTACTGGTTAGCACCAACTCGCCTCTGCTTCCTACAGACCCGCCGGTTGCTGCCTCCTCACGTCCTCGCTGCTAAGGCACCAGAGACCTCATGGCATCCATGTCGAGGTTGCGGGAGAAAGCAGAAGGGATGCGAGAGCAGTAAGGGACTGACATGTGGGTTCTGGTGAGAAAAAATTGTTTATTTTACTTTTAAGCTGACTACGATCTACGTAGGCGTCACATCAACACAAAATCGTTTTTGAATGATCAAAATAAATTTAACCGATCTTAGAGATAGCAAATTACACGGTTTTGAGAGTTGAGAGACGTAATTTACACTCTGATAATAATTAAAGGATTAAATATACATGGTTCATCTGCTAAAATAGATTCTCCGGTTAGTAATGTATAGGGCATTCCTCCATGCTGCAAAATTTCCCATGTGGAGATATTACAGAATGATGCAACTGTTGTTATCATTCTTTAACTTGTATGCAACTTAAACAAAAGGCACTTGTTTTGTAAAGCTAAACTTTTTATGCCTAAACCACCACAGAGTTTCGGGATATACACTATCTCCCAAGCAACAAGGCATTGAGCACCAGTACATATGTGATCTGCAACCTAGAAGAAAGCCCTCCTGATCTTATCAATAGTCAAGGTGGAGGTTTGGGAGAGAAGGAGAGATGCCATGAAGTAGGTTGGGAGACTCTAAGATGGCTGAGATTAGGATGAACTAGCCCTCTTTGGAGAGAAGAGAGGTGCACCATCCAAATAGGTATTTGGCACATTTGTCGATGAGGTTCGAAAAGTGGAACAGGGGAGCTTATAAGGAGATAACGGGAGTCCTAGGTAGGTTTGGGGAAGGAGGCAATGGATGTCCCAAGAGTGCGCTGATGCCAAATTGCCGAAGGACGGCTCAGTGAGGAGGAACCGGTTGATAAGGAGGCGAGGTGGTGGCTCCATCCAGTGATGGCAGCCTTCAGAGACAAAGGAAGAGGGCAGTGATGAGAGAGGGAGCATCAGGAGTGAGTGGAGTGATCAGGTGAGGGTTATGAGGGAGAAGAAAGGTTGGGTTTGAGGCTGTCCGTTAGATCTTGATCCGATGGTTCCGAAAAGCTAAATTTTAGAAAGAGAAGAAAAAACATGCATTGCTTGATGGATGTGGACTCTTAACTTTTGGACATGACTCAAAGAGTCTGGATACGACATGATGTTTGTGTCGAAGGCAGTTCGACTTCGTCAGGTCGCAGGCACCATCTACGTACATGGGGACTCTATCACAGCGTTGCCCACTGGGCGTGTCCATGAAGCACACTTAGGCAGCCAGCCCATAGCCCACATGTTGATGCTGGAACTCGAGTATGTACAAGCCGCAGAATCCCATCTTCCATGGAGGGCTCCGTGCAGTGGAAGCATGCCCATACAGGCGGCGACCGGCTAACCAACCTGCTGGACTGCTTCCTCAACTCCGTCCTGTCGTGCCTCAAGGCCTGGCAGGTCGTGCAAACGTGCGTATTGTCGCAGAGGTGGCGGCACGTCTGGTGCACCATGCTGTGGGTCAACATCGACCACAGGGAGTTCCAATCCACAGAGGAAGAGGACGATGAGATCGACAAGTTAGAGAGCTTCACCGGTAAACTCCTGTCACGTTGTAACCCTGAGACGCTCCACGCTTTCTGGCTGCACGTCGGCGCGCGGCGCGAGATGGTCAGCCTGTCCTCCCTGGCCAGTTGCTCGTGGAGCCTCACGAGGCTGCACCTCAATAGAGTACGCCTGCACCATAGCTTTGTGGAGCAGCTCGCATCTAGCGGGTTCCCCGTCCTCCGGGTCCTGGAGCTCAGGAATTCCGAGTACTGCTTCCACCGGATCGCGTTGAGCATGCTCGAGAGCATGACCATTGACGGCTGCCGGAACGGCGGCAACGCTGACTTGGTTGTCATTGCCCCGCGCCTCGCCACACTGCGCCTCGGCACCCCATTCTATCGTGACTGTGACGCGGTCCAGGCCAGCACAAGCCGCGGCACGGTTTCATTGTGGTTGGGGCTTCATCCTTGCCCAAGCGTCCATCCACCTCTGGGATGCGAACCAACACCGGATGCGCCACAATCTTCATCATGGGAAGCCAATCATTCAACAGAGCGTGGGTTTGCTCAAAGCTGTAAAGGACCTTCTTGGCTGCCTCTCCAGCGTCAGTACCTTGGAGCTATCGGGGTTCCATGCAATTGTCTGTTAATTTATCCTTTTCGTAAAAATAAAATCTCCTACGCTAAAACTTCTTCAATGTATTGTCTAGAAAAACCATCGTATAAGATAATAGAAAAAGGTAACAAAAATACAATGATAAAATACACCATACTTTCCTCCCGTAAAATTACGTAACATAATCCCACATTTGTTTTGGCTTTCATGTTTTAGGCTTAGGCTATGGAAAACGAGGAGTTTCCGTTTGTGGATAACATTTATTTTGAAGTAGCGTTGGTGGATAACATCATTTATTCCGATTCCTTTTCTGTTGCACGATGATGTGATACAAGGCGAGGGACCCATCTTCGTTCCTGTGTTACAGGAGGTTTTCAACAAGGAGCAAGGAAATCCACCATTATTTGGCAACCTAAGAACTTTGATTCTTGACGAGTGTGATTTAGGTGACAACTTGCAAACATTATGGCGTCTCTTGCAGCACACCCCGATCTCGGAGAAGCTTACTCTGCAGAACTACAAGGTACTTTCAACTCCGAACTTTTCATTTTTATGAACCATACAGCAATGTTACAAGTATTACAATCCTAATTGGTTTGGTTTGCTACGACAATCTTGCTAAAATCTATATAATATGCATGACAAAAGTTATCAAATGGTTCGGGGAGGATGGAAGGAATGGATGAAAAGATGAAGATAGCTTCGAGCCTAAAGCTCGTAGAAATCAAGCACGATATCAAGGGGACTACCAAATCAGACTGAAGTCCAAGTTACCGTACCTAGAGGAAATTATCGTTACTTTCCCTTCTTTAGTCTATAGTGAAGCAAGCTTATCCAGGTGTAGTGACCTTTTCTAATCAAAGGACACCGCTGTTTCTACTGATTTTTGCATGTCTCATGCAGTCATGTGCTTTTCAAATTTTTGTAGGCAAAGGAGAAATTTTATTTCTTTGAACCAGCATCAAAATATAGCAACCTTTTCTAATCAAAAGAGAACTGTTTTATGTAGATGATCAATGCAGCAAATACCAGTAGATTTACTTGAATAATAGAGTAAAGTTCATTTTTTATCATGTATTTACGACAAATTGATAGGTGGGCCATCTTGTCAGGACAGTGAAAAAAGATAATGGTACAAATTAGAATTTTTGGTTCAAAATCTGGTGCAATGTGGTGATACTTTTTAATCGGGTTTGGCCTATCAATTTGTAACATCTATGTCATTCAAAATAGAATTTTCTCTAAAGAATATGACCTAGTTCCAAGTGATAATAGATTGAAAAAACCTAGACTAGGTACAACTCCCAGCCGCTGGATCCAGCCAACTGATAACGATGCCCCTTTCTCTCTCTCCCTCTCCCCGCACGTTCACATGTGCCTCCTCTCCAACATAGGAGGATGGCCAGCGGGGGAGGAGGTTGGTGGTGGCGCAACAGTGTTGCTGATTGTGTGTGGAGATGGCGACGGCGTGTTCGGATTAGGTGACGGTAGTCTGTAGATCAGCTAACCGTAGCCACCGAAGATAGGGCAGGAGAGCAAGGGCGTCATTTTTCTATGACAAAGAAGGAAGTAGGAGAACAAGACCGATGAATGTGCAAGAGGATGGCAGAGGAAGAAGATCTATACCACTGGTCCTTCTCTCCCCCAACATGCTAGATTGGTTATCATTATTCATGTTTCTTCTTTACTATTTTATTGGACGTGGTGTGATGATTTATGTAAACTTCGGTATGTTATACGTATATTCTCTTGAGTTGTTTCTACAAATATTCTCTAATTTATATTGATAACTTGATGAGTGAAATACCTACCACCAAGTCCATAAATGGATAAATGTGTTAAACTTCTTTTATCTTCTTGCATGTAAGACTCCTTTTCTTTCAACGGTGTCTTTTCTTGATCCTGGAGTGGACAATATACATCATGTTATGCATGCTTAAACCTATGTCTCTATATTTGTATGAGTAAACTACACTGGCAGTCCCTCAAATTGGCAGGTGCGAGCAGTCTCTCAAAACGGTAAATCGTCCCCTTAAACTTGGTCTGTGGGTGCAAATATGGTCCAATCGAGGCCACGTCGCTGTATTCTGCCACCGTGACATGCTGATGTGGCGTAGGGACGGGGGAAGCGGAAAAATAGGCCAGGCCCGAAAGAGGGGGAGAGGGAGGGTAGAATGGGCCAAAGCTTATGGCCCAATGATTGAATTGGTTTTTGATTTATTTAAAAACTGATTTAAAAAAGGAATTCAAAAATAAAAAATGCAGTCTAATAATTATGAGAAAATTCACATCGACAAAACTAAATATAAGGAATCCACTATAATAATTTCAAGGGTAAACTCTAAAAAATAATATTTGTTAATAAGAGCAACTACTAATAATTAGCAACACTACTGTCAAAAATAAATAATTAAGTGAGAAATGAATAATTTTTTGTTAAAAGCAGATGATGTCACGGCATGTTATTTTTAGTTAAATATTTTATTTGGATATTTTCTAAATTAATTCAAAGATTTTCAACAAATTTTGGTTATAATAAAGGAGATATGAATTTTTAGATTTTTATTCTTTTGGACTTTACCTATGGAATCATTTTAGTGGATTCCTTATATTTAGTTTTACCTATGTGAATTTTCCCATAATTATTAGATTGCATTTGTTTTATTTTTGAATTTCCTTTTTAAATCAGTTTTTGAATAAATAATAAACCAAATCAATCACTGGGCCAAAAGCTTTGGCCCATTCTACCCTCCCTCTTCCCCTCTCCTAGGCTTGGCCCATTTTCCCGCTTCCCCCCACCACTACGCCACGTCAACATGCCACAGTGGCAAAATACAACGACGTGGCCTCGATTTGATCGTATTTGAATTGCTCGCACCTGCCAAGTTTAGGGACTATTAGTGTAGTTTACTCTATTTGTAATAACATCATCTTCAACTATTTGAACACTTGTGTTAATCCAATTTGAAATATAAGGATTGCCAATGTATGAAGAGTAAAAACATGCTTGGACTCCCTCCAGTTTATCAGTTGATCATATTAACAATTGAGGGTATATCTGGCCATTTATGTTCCCCGTGAAAAATATTATCGTCTTCTGCAACCCATGCAAATCTAGTTGACCGAGTCACCATGGAAAAGCTCTCAAACTCAAATCCCAAAGGGAACATGACTTGGAGGGAATGGATGGTGGCATGCTGACTAGAGGCACGGAAGGAGTATGTCCCGCCATCGAGGCCTATTCGAGGGAGATGGCTCTGAAGATGCCCACTATGGCGCCCAGCCCGCATAAGGCTTCTAGGTTGTAAACATTTTAGAAGCACTGTCATCTCTGATCTCAGGCTGGTGAAGACAACTCAAAATTGTGCCAGGACCGGCACCACCTTAAACCAATCTTCTTCTTAAGAAATTGAAAAATAGGAACAAGCAAATACAAATTAAAAGTTTGGAACTTACATCGAATGAAAATGAACTCAAAATTTTCTTTTGTTGTTTCTGTTTTTGAAAAATCTTGAAATTAAAGAAATAAGAAAATCAAATAAAAAATTGAAAATACGTGAAAAACAAGGTTTCCAGCCAGGGCCACCGGCGTTGACATGGAGATGCGGTGGTAGCCGGTGACGCCTGGTCATTGGCAAGAGGAGTAGCAGCAGATGCCATTGACAGTGGAGCATCAGCCAGCCGCACCGCTTAGAGTATAGATAGGCTTCCTCAACGGAATTCTTGGAAAATACTTTGTTCACCGCTATGGCGTCCTGCAAGACGACCCCCTTTCACCAATGTTTTTCATTCTAGCCATTGACCTGCTGCCAAAAAATCTTTCAGCTTACATCACAACAGAATGTGCTCTCCCTTTTGGCCCTTCGGGCGGCCAGGATTACGATGCAACAATCTTCATTAACCCGATTGCAGGCGATCTCCTCGCTACCCAACTATTCTGACTTCCTTTGGGGAGATCTCAAGGCTCATTACCAATTTCAACAAAACAACAATCCACCCAATCTGTTGCGACGAGATCGACCTAGATGCCATGCTGCTCAACTTCTGGGGGAGAAGTCAAACTTCTTGTGCTACTATTTGGGTTTGCAATTGCATGTCAGAAAGCTCAGTCGGATCCACCTCCTGCCCATCATCGATAGAATGGTGCAATGCTTGCAAAGATGGAAAGAGCCCATGCTTTCTTCGGCCGAGAAGCTCACTCTTGTCAGATCAATGCTCTCATCAATCCCCACTTATCACCTCTCGGTATAAAAGTTCCTTTTAGGAAAATAATTTCATTTATTTGAAACAAAGATCAATAGGGTTCTATCATGTTTCAGGAATGAACTTTCACAGTAAAAGTTCAGCAAAAGAGAAATAAGAGAATAAAAAAAGTTCCTCACTTATTAATTACTTTACCAATGCAAAGATTAGCAAGTGTTAATGTAAGAGTGGTTAAAAATAGGGCCCCTCAAATTTGGGGGCCTGTGCAGCGGCTCACGCATGACATATGGGCCTGATGGGTCCTTCATTTGGCCTTGAAAAGTAATGTGGACTTTGCACCCATCATACACGTACTCGATGAAATGGTTTGGTTAAGAAGCTGCAATGTGTGACCCGTAGTAAGCGTGGTAGTCGCAAGGGTCGTTGCCGCCGCCGCTGCGTTCTAAAGGCACTCGGTAGTGCCCTGCCTCCATTGATAGACAGGTCATGATCTACAATGTTTCTTTTGGCCTGATCACCTGTATCCACCACGATGGAAGGCGACCGACTCAGCGACCTGCCAGACTGCCTCCTCCACACTGTCCTGTCGTGCCTCGAGGCCCAGCAGGTCTTCTAGACGTGCGTGTTGTCGTGGAGGTGGGAGCATGTCTGGAGCTTTGTGCCGTGCCTCGACATCGACCACCGGGACCTTAGATCCACGCTTGAAGTATTCGAGGATTTCATCGACAACGTCCTGTCCCGCCGTGGTGCCTCGCCGCTGGACACCTTCCGGTTGCACATCGGCAAGATGCGCTACAGCATATCTTCCGACCCCTGTAGGTGGGTTCGGCGTGCCTTCAGGCACTTCTCCTCGGCGGTGCTCAACGTCCGCAGCAGCAGCATTCCCGGCAATCGCCGTGTCATGTTACCTTCTCTTGTCCCCGTTTCCCACCGCCTCATGAGGCTCTACCTTTGTAAGACACGTCTGGACAGTGGCGGCTTCGACGATTAGTTCGCTTCGACCTCTAGGTTCCCCGTCCTAGAGGCCGTGGAGCTCAGAGGTTGTGAGTACTGGTTACATCGGATCGAGTCCAGCACGCTCAAGAGCCTGACCATCCATGACTGCCTTAACAATAGCAAAGACGACGCTGTCATCGCTGCCCCTCGCCTCACCTCGCTGCGCCTCGGCATCCCATTCAAGCGTGAGAGGCGCCACCGTTGGTTCCTGCAACTCTGTGCGGGTGGCTTTACTGTAAGTGAGGTCCCGTCCCTTGTCAAGGTGTCCATCAGCATCGTGGACACCGAGCCGTTCGACTCATCTGGAATGGACCATCTAGATCCGCACCAGAGCATCTCCAGCTCCAGGCAAACAGCCATGACGGCCAGGTTTGGCCCGCCACCGATATTGCAGTCGCCGCTGGTGCGCCGCGCGCGTGTCTCCTCAGTCGCCGCCACGTACGAGACAAGAAGGAGCGAGAGAGAAACAGAGAGATTAGAGGTTGTATCGGGGTCCAAATCAGCTCAAAACGTGTCCAGGTCAGCTCAGCAAATGAGTCCTAGTTAGCATAGAAATTAAACCAAACGGTGCATATAATTGAAGATTCCATATAAAATGAAGCATATGATCTATAGCAATATAACATGAGGCATATGATTAAATGGTATTATAACATGAGGCATATGATTAAATGGTATTCTAAGGTGGGAATATAATCAAATCTCTCGATAATTTTAAGGGATGCAAGCGGGAAGTCCGTATATAAATATACTTGAAGTCAATCTTATATTGAGTTCAATTAAAATATTACACCTAAGTTTAATTTTACATGCTATATTAAATTCAAGAAGATATTACACTATATTGACTTTAGATATATTTGTACAGGGGTTTTGCGGGCGTTTTGCTTGCATCCATGATTTTCCGTGGAAGAAAATTTGGAATTTGCATTCGGCGCAAGCTTCTCCCACAAGCATCCTACGCTGTGGGTGCCTATTTGTTGCCGTACTGTGCGGCGGCTAACTGCATGTCAGACACTAAGTTAGAAAAGAGCACAATAACTGGTCTGCATGCATGCAATATCTCTTTCTCTTCTATTTTGTCTTTTTCTTCAGATTAAAATCACTCGTGCACCCCAAAGGGCATGCAGTCCAATCGATGTCAGTAAATCTCACGATTCTAAAGCTTCAGAATGTTTTAGCTTCAAACGTCTGTTGTTTTTCTGATCGGTTCCACGTTGCGTTTATTGTAACAAGAGGTTTAATACTATATCTCACTTGGTTATATTCTAACGATTTTTTTCCGGCGTTAGCTACATTGACTACGAAATTATTAGTAAATAATTATTAGATAATAATTGATGTGTGGACCATTAATGCATTGTTATGTAAGTCTAGTGAGGGAATGATAAAGTGTTATCAGGTAGTAATTGATGTAAAATTATTGACGCACTGTTATGTAAGCCTACTGTACAATGGTAGTGAGAAATAGCATGTTCCCACCATTTATATATGATCGGCGCGGAACGATTAACCTATTGAAAAAGTTCTAAAACCTAATTCCTTTCTGCTATCTATCTAAGCAGAGTGGAGAATGGTGAACCTGTTGGATGAATGGTAGCAAATATTTTAAATGTGAGAGTGAGGATAAATCAGTTTTAAATTTCGGATGTAGCACAATGCTGCTGATGTCATCAATTTTGTTTTCGAGCTATCTCAAACTATCACGTGGTGGAAGATTTGTTATAGTCCACGTTAATTAGGACCACCCTCGTTCTCTTAGTATCTAATGTGAGAGAAAGCACCGCACTAGAATAAAACTAAGCATGTATCTTAATAGATTTTTTTCTTTTTAATCACCGGTTCCTCCCTCTTGGAAAAAGTTGACTTCTCATAGTTTATACTCCCTCCAATCGCAAATGTAAATCATTTTTGACTTTTTACAGTCTCTAATACAAGACTTTGACTATAATTTTTATTAATAATATATTATAAGAAATAATAAGAAGTGCATGAAATGAAAGAATTCTGTAAGACGAATCTAATGACATATTGTTATAAAGTATATCGCTATATTTATTAGCGGTCAAAATTTTAAAAAGTTGATTATATTTATTTAATCAAAGGGAGTATTTTTTTCTCATATTTTTTTTTCTCGCAGTCTCGTCTTGCGCGGAAGACAAAGATGGACACGTGTTATTTTTCCTTTTTCCTTTCTAATCACTAGTAAGCGTGCACGTGCGACGCACGTCTTAACTGATACAAATTACAATCTGAAAAAATTACAAACTATACTGGTTGTAGTATAATTTCACCAAAATTTTAAAAAATACAATAGTAATCAAACACATGCAATGTAGTCGTGTTGTCCAATATATACCACACCAATACGAGCTCCTTTCTAAATTTTCATGTTATATCTACTCTAATATCATCCCAACAAATTTTGAAATTGTCTTCTTGGCAGGCATGATAATTATGTGATCATCAGCGCCATTCGTCAGGTAGCTGAACAGATCCTAACTTAGCTTCTGCAGATCCAGAACCGCTAGCAAGCTTGATCGCTATATACAACTTTTTCTTCGACAGAATGTCAATGATTATTATTCTTATCAATGTCCGCTGGCCAGTAATTACTGCTAAAATCTAGAGTTTCTTCAAGTCAGAATCAAACTCCTCAAATCAAAGCTGAAAGTGCTATTTGCAAAAAATCAAAGCTCAAGTCCTGTAGGATTAAAAAAAATGTTCACTACATAATGCGTATAAAATGAATTGCTACGCCTGAATCTAACAACTCATAAAAGAAGGCTTTCGCAAGGTGACAGAGAATCTCTAGGGTTTGTTATGGAACCTTTCTAACGATAGAATGCAGAAAATTCTCATGCTCTAGCATGTTTGTTATGGAACCTTGTGCATGAACAAACCTTGTCGACTAACAAAAACACATCAAGTCTAACTCATAGCGATGAGCAAATTTTATATCTTGTTTGCAATGGATTCTATTTAAATTATAAGTATATTATTAAGCCTGAGATTTGTAAATTTCTTCTAAGAATCCATTGCACATATAGTTAGATGTCAATGTGAATATTTTGTTTGTTAGCTAAAAGTTGATGATATATATTAATATGATTTCAACTTGGAGAGGCTACCTTGGTCTTCCATTATATTTATCTTGGCCTAAGGTCCAAGATTTCATGCCCTAGCTCGGTGAGATCCCACCCTACAGTCGAGGATTCTAGCAAGGTGAGTAATTTTAGCGTCAGGGACTAAATGATCAGGAAGTCAGAATTCATGCGAAGGAATCGGCAGGTCAAACAGACCTTTGTGGTGGGCTTTATTGACTATAGGCTAATGAAGGTCAGCCGCCAAAATGAAA
This sequence comes from Stipa capillata, assembly GCA_019208055.1. NCBI lineage: Eukaryota > Viridiplantae > Streptophyta > Magnoliopsida > Poales > Poaceae > Stipa > Stipa capillata. Next base: position 1,220,739 of record JAGXJF010002589.1, read on the forward strand.
AGGAGAGGCAACAAAGGATCTCCTTGACGAACACCCCTCTTGCAATGAAATCGGTTACCAGTAACACCATTGAGGAGGATAGCAGAGGTAGCATTCTGGAGGATTCCGGTAATCCAATCAAGCCATCTATCATCGAATCCTTTATGCCTTAGGACGTAAAGGATGGTTTGGTGCTGGATCATGTCGAACGCCTTCTCATAATCCAGTTTTATGACAACAATCTCTCGATTAGATCGTTTGCATTGATACAAATATTCATACGCCCAGCCCAAGCAATCCTGAATTGAGCGTCTCTTACTAAAACCGTATTGGTTTCGGTGAACCAGTCTGGGAAATACTTTCTGAAGACGATCCGTGAGCACTTTAGTGGTGAATTTGAGGCAAGTGTTTAAAAGGGAGATGGGTCTGAAGTTATTGACTGTTTCTGGAGCTAAAAACCTTGGGGATTAGAATAACGAAAGAGGAATTGATACTTTGAAGGTCTGTTTGTCCGTTGGAAAAATCATTGCAAAGATCATATAAATCTTGCTTTACGGTATGCCAATTTTTTTTTATGAAAAGTCCATTAAACTCGTCTGGTCCAGGGGCGATCCATTGGCATATGTAGCACTACATTTTCAATCTCGTAGGTAGAAAAGGGAGTTGAGAGATGATCCAGACCAGGAACAGGATGGATTAGGTCACTAAGGTCAAAGTGCATTGAAGGATTGTCCTTCAACTGCGGGATAGTGTTCCTTCTATAAGATAGTAATCTTGTACGTGCAAAGCACGTATCGACTAATATATAAATTGAAATCAAACATATTGTAAGCACAAGACAATTAGAAGCCACATTGACCATCTTACAATTCCAACAAAATAGAAAAATATTACACAGAGACGAAGTTCACAACCCTAATTCATTAATACGCACAAAGTATTTGAGTCATTGCATATTAAAAAGAGCAAATCACTATTCCAAAAATCATGATAAATATGAGGACAGAGTGTGTAGCTATTTACATTCATTCATCAAACATTAAGAAAAAATCCAGAATCATATGGCTGAACAAACATCTCGAAGACTCGAAGACCTTCCGACCGGCATCTAAATCTCATACAGTTCTAGTGGAGAAAAAATTTACAATGTAGAGGACATGTTTCACTTAAAAATCTATAAGCCAGTTTCCATCGATCTTGCAAAGTATAACTGGAACTGAAGTTAACAATATACTATTGAAATATTTTGAGGGCAATATAACAACTATACTGAAAGTTGTCCTGCTATCAATCACGAGACAGAGCACAAAAATAGTGCAGAAGCAGGTCCACATATAGTTTAAGCTATAATGCATTCGAAGTAGCAATACTCAGGAAAAAAGGAACAGGTTAGAGAAAACACTTAGAACACCCAGTTCCTGTCAACAAACCGGAGCCAGCCTGGAAGGTTTCTGGACCTTCTCCTGAGTTCAAACTGGAAATCAGAGATCAAAGTTCCTGGAAAGTGAGTTACCTAGTTATAGTCTGTACGGATTGGCTCAAGCTCTGCAGTAGGAGGTGCAGCTTCAACCTCAGCCAAGGAAGAATATTGAAGATGGACTGCTGCCCATCGCAGGAAAGCTCTGAGGTCCTGCTTACTTATACTTCCAATGGAGTTTATATCAACTGAACTGCAGTCATACTTGCAAAAGAAAACAACAGTTATTGCCTTTACCACAGAGTATCAAATGAGACATCCAACATTGCTGATTTGAAAGGAGGGATTCATAAAGGAAATGATATAGTCGGTTCCCTTTGGTCTCTGCTTAAACTCATCTATATTTCAAAAAATTGGGCCAAGGCATTATATCTAGAAGTAAACACACCTATGTTAAACTTACCTTCGTCAAGTAACCACGCAATCCTTCATCCACATTTGAGCTTCCCAGAACAAGATAGAACCCAGACTTGCTATGAACCCATGGCATTAGAGAAGCCATCATAAAGGCTAGCACCATCCTGATTCGAGCTTGAATATTTTGTAATCCCAGATTCTCGGTATGTGCTCCCCCGTCTACCTGAATTATTTTAGCATTAATAGTGATCATCAAAATTTACCTCAACTTCCAGTTTGGTAACGAAACAAATGCTAGCCTAAGTAATTGTTCCAAGTCACTGCTTGATTTAGGATTATTCTTTCTTGTTTGGTTATCAAAACTAAAACATCAGATTTCTGAATTGTGTCATGTGATAAATATGATGCTCCACTTTACTACATATAAAATAGAAACAGTGGTCTAACTGAACTACATGAAAGGAGAATGCATGACACTTGTTCTTGATCTTCTGCAGTTTTCATGTCAATAGTTACAATCAAATGCTGCTCTGCTCATATATTTTAGACTTGATGAGTTCTTAACATTGGAATATTTTGCATTCCACAATTATTTCATCGAACCAGTTAACATTTTTTTGCATAGCCACCATTACGGTATATAAGACAAACCTTCAGTTGAACATTCTTTGCAAGCCAAAGAAATAAATATTCTGAAACTGGGATAACTATCAAGTGAAATACATGTTCGTAGAATGCATTCATGAAATTTCTTTAGTAGATTAGAGTGTCATAACACAAATAATACCTTGTAGCATGGACGCTTTCCGGTAAATCTTTCAAACAAAGAAAGAAATGCAGACACTATACTATCAATAGGTACATCAAAGTGGCATGAACCAATCTCTTCAGCTAGCCTTTTGGCACGTGATCTGGTATCTTCAGAACTGTGGAGAAACAGCACTATGAACAAGGCAAAACAATAATATACAATATGGACTAACAAGGTATCTGCCAAGCACAATATATAGTCTGTTTTCTGAAGAAACTGAGAAATAGTAAAGGTAATTAAAGATAACGGATCTGGAGCATATACGGAATAGTCCAATGCCTTGTGAAGTTCTGGTATCCATCATCAATGCAAACTTTATTTAAAAAAAAATCTTGTGCAATGCCTATCAGAAATGTTAGTTTCAGCTCCCCCAGATGAAATACAAATGGTATAGGTAAAACAGGGTGTTCAAAGGAAAATAGAGTATATATTATAATTAACAAGATAATCAATTGACATAAAATAAGATTTTGATGCATGCCAAATGGTAGAAGGTACACCAGAAAGAGATGATTTCGTAAAACAGAGCCCACCTGTTTTCAGTTCCCATGTAAACAGTGTAAAATAACCGTTTTGTCCTTTTAAGCATGTATATATATCAATATCTAAACCTATAGAATGAGCATCACCTACAGTATCAACAGCAACAGAAGGAATGAACTGTAAACAATATTTCAAAGGAATCCTGTTTCAAATACATTAGTGTTTGGTAAAGAAGATCTAATATCATGAACAGGTCTGGAAACAACAACCTGCATTGTATACAAAAAAGCTACTTTCAATACCTTGTAGCAAGTGCCACCTGAGGTTGGTTTTGTGGATGCTCTTGTACGCTAGCTACTTGAACTTCCGTGTGCACATCTTCTGCAGTTTATGTGCATGTAAAAGACAGTAAAATGTACTACACATGAGAAGCATCTATGTTTAGGAGACCATAAGAACACATCAATAGAAAATAGCTTTGGAGCTGATTTGCATGCAGCACCACTAAATTATCTTTGTGCTGTGAAAATAACTAATAGTGTCATGGATTAAGAGACCATAAAAACTCAAAAGGCAGGCCAACTGATGTTCCATCACACAATATATCAGCAAATATGACATGTACAAAAACGATGTGTTCTAGCTAGCATCTACCCGTTAATTAGGGGATCACTAATCAAATGGAGAAAACAATATATAAAAAGACGATTTTGCACTATTTTTAGGGGTACAGAAGAAATCTCACCTTCTCATGTGCTGGATGCTAGCAGTTAATCATTGCAGGATAATTTCCAGTTCATATCTGCAACCACGGCTTACAAAACTAACACATGAGATTAATATGATTAGATACAATATCATGCATCTAACTAAATGTACACTAACCCTTGTTTAGACACAAATGCTGATAGATCCATGACAAGCTAGGTGCCGCTTGATATATTGGATCAAAACAACCTACAATTCAATGCACAAAAAAATCGAAATAGATTAAATCCAGGTAAACATGCGCCAAAACAAAGAGATAGGGAGAATTGGGGAGAAAAAATGATGCTTCTCATTTCCTCAGGAGTAACATCGACATCTCCTTCTGTATCCCTAGAACGAAATACATTTGGCAACTGCTCAGAAACAAAAGCAGAAACAGAAGCTGAGTTCAAAACAAACTGTTATATCAATACAATGACTTCTTATATTTTGGTGTAAGATTAACAAATTGCCTGGTTTACTACAAATTTGGAGTCAGTGAGTTTGAGAGATGCAGTTATATCCATGGAAGCGAACAAGCACGGCGATGGCATGGGGGAGGAGGGCCGCGAAGAGGAGGTGGAGAGGCGCGGGGAGGAGCAAGGGACGGGCATGCTGACCTCCCGGGCGTGGCGCCGCGGGCTAGGCGCGATGGCGTGGAGTGGCGGCGGGGGCGGAGGTAGGTTGGCGGCGGCCGCCGGATGTAGCGATGCGGAGGAGGAGGCGGCGGTGGCCATTGGAGGCGGGCGAGCGGCATCGGGTCCGTGTTCTGCTCGGGGGCGAGGGAGCTCATGCGGGGCCGGAGGAGGATGGCCGGCAGCTTGGGGAGAGGGGGGCGGCGGCGGCGGCGGCCGGGACCGAGTGAGCCCGTCGGCTCGGCGGCTTGGGGGTCGGCGTCTCGGGGGTGAGGGAGCTCAGGCATCTCGGGAGCGAGCGAGCTCCGGCGCTCCGATGTCTCGGGGGAGAGGGAGCTCCGGCCGGCGGCGGCTCGTGGGTTGCTCGGGGGCGGCGGAGGGAGTCCGGCCAGTGGCGGCTCGTGGGCTACTCCGGGGTGGCGGAGGGAGGCTCGGGGGCGAGGGAGCCGGCCACTCGGGGGCGGCGGAGGAAGGCTCGAGGTAAGGGAGGCCGGCGGTGGCTCGTGGCTGCTCGGCAGCGGCGAAGGGAGCCTCGGCTGGCGCCTCGGTGGAGGAGGAGGCGGCGGTGCAGCGGCAGGCGGTGGCGGAGGAGGAGGCGCGGCGGGTGGGCACGTGCGCGACGGATGGCGTCGAGCGGCGGGAGATCGGGAGGGGCGGGCGAGTGAGGAGGAGGAGGTACTGGAGGCCCGCGCCGCGCGTAGGAGGGGGCGGCGGAGAAGATGGGAGGGCGTCGCGCTAGGGTTCGAAGCTCACGAGATAGGATCAGCCGTTGGATAGATGAGATAAGCCGTTGGATGGTGGCAGACCATCAAATAAATAACTGCCATTGGATAGATTGGATCGGATGGTGCTGAGTCATCTGGGTACAATTTGTGGGTTGAAATTAGAAAAGAAAAACTCTCCCTTTTATAATGTAGTAGTATAGAAGTATAGATATAGATATAGATGGATTCCCCTCTCTGGAAAAAAACCGATTTTTCCCCAGTTTATATTTTTTCTCATCCTTTTAATCTCGCCTTTTCGTTTCCTCGGCTCGTCGCCCTCGTCTTGGTCTTCCTCTAATCTCCGACACTTTCCAATTTCTCATCTCCCAAACCCAAACCCCAACCCGAGTCCGAAAAGAGTAGCACGCGACTGCGCGAGAGGGGGCAAGCAGCAGACGAAAGCGAGAGATTTTCTTTTCCCAACCTCCTCCTTCCCCGGCCCGTTCCAAACCCTAACCCCTTCTCCAGATCTCGCGCCCGCCCGCCCCGCCCCGCCCTGATGTGACGCGGCCCTAGGGTTTGTGCCGGTGGCGTGTGGTGGTGGGGATTTGGGGGCTCGAGGGATTGGAGCTGGCGGCGCGCGCACGCATGAAGGACCCGGCGTACCGCACGAAGGTGGTGCTCCGCCGGCTGCCGCCGGCGATTGCGCAGCAAGCCGTCGTGGACCAGGTCGACGCGCGCTTCGCCGGACGGTACGACTGGGCTTGCTTCCGCCCCGGTAATGCCAGGTCAGCGTTTTCTCACTCCCTGCGTGCGCGGTGTGTGCGTGTGTGTGTGGTCCGGCGCTCGTTAGGTCTGGATTGGGGTCGTGGCTGTTTAACCTAGGAATTTTGGGCAGGCGACTAGATTTTTCTGATTTTTTCGTAGATTTCATCTGCCACTTTTAGTGACGTGGTTTTGTTATTTCCTAATAGCATGTTCATCTGTGTAATTGCGATGATGTATAAAACTGTTCCCGTTATCTGGCGCTGTAGATTATGTCCAGCAGCAAACAGATTGCTGTGAGAGCTTAGATACTGAGCTGTAGACTTGTAGTTCTCTCTGATCATGGGGACCTTTCAATTTTGTGCCACTTGCAGTCCCCTGCAATCTTACGTGGAACCAGAATTAACTGCCTAGTGTACAACTGTAGTTAGGATTTGTGTGTGTAATTTAATTATTTCTTTAAAAGTAATTGATAATTGTACCTGAAGTACTAGTGAGGAATAGCGTTTGCCTTATTAGTTATGCAATTGCGTAAGTCTTCTTCCTGTTATTTACATCTCTTTAGTTTGTAACTGACCTCAATCTGCTTCTTATGGTAGCTAAAAAGGGCTAAAATCATCAGCCGGAGTAAAATGTTCATTTTTTCTTTCTCTTATGTTGGCTACAGTAGCCAGATGTTTTTCTCTGGTTTTTGTGTGTATGCCTGTGTGAGATTTGCTTAAAATGTGCTTGTTATAGAACAAGTTCCCTAGAAGAAACAGAAACACTTAAAGTTGAAACTGCCTTATAGCTTTTTGTTTACTAGTTTTGTACTACTTTGTAGCTGGTAACTTGCTTAGCACTTCAATTTGCATGTCTGAAATGCTTTTACTCGAAGTATAGTAATTTTTTGACAAACTTAGTAGTACCTAGCAGTGGAAGCTAAATGATAATGACATTCTTGTTTGTCAACATTCTTTTTCCAATTGGCTAACAAATTTCTTTTATCCAGCCAAAAGAATTATCGATATTCTCGACTCTATCTTAACTTCAAGAGCCCAGAGGATGTTGTTGAGTTTGCTGAATTGTTCAATGAGCATGTATTTGTGAATGAAAAGGGTAAGGTTTTCATTTATTAACCCAATATGTTTCGTTTGTTCAATTTTCCTGCGCAATCTATATCTAGGATGCAAAACTCATATTCAATGTTATGTCAGCTAGTTTATTTGTGAGACACCCTTTGGATTCTTCGTTTACCCCTTTGCGCTATAAGTATAGCACTATAGGTGATGTGATCTTTGCAAAAAACTTATGAGCGTGTACAAGATTACAAATTGACATCAAATTTTGATGCCTGAGCATTCACAGAGCCATTGAACGAAAGTTGGATTTTGTTGATTGTGGCCAATGTTTATTTCAACCTTTTGTTATCTAGGATTATGTTTTCCCTTTTAATTGGTGAGAAGCGAAGAAACTATCCAGTAGGAAGAGACTAGTAAAGTTCCAATCTGAAGGCACTAGTTTGAATTGAAAAAAGCACACTCTTCTAACCATGTTTGAAGTGCCACCATGGCAGCTTTAAACTGAATTTCTCTAGGTAATGAAATTAGCCATCAGTTTCCTCTTTTATAGCCTGTCCAACAGTTTCATTCCTAAATACGGAGCTGCCTTCTGTGCTTGTTGGTCCAAAATTTTTGGTCTGGTGTTGTGGCCGGAGGTTGTGAAAGTGCCGCCTATGTTGGATTGTTGGCACGATAGTATTTTATCCATAGCTTGTATGTCATGTATGTCATCCATGGTTCTCTGCCAGGTGCTCAATTTAAAGCTCTTGTGGAATATGCACCATCGCAACAGGTTTCCGAAGTCAAATATCAAGAAAGATGCTCGTCAGGGAACTATAACGAAAGGTCCTAGACAAGCATTTTATCTTCTTTTTTTTTGCCCAATAGGTACCATACTTTCATATTTATCATCTTTAAACCTTAGCTAGCATTTTTTTTCAATAATTAGATCCGGAATACTTGGAGTTTCTTGAGCTTATTTCAAAGCCTGCTGAGCATTTGCCAAGTGCTGAAATTCAGCTTGAAAGGAAAGAAGCTGAAAGAGCAGGTAAAACATTTCATTACTTTCTATCTATAGTAAAACATTGTTGCTTAATTAATAGATCTATTCAAAGATGCCAAGCATAAAAGAAGGGCATATCTTTACTTGGTTACTAATTTGCAGCTGCTGGAAAGGAGCCACCTGTTGTGACACCTCTTATGGCTTATATTCGTCAGCAAAGGGCAGCTAAGAGTATGGCTCAGGTACATTAGTTCAAGAAGTGATACTCAGGAGTTCTATCATTGTTTATCAACTGTCAAGTGTCAACTCGCTAGCATTTTCACATGTTGCAGAGGTCCACAAGCAGTAGACTAAGCAGAAAAGTTGCAGGTGTTGTAACTAGCAGTTCTAGTCTCTCTAAAAGGGCTTCTGAGAGGCGCAGGGCCTCCACTTCAACGGTAATTTTTGATTGAGAACTAGCTGGAATTTTCTGTGGTTACAAGAAATGGATCTTATCATTTCATATATATGTTTTGAGTAGGCCTAATCTATACCTAGGTATAGACCCACCCTCTTTATTCCTATAGGGATAATCTCATTCATTTTTTGTGCGTGAAGTAACGATCACTTTGTTACACGCATGGACATGGTAACATGTACAATTTTTGTATTGGCCATCTGGATTGTAACATATGGTAGCAGGTGGGGGACCAAATGACAGCACATTACTGTATCAAGTTTTTACAGAAGTAGGCTTTGAGCAGGGTACTCTATGCCTAGGCATAGCCATATGTAAACCCTAAACCCTAGCTTAGTTATTTACCACATGTTCTATTCCTACCAAATTTTCTGAAAGCTGGTTTATTTTATACTTTTTTTTTGAAAAAAACACCCGAAGGCATTTTTATATCTGATAATAGTCAAGGAAAAACATACATAACAGACCCTAACAAAAGAGAAAATAACAACGAAGCCCCTAGGGCCAACAACACGGGCTCTGCATCGGCCGCCGTCGGAATCGCCGCTGAGCTGCTGCCGGAGAACTTGACATAATGGACATCCAACAGTTCTGTTGTTTCCTTTTATGTTTTTGTCACTTACTCTGATGTCTATCATAAGGGGTACATTTTATCAAAATTTCCCCTCATAATTCATCAGATGTTCTGTGCTATGGGCCTATGGTTTTTTTTTGTTCAAACAAAAAATTAATATGTTAATCCTTATGACTACTATCACTTCCCCTCTATGCATCTGTTTTGCTCTGATGTTTGTGAATTGTATGCTCCTATTTATATATATATTTTAGCCACTTCAGGATTGTTATGATTGCGGAGTTTTTATCTTCTCTTTTCAACATCTACAAGTGTGTATGCTGCTGTATGTAATTGAAGCACACAGACACTAGCAATGCTCAGCCCCTCTGATTGGTTATTATTGAGTTTTGGACTATTTGTGCTGTGTTCTGTAAAAAGCATTACCTGTTTTGCTTGAAGCTCTGTCGTGGTGTTTGATAACTCCTCTTTCTGACAATGATTACCTGTCAAAACCAAGAAAACATCAAATGTTACCTTCTATTTTCTGTGCAATAATTATGACCTGGAGTTATTAATTTGCCGCTTTTCTGTGATATCTAGCAGTATGTTTTGCGAGACAACGCTAAGGAGAAGCCAGCTTACATCTTAGTGCCAAAGAGAGAGGATCATACACACAGGGAGAAAATTATTGCTGGAACTTCAGGTGGTACTGAATCAAGAAATTGTTTAATCGCTATTAGTTTGTTGTAACTGTTGTTGTCAATTTTGGATTTTGTAGTCTATTACTAAGTGTAGTCTTTCTGCTATGGTCCTCGACTATGTGTGTCGTTAAAATGTTGTATCAACTAATGGATGGACTATGGCTCCTTCACTTGAGCCCTATATCAACTTGAGCCAAATAGGTAACATGCGAGTGGCACATGATTCAAGTTTGTAAGAACTGAGTCACGGCTGAGTTAGCGTTGGTGTACTGCGCTGCGCCGCCGAATCTAGATAGCTATATAGGAATGTTACCATTTCAAGTAAAATATGTTAGCTGCTAGTTAATGTTTATATACTTCCCAACTATGGTAAAATAAGTATGCTTTTGAAAAGCCGCTGCGATGCTAGTAACATGCTCAATGCAAACAAATATAGATTGTGCTTTTCGCTTGTTTGATTCGATAAATGATGTGTGGCAGTAGGCCAAGTGGAGGTTTTGTATGGCTTACCCGGGCCCTCTTGCGTGACATCATCTACTTTTACTACGGTTATGTTATTTTTTCCTATTTGAGTAGAAGGGGTCCCGTTTCTTACTTACATTTATTTCTTGGAAGCATGGAGTTGTATTTCCTTTTCAAGAAGGGTAACTGTCTAATTTTTTTCTTGTCCTATTAAGCTTTACTCTTCCAAGTTGTAAGTTATTGATATATGCTATGCTTTGTGCCTCACCACTTCCTATCCATATGATGGCATACAAATGATAGGTTTTTCCTCGATGTTAATATATCGTTTCATTTTGTCTTGTCTCATAGATGCTACAAGTGGGGGACCATCTGGATCTGCTCAGATTGTTGACGGTAGAAAAGACAAAATTGTCCCTTTTGAAAGGAAGAGCAAGGGTTGATTCTAATGTAAGCAAACACATTCCATGAATATTTACCATTTTGTTGATATCGACTATGTCATTTGATCAGCTTTTGTCACAGGCATCTGATAGTTCAACTCATCAGCAGTCTGCGGCCCCTTTGAGAAATACACCCCCATCAAGTTCTAGACAAGACCAGCGACTTGAGGGCAGTGGCAGAACTATCAAGACTATACTTTCAAACAAGGAAGGACGCAATGTGATTGCTTCTCAACATGAGCAGGAAGGTCACATAATTAATGCTGAGAAGGATAAGCGGCCACCACGGGTTCCAAATTCGCGTTCCACTCTGAAAGATCAGATAGTTGAAAATGCTGAGAAAAGCCATTTTGATGACAAACATAATCATCTGCATGGGTCTGGACCCATTGGCGAGAAGATTGAAAGACAGGCTAGAAATAGAGATAGGCCTGATCGTGGTGTATGGGCCCCTCGTCGTTATGACAAGTCAGCATCAGGAGGTGGTGCGCAGGCCTCATCGTCTGAGTTCCCACTAGTGCAGTCACACTCTGGGGATAATTTCTCTCAGCAAGCAGAAGGTACAAGTCTAACTTGAATGACTTTGTTGTTATTTATTCCTGATGCTCGAGTTACTGTATTAACTGTGTGACTTGATGATGCAGGCCATGGAGAGAGAAAAATAGACACGAGGAGTCATGGTGCCCGTGGCGGTCCTTTAGAGAATGGTTTGTTTGTCTTTATTTGGTTGTAATTAGTGATTAGCAAACAAGCTGCAAAGTGTTTTCTAGATCAGTTTCTGTACCATGGTTCATGGTGTAAATTTTAATGCAGGAAATAGGCACACCAACCGCCGTGCTTCTCCACGTGGTCTGAAGGAGATGGAAGTTTCTGCTATTACATCTGATGGAAAGCCTTCGAAGAGGGGCTCCGCCAGCTATGGGGCTCATGAGGTGTGGTTACTTCATAATTATCTCTGCCTTGGCTTATTTCAAGGGGGATGATTTTTGTTATGCATTATTTATTCCTCTAGGATTCTAATACTATAAATGCTGTATGCAGAGACAAGTATGGGTTCAAAAGTCAAGTTCGGGGTCGTGACTTTGTCCGTTGATGGTATGCCACCATAGTTTATACAAACCTATATTCAAACTTTTGCTCATATAATTATACATGTACAGTGATCCTCATGTTTTCAGCACCTTTTGTCTTTGCTCGAGATTTTTATGTGACTTCTGGCTAGGAAAAATATGTAGCAGAAAAATGTCACAAAGTTAGTAGGGACTTATCATCAAATATGAGAACAGATTTTGTGCTGTAGGGATCATGTGCTCCCAAGAATTAAAGAACACTTTCATATTCAAAAACAAAGTGAATTTTTTCCTTGGTGTGTGTTGTGCATAAATGTGTACTAGCAAACATTTGTACAAAAAATATGCTTATTTGTGTGCTATACAAAAAAGACAAGGGATGAATGACTAATGTAGCAACTACATGTGTACAAATTCTTTTTGTACAACACACAAATAGAAATATTTTTTGCACTTTTGCATTTTCCCACCAGATATACACTAATTTATCAACTTATCTTGCAGATACTTTCATCAAAACAGGTATTGCAAGTTGTGGAGAAGTTTCTGGATTTTGCAGCTCATTCTGAAGTTCGTTAATGAAATGACCGTTGGTGAAATGCTTCCATGAAGTGCAATCCCAGATCTGTCGATCGAAGTCTCAGCTATAGCTGAAAAGGCAGCTCTTTGATTTGATTCACAGAATCACAGCAATAGTGAAGTAACATAACCCACCAGTAGGTAGCTCTCAATCACTTTGGGTGAGATTTGAGTTGGGCCCAAGGTTATTTCTGGAGCAATGGATGGAAACTAGGTCGGCATCAGTACCTCGTGACAGTGGTCACATATTTCCAAGACCCCTGGAGGCTATACACTACCTCAACAATTCATCACAGATGGATGTAAATATCTCTAGAGAAAGAAGAGGTCTGGTTCTGATTGCTGTTTACAGGTTAGAGGTGCCATGTATTTACAAAGAGATAAGAGTTATCAGACTACCCAGTTTGCTAAATAAAGGCGAAATTTTAGTTAGTTGATTATGGGAAACACCTGTGGTCACCACAACAAAAGTTACCGTGGATTGCAAAGTGGACACTCTTCATTCTGGTCTTATGCACTCCGAGTTAATGGAATGTGAGGTTATTTTGACATGTTGGGAGTTGTAGGCGTGTGTTTTGCTGTTATGTCACACAAGATGACTTTTGGGGTTATGTTAAGAATGATATGCATGGTGATGGTGTACAGCATCAAAGGTGGTTGCTGTTTTTAATGTCACAAGTTATGTTGACTTGCATTGATGATCCCATGGGTATTCTTGATATATTGCCTGATTCACGCCAGTAATTTTTCTTTAGTAATCGTTCTAAGCATTGGTGGAAGATTAGTGTTGAATCATGTGTAGGGCCTTGTCGATGTACTTGTGTGCGGTTGAGGCCTATGCCTATTGAGCAGCATCGGGTCCTTAGTGTACACTGCTTGTTGGTAAGTAACTCAACTGTAATTAAGTTTTGAACGATTCCGGATATTTTGGATAGACCTCACTCAAAGGCTTCGGGTTAAATTAGCACATTGAAACCTACTCTCACGTATGCTCAGATTTTTTGGACGACTGATCCGGACATTCCAAATGACCGCTGAAGTTTAGTGTAGAGAGTTTTTAAAAGAATTTTAAAAGTATATTTTTAGTACTTAGTAAATTATCTCCTTCTATGTTTTTAATTAGTTTCTTTGTTTATAGTATGGCTATCCTATATTCATGTGATCATTGATCACTAAAAAGATTAGAAAATATCATTAACCTTCTTGATTTCATGCTATTTCTTTTTCAATCTTTCTAGGGTAGTCATGTTCCAACTTTCTTGGAGACTAAATATCTGATCAATATTTTGATTCACATATTAATCTCTTAATTATTTTGTCATTAATCATCAAAACTTACAGGCCACAAAAGTCTTCTGCAACACTTCACTGATTCTACAGGCCTCAAAGTAAATTATCACAAATCTTCCATGATACCTTTAAATTTGACGGATGAAGAGGCCTCTCAACTTGCTAATGACTTTGGTTGTCAAATCGGACAGCTCCCCTTCACCTATCTAAGGTTGCCAGTCGGAACTACTAGACCCAGGATTAAGGATTTTGCTCTACTGGTTGACAAGGTTGAGAGGAGACTTACAGCTAGTGTCTCTTCTTTCATATGGGGGCAGATTGCAACTGGTGAGCTCAGTTCTTTCTTCATTGCCAACATACTATTTATGCACCCTTCATATTCCACAAGGCGCCATTGATCTTTGGGACAACCCAAGAAGGCACTGTCTTTAGAGTGCTCCAGATAGGGCTCAAAAGAAACAGTCCCTCGCTGCTTGGCAAATGGTTTGTAAACCAAAGGATAAAGGGGGGCTTGGCATTATGAATTTAAGAGTACAAAATGATGGCCTTTTGCTGAAGCATTTGCATAAATACTATAATAAGGCAGATGTACCATGGGTAACACTGATTTGGGAGAGTTATTACAGAAATAAGGTACCTCATGCAACAACATTGTGTGGATCCTTTTGGTGGCAAGATAATGAAACTCTCCGATAATTTCAGAGCAATTGCCCAATGCAAAGCTAGCAAAGGAGACAATTGTTTTATTTTGGCATGATGTTTGGAATGGACATATATTTCAGAAGTCACATCCTCGGATATATTCTTATGTCAAAGAGAAAAACACTATGGTGCAATGGCTAATGGCAAGGCTGGACAGCTATGAACATCTCAACATCCCCTTAAGCATAGAGGCTCATGATGAGTGGCTGGATATTAAAGATCAAGTTTTCAAACCTAGCTCCAATGAAAACCGGGATGATATTTGGGAGTATATATGGGGCACAACTACTTATTCCACCAAGGCTTATTATAAGTGGATATTCTAGAACTTTTCACGACACCCAGATCCTTCCAATGGATTTGGAAGAGCAAATGTTTACTGAAACATAAGGTGTTCGCCTGGCTGTTAATGGCAGATAGAATAAACACAAGGGAGATGCTCTTGAGAAGGCATTTCAATGTCCCTGGCACAATGTTGGTGTATTATGCCCAACCATCACCTTAGAGGATTGGCAGCATTTGTTCTTCACGTGCAACTTCAGCAGGAGGATATGGAGCTACCTACAAATTCAGTGGCCGGGGCATGGAGATATTTCAGACATTATTGCTTCGGCTAGGCATCAATTGCGAGTGCCCTTTGCCATGAAAATTCTCCTTCTGGCGTGTTGGCACATTTGGAAGCAGCGAAATGGGAAAGTGTTTGAAGATACCACTCCTTCCTCTAGAAGTTGCAAAAGGGGTTTTGTTTATGACATCTCCCTTCTTGTACATAGGCTTAAACAAGTAGATCAGGCAATATTAACTTCTTGGATAGCTAGCTTGTTGTAATAAGTGTGTGCCCTGTAACTTTTTGTAATTATTGTTTTTATTCGCCAATTAATAAATCATTGTGGGGGCTTTCCCTACAATTCAAGGTAAAAAAAAACAAACTTAGAGACACATATGCAATTTCAATCATCTTAATGTAGCATCATAAAGTGAACCTAGCCATCATACTTTCTAAACACATGGAACATGATTAGTTCACAAGTATGATTGATGTTACTTACCAAACCATTTGATCATTTGTGCTTCATCCTTCAAGCTCTATCATACTTTTTTGAAGCCATCTTCACATATTCATCAACACTTGATGAATTGCAATATTCAAGCATATGTCTGCACCCGACATTTATCTTGAGCTTGTCCTTCTCAACTTGATAACCATTCAACAGTTGATGTATCCACACTTGAAACTTATGAGATCATCTTCTTGATGTCATTTCACTAAATGAAACAAAACCAACACACATTTCTCATACGTAGCAAAAATGGTTGGTCCATAAAAATGTAATTCATAATTTCTTACCAAAATTACTTGATCATATAATCACAAGTGGCATATCTTTTAAGCTTAATGTTGACCATCTTAAATTCATGCATGAATCTCATCTTGGTCAAATTTTGTCTTGTCTTGATCCTCACATTGATTGACACCTTGAACCCACTTCAGTTGTCCATCTCCACAAGATGAAATATTCACTTGAAGTTTATCCACATGTGATGCACACCTTAGAACCATCAATCATGAGCTTTGTGAGCTCGTAAGCTCATCCTTTTGATGTAATCTCACGGAGTGGTTTCTAATCTATACACACATTTTCTAAACTCAAGGACATTGTTAGTCCACAAATCTAGTTGTCATTAATAATTAAAATCACTTAACACAACTCTAGCGGCGTGAGTGCACTTTCAGGCGTGCCTGATGCTGACAAAGAGGATAGAGAGCACACGCTTGGCAGTGAGCGGCTCATCCACCTGATGTGCTACCGCGCCCAGATCTCAGTGCTCTCATAGTGAAGAAGGGGATTGAGCTTAGATCTACCTCGTGATTACTGAGAAGAGAGGAAAGAGAAAGGGGCAAGCGAGAGCACAAATTGGAGAAAGTTGGAGGAGAGAGAAACGATAAGGGTTTGACACGAAACCACATTTGCCTTGGGCACTTGTGTGCTTGAACGGTGGTTTGAGTGACTTATGCCTACATGGAGCTTTGAGGTTAACAGTTGAAGCAAATCTTGTTGAACATGCCCTTATAACCCTTGGCACACTTTTATTCCTTCAGATCATACGAGGTCACAAGTTTACGAGTGGGGTTCCATGTACTTCACTCCCTCAATGTTTAGGGTTAGCTCTAAGGATCCTAGTCAGCCTTAGGACTAACCTTTAGCACACATTGAGGATGCCCCGAAGATCCATCTCTCTGCAAGAAATTAAAGCACCATATCGAATGATGCAATAAAAAAATAGAAATCATTGTATTATTGGTACCTGAGAATATGGTGCTTACCCATCTAGTACCTGAGAAGCCGAACTTATCACGTCTTCAGGGAATCTCTCCACCACAATCTTCGTTGGACTTGTATAGTTTTAGCTTGATCTGCACATTTGTTCCCAAAGACCCTACGGCATGCTACCACACAAAGCATGAAAGATCCTAGAGTACGAATGGGGATGAAGAGGATGACTACCACACGACTAGTGATGGTGGGTGGGTGGGTGGTGGGAGAGGTCGCAAATTTTGGGAGAGATTACGGATTGTGGGAGAGCTTATAGTGTGATGAAAGTGATTAGATTATAAAAGCAAGCATGGGCGTTATGGTATTTTTGAAATATTTCTCTAACTCCTAGGCCCTAAGCCATTCTCTCCCAAACTCAAGCCCCTAGAGTGACCCTGTGTCAATCTAAAGATTATTGTCTCTTTATAGTGTCACGGTGCCATTTTTTAGAACTGCACGTGCAATGCTTTGTACCTGATTTTCTCTTTCATTTTATGTTGATTAATTTGATACATATAATAAGTATTAAAATTTCCATAATTGAACATGTTTTAGGTATGGATATCTTAAAAGAAACTACGTGCTAAGAGCTTATTGCCAGAAAAGTATGGTGAAATTTAATCACGTAGATTTATAACTAGGTACCCCCTCCAGTGAAATCTTCATCATTCCAAATAAGCCATAAATTATTTACAATCTCTGCTACATGACTACGTCCTCTCTAAAAAAAGAAAAAAACATGACTGAGCTATTTTTTCTTCAAAAATATTGCAGAGGCTGGCTTGTCTCCTTGGGCCGGCGTGCCCGTCTTTCCTTTTCGAAGGCGGAGAGGCTGCCGTCTCAATCCCACCGCTGTCCCGTTGAGGAAGCGTAAAGGCCTCTGTCTCGCACTCTCGCCTAGTCTCTCTCGTCGACTCGCGCCGCTGCTCTCCTGCCGAAGGCGGAAATCAGAAATTCACAGGCTAGGGTTTGCTCCGCATCGAATCCGCAGCTCGCCACCGACGCCGGGATGCAGAGGTACGGGTTGCAGCTCCGCACGAAGCCGGCGGCGTCCTCGTCGTTGCGGCCGCCCCCGCCGGCGCGCCCCCTGGCGGCCTTCGCCGACGACGGCGATGACGACGTGGAGGCCGACATCCTCCGCCAGTCCTCCAAGAAACGCGCCCTCCAGAAGGTAACGAACCAGCCTGAATCCCCTCCCCTTCCCTCCCTTCCCCGTGCGTTCTCCTTCGTTGGTTGTCGGGCCATTAGATGATTGATTTCTTCTTTCCGGGGTGGTGTGCTCGACGCAGGTGGAGGAGCTGCAGAAGAAGGCGATGGAGGAGGATCCCTCGGTGTTCGCCTACGACGAGGTGTATGATGATATGAAGGAGAAGGCCGCTCGCCCCAAGATACAGGCCAAGGTCGTTCGCCAGGTAATTCTCCGTCTTGCACAATCATTACCCTTTTTTAGCGCCTCGAGTGCTTCGTTTATGCTTAGTAGGATGTGCTGCAGATTATAAGAGTATCTCCAACAGTTTGTTACTAAGCTCGTTACTAAAAGAAGAGAGTACATCAACTCATCGATAGTAACAAGCTCTCCAATAAATTGTTACTAAGACTTGTTAATAAGATAAAAAAGATTATAGATTAATGTGAGAGGATGGAGTCCACAAAATGAGTGTTTTAGTAGCAAGGATCTTCAATAAGCATTTGCTTGTTACTAGCTTGTTACTAGTGTCTTGGTACAAGATCTTAGTTTGTTTCTTCTTGAAGTAATAACCACACCCTCTTTCCTCTCCCTCCTCCTCCACGTCAGAAATAGCTTATGTGGCAAGGCCTTAGTAACGGCTGATGTGTATTGTTGGACATGCTCTAACACGAGGAGGGGTACCCTTGCTGCACCTTATTTCTGTTTCCTGTTTCTTAATGTTTGATGTGGGGCAGTCAAATTTTAATTTGTTAGAGTAATTTACAGATTCTTTTTGTCTTGTTTGATTGGAAGAAATGTCAGCATGAGAGATAGTTATTTGAGCAACCGGCGTACATCTTGGTGATTGGTGCCTGCTAGTTTTGCCAGATTAATATGTGAAACATATTGAAGGACAAAGCTGGATTTTAGCGCTAACTGAAAGTCATGGGAGATGGTATATAATGTCTTTAAAGTTGTTTATAATTCTACATCTGCATAGGGAGCTAGTTGGTTTTGTTAGATGTATAATTCAAATACAAGCACAGAATGTAGATGCACGATCCACTTTACAGATTTTAATTTGCTAAATATTGTCATGCTTAGGCTTGAGCTGAGGAATTCCTTTGATGGGCTATTTCGTTTTGCGTGCCATATAAGCTGCAGTTGGCTCTGCAAAGGCAACACGTCCCACTACTAATGTATAACACATAATACAGCTAAAATGAACAGTTACTAATTCTAATGTGGTGTCTATTTGTGGCCATGCTTTTGTTTTGCAGTCAAAGTACATTGAAGCACTTAAGGAGAAAGCAGAACAACGTAAACGAGAACAGGACATCGTGTATGAGAGAAAGCTTCATAAAGAGAGGAGCAAGGAAGATCACCTGTTTGCTGACAAAGACAAGTTTGTAACATCTGCATATAGGAAGAAACTTGAGGAGGAGCAAAATGGCTAGAGGAAGAAAGATGGCGGCAGCTTCAAGAAGAAAAGGAAGATGCAAGTTCTGCTCATTTGTTTATCACTATATACATGGTTCTTCTTGTATATGTGCATACTTATCTTTATGAGTTCATATTTACATTCTTTCTCCTTTTGTTTTGAAGTTGCATCAGTGCTACTTTATTCATATATCATATGATATGATATATCATTTACTTATTTCTATCAGAACTATGCCCATGTGTGAGATACTGGGGTTGGTTGTATTGCCATAGTATGCATGCAAACTTGAAATACTCTTAATTGTTGTCAATGGTAATAATCAAACTCTTAATTTGGATTGTGCCTTTTTCGGATCACGCAAGTGGGCTTTCTGCCCCATTTAGCCAGAAGAATATGATAACAAGGGGCTTTTGTGCTTTTGAATTCTGTGTTATACCACTGTTACTATATAAATCTACTTCTCTTTACAGACTTTTATCAAATTTTCCCTCTTAAAGAATTGTCTGCACTTCTTACTTCTTTGCTGATCATGTAAAATATAATCTGCTGATTGCTTCTTACACAAGCATCCTTTGAGTAATCTGTATTATCGTTGCTCATAAAATTAAGGCAATAAAAGCTGGTTTGTCTTTATGTTTCTCTCCTAATCAGATCCCTTGCATAGAAAAAGATATCTAATATTTCACAATTATCTTGTCTTTTGGCTAACATATCTTGACTTCATCTGTTTTTATGTAGGTAACTAAAAAGAAAGACCTGAGTGATTTTTACTTTGGGCTCGCTAAGAATGTTGCCTTCGGTGCACGGGGACATGACGACACAAAACATGCCAATCCTGAAAAGTTGGATAATAAAGTAGAAGATATTCAAACTAGCAAGTCTGATGCTGAAGGATCTGACCGTTCTCCTAAGCGCAGAAGAGAATCCAGTGTAGGATCAGAGAGGGCTCATGAAGGTAGAAGTGTGGAAGAACCTGCAACAACTAGATCAAGGGATTCAACAGCTGCTAGATCTACTGAGAAAGATGCCGATGTTTCCTCGAATGCTTCACAGACTCCGCAGAATACTCAACCAGCACCGATCACAGATGAGCACTACAAGAGGAGTACTGATGCACTTGCTGCTGCCAGAGAACGGGCTCTGGCCCGTAAGAGAGCGAAAGAGCAACAAATGTGAAATATGAGGCAGAGATACTCTCACCAAGTTAGTACGGGCTTCAGCTCATTATTTTTCTTGTTTCGTGCTTTGTAAAGGTTGTTACTTGATAGCTGTTTTCAAATTGCAGCATTTTTGGTTGATGATGTATCTTTGCAGAAACTAGATACCTCTGGTTTGATCTGCATTATGCTCCAGCTTCTATGATCAAAATATCTGTATATGGACAAGGAAACCCATTCAACACCGGAATGGTCATTCTGCTTTGCATGATAAGGAGTTTAACGGAGCCCAGGATATTGTGCTGAACATTTCTACTGCCGAAAGACGGGGCACAGTGAATTGAAGGCTGTATGCATCTGTGCTCTTTCATGTATAGCATTTGTAATTTGTTACCAACTAGTAGTTTGTATCATGATTTCTGTGATTGCTCAAATCAGTTGCTATTTCCTGGTCAATGTTGAATTAGATATTGAGATGATGTATGTTCAGACTATCCGAATCTGATGCGTCTATGTGTCTGCAAATTGTGTCCTGACCTGGTAAGCGAAATGCCCTTTCTGTGTATCAATGTCCTCATTTTGGCAACGAGTTGATGAAATTCAATTGAATACAATCACAACCAAAAGCTTCGGTAGCCGAGGCCTTGTTCTGAACACGGGAATTCGGTAACAAATTTTTTGACAGAAAGAACAAAATAAATTAGTGTGAGAACCCCTTTTCAGAACATGAGAAAAATCTGTACGAATTTGAATTTCTTGATAGAAACTACAAAATTAAACCCCTCATTTGAGACTGAGTACTATGGATCTGTACAATACAATCCTGTATGAGTGGATAAATGTTTGCTGTCTGGTGATACGGCGTCTACTACTATACTACAGCCGCTAACCACCCCTACGGCGGAAGGGCTTTGGTTTCATCATCATCCGGTTCGGCTTCTCCGCCAAGTCAATCTCACCGCACACGAGTAACAAAAGCCCAAGGCCTCGCCGCTCCCGGCGACACGCGAACCAAAAACCCTAGCGCGAGCCGAGCCAGCAAGAGAGAGACACACAGGGAGGCGTCATCACCCAGGGTACAGCTAGGGTTCCCCGCGGCTCGGCATGGAGAGCCTCGTCCTCGCCTCCTCGTGCTCCGCCTCTCCCCGCCTCCCCCTCCTCTCCGCCGCCCGTGGCCGCCGCCCCTCGCAGCCCCTCCCGGCCGCCGGCGCCGGGCGGAGGGGAGCCAGGGGGACGAAGCTCGTCGTCTCCGCCGCGTCCTCCTCCTCATCCGCGGCCAGCGGATCCAGGAACGGTGAGGGGATGCCCGTTCTGTTGCCTCAGTGACTGCAATGTTTAGATGCGACCCCGACGCGCCCTGTTTGAGTAGGGGCGAGCGGCGAAAGCTGGCGCGTTTGACTATTTGAGTGGCTTCAAGTTTCCAAGCTCCAGTTTCTGTGAGATTGTTTGGAGTTTTAGTGGACTCGCTATGTCAGCTGGATCCATGGATGTATCCCGTACTTCATTTGTGGAAATCGAGCGCGTTACCATTGAGAATTTCGACGTCCTCCCATGATGCATCCTCAACCACTGTATTTGTAGTATAGTGGTAGATGATGACTTGAGAATGGTCAGCTTATCCATCCGTACATTTAGTATAGTAGTTGATAAGTAGAAAATGGCCAGCTTATCCATCCGTATTTATAGTATATTAGCTGATGAGTATTGTATGTTGGTGCCCCATTTTAATCTTTTATTAGCATCCCCGTTGGTCTGATTTTTTATATAAATAATTGTTTGCTACATCAGTTTTGGATGGGTTGAACACAAAGGGCTTTGCAAGCATGTCATCTTCAACCAGCAGTGAGAATACGTCAACCGGAACTGGTACCCTGCCTCCCATGCCGCCGCCGTCATCATATATGTGAGTTTGTTTCCTTGTTGTTAATGTCTATGCCTCTCAATTCTACATCTGTGTAATGGCTTGTTGCAAAATCTCTGCAGTGGTTCACCTGTTTTCTGGATTGGAGTTGGTGTAGCATTGTCTGCAGCGTTTTCCATGGTGTGAATTATGCTGCCTGTTATGCTTTAATGTTTGTCCAGTATATCTCCTCTTTGTGAATTAATTAATACTTGTTGGTTGGTGTATCAGGTCTCTTCAATGGTGAAGGTGAGCTCGCAGCTATTCTTAGTTTCTGCACAGTATGTATCCTCAATCATTTGCATAGTTGCTCCTTGGAATGACCCATTGGGTACCTTTTGCATGCTAGGACATGAGTCAGGGAGGTATTTCGCTCAGCCCTTTTCTACTAAACCTGCTTACCCTTTCAATGCACTGTATTAAACCAGATCGCTTTGCTATTTGAGAGCTTTGTTTTTAGTTCTTAGTTGTTTAAAGCATAGTATGTCGTCCTACAAAGGCGGCAAGGTATTTTACCAGTTCATTTTCTTTTACGTCACATATTTTTTTAGTCTTATACTAGTGCTACAATTTTATTGTTGTTGTGCACCAGTTTTCCTTGTAAATGATATTATGATGTATCCGTTTCTGCATGGCTTTAAGTAATACAATATTCTCTTTATAGGTTTGGTAACCACACCCTTCTATGTTGCCTTTTACTGTATTTACTGTATAATAGTTGTGTATTTGAATTTTAAAATTTTATGTTTGGCTGTACGTTAGTGACATTAATTTCCCTGCCCCCTTTTGACATGCTGCTAAATCTGTTGCAGAAATATGCAATGGAACAAGCATTCAAGTCAATGATGACCCAGGCACCACCAAACACATTTGGTGCGAACTCGCCTTTCCCATTTTCCATGCCACCACAGGCAGGTCCCACAGCACCAAGCAGTTACCCATACTCAGG
Organism: Stipa capillata; assembly: GCA_019208055.1. Classification (NCBI taxonomy): domain Eukaryota; kingdom Viridiplantae; phylum Streptophyta; class Magnoliopsida; order Poales; family Poaceae; genus Stipa; species Stipa capillata. Next base: position 1,243,933 of record JAGXJF010002589.1, read on the forward strand.
ACCAAGGAAAGATACCTCCCCAAAAGGTGCAACTGTCGATGTTTCAGCTACCGATGTCGAAGCAACTGGAACTTCGGAAGCGGCCACCGTGGATGAAACATCAAAGCCTTCAAAGAAATTTGGTATCGACCTTTCATATCCAGAATATTTTTCTCCAACTATCATTGAATGGGGAATGGGGCTCTTTTATGTGTCAAATTGTCTATGACATGACTGGTTTATTTCTCTTAACGCACTTATTGTATTTTTCTGTGATCCTATTTCTTGGCACCTCTTGTGGCACAATGTTAGGAAATAAACACACACCACTAATGGGCCTGAACATGAACCTAATGGGCTTGACTGTCCGGCTTCTTTTCTTAATGCTTAACCTTATTTTCATCAGATATTTGGCTTCTGCATCTCATTGTGGTTTTCTTAACAAAATGTTTGCAGCCTTCGTTGATGTTTCTCCTGAAGAGTTGCAGCAAAAGGAGCTTCAATCTTCACTGGATACAGTAGATGTAAAAAGTGATAGTACAGAAAGTGAAAGAAAGGAGGATACCGAGCAAAAAGTAAGTTGTTTTAAGAAGCTTGGTAATTGGCTTCCTGTACAATTCATTGCAATTAATACTTCTCCAATGGTTCTTAAAGGTTCCTACAAACGGAGCTGCTTTTAAGCCATATGAAGATTCCTCTACTGGGCCAACTGAATCTAGTTAGTAAACGCACATTTATCTACTTCACAAATTTAGGATCTTTATTTGCACATCAGTATGTTCTTAAATGATGTTATAGTGTTCTTTTTGTCTAAATGCCCAAAACTGATTATGCATATACTGTATAGGTAAGTCAGGACCCATGCTATCTGTTGATACAATCGAGAAAATGATGGAAGATCCAGCTGTGCAGAAGATGGTTTACCCGTAAGTATGATAGAGCATTTGGCACAAAAGGGTTCCTGGTCAATATATGAGTCCAAGTGGTTCTATATGATGCAATCACAACATTTGCATTCAATATGGCACCACCAATACTCCCATCTGCATAGGGTATCATCCTATATCTGTTTTCTGAATGACGAGGACAATTTAGTGATTGATAATACCAAAATAAACACTTCAGTTTAGCAGACAAAGAATTTAGTGCTGAATTTGCTAGTTTAGGAGGCTTCCATCTGTAGGCTGACAACCAGCCTTGCGTTAGACATTGTCAGCATTCCGATTAGGCTTGTTATTTGACTGGCTGAGGTGGCCATGCTGGCACTGCCTCCCATGAGTGGACAGCATATGGTCCAGTTTCAGTAATTCTGAATTTGTTAATTCTTGTATAGCAGAAAATTTGGTGTAACATTAAGATTTCTCTTTTCTTCCAAGTAATTTGTCATTTCTAAGGATGCTGATTTCTTCACATATTGCAGCTACTTGCCTGAGGAGATGAGGAACCCAGATTCGTTCAAGTGTATGCTCCTGTGAACTTATTTAAAACACTTCTGTATCACATAAATTGGAGCTTATTTTCTGTTTTCATATAGTGACGTCTGAGAATTTATTTTCCAGGGATGCTTCAGAATCCGATGTACCGCCAACAACTAGAGGATATGCTGTAATACATTTATTCTTTGCACTTTATATATGTACATATGTTTCTGATTTTAGCATTTCAAATTGGAAAGTCAACTTGGCCAAAAAAAATTCGAAAGATGGAGCACTAACCCATGTCATGTTAGTATTGAGCAACGATGCCATGGACTGGTATAAGCTTGTAGGGCCTTATATTTTCTGGGTAATGCCATCTAACTTATGTTAGCCCAGAATTCATGCCCATGGCCCATGGTGTTACGTACTGTTACTGTCTGTTATGTCACTTGCAGTATGGAGTTGAACTAAGTATCAATATATGAATATTATAGTGTTCAGATCTTCTCTAACCTTATATTGATGTTTTGCTTATTAACAGAAACAACATGGGTGCATCTCCTGATCAATGGGATAACCGCATGGTTGATCACTTGAAGAACTTTGACCTTAGCAGTCCTGAAGTCAGGCAGCAGTTTGGTGAGTGAATCAACACTTCCACATTTACTTGAGTCCTGTATGGAACACAGGAATGCTGCAGGAAATTTCCCATTAGCTCTCATCCAATGCCTTTTCCCTTGTTCTTCTAAAACTATATGAAAATTCTGAATACTAACATTCTCTTTGGCCTTCCCTACAAATATGTACACCTGCGTTTGCCAGAACAGTTTACCACAATTCTTGGGCTGGAGTTATGTTATATTGAACATTCAGTGTTTTTTATTTTCTTGTGCTAAACGCCTAGCATAGCTTTGACACATGCACCTATGTTTTTTGGTTCTTATTATACTACTTGGTAGGTGATGGAAATAGTTTAAATAATTGAATTGAAAATCCATTCTTCCTGAAAATTGCTTATCATAAACCATCTATTTAAGTTTCGTTACGTCAGTTACCCATAATTTATTTTCCCAAATAAACATGAGTAGATGTGAATTCTGAAGCTCTTTGATTGCTTGTGCAGCGCAAGTTGGCATGACTCCAGAGGAAGTAGTATCGAAAATAATGGCAAACCCAGAAGTTGCTGTTGCATTCCAGAATCCAAAAATTCAAACAGCCATCATGGATGTAAGTTCATGTACAAACTGTTTTGTACTTAATTATTTGATTATTCTGACGTGATGTCTTCTTGATGCAGTGCTCGCAGAACCCTCTGAATATTGTGAAGTACCAAAATGACCAAGAGGTATGTTTTGATTCTCTTACCTTTTGAGATTGACTCACATGGTAACTTTTATCAATCTCACCCTGCCTCTCTCTCTCCCTCTCTCTCTCTCTCTCTTGGGTGTCTCTGCTGTTAGGTCATGGATGTTTTTATGAAGATATCACAAATCTTCCCGCAAATTAATGGCTAGTCGATCTTCATCATGAGATTGCAGTTTTGATTTGCCTTGGCCTATGATCCCCAGTCTAAATGATAACTGGTTGAGGGAAGGAAAGGAACTTCGTCTGTTCAGTCATTATTATGCGCCAAAAGATGTACCCTTTCCTGTCAAAGTTTTTCGAGTTGCCAATGTGTACATCAGATGATCTGTGTTCTGATTTGGTTGCAACCTTGCCTAAAGTCAGATTAGTGAACGTAGCAAAGTTGAGGTATTTATTACATCACCGCTTCTTAGAATTGTGTAGTTAGTGCTTTTGACATTACATGGTTTGTAGTAGAGGATGTCAACATGATGAGGTAGTTCATATGACCTCAATTTTGATACATTATGTACTATATTTGTGTTACCATGGCAATGGACGAACATGTTGATATTTTCCACAACTGTTTGGTAGGATTGTATCCGATCTTAGATATAATTGATCCGCAGGGACACCAATTATTTCAATTTTCACGTAGCTGAGTCTGTTGACCAGTGGAAGATACTTTGACTAGATTGGCTGGTCATCTCTTCTACGAGGAGAATAAACCAACATATTGCATTGGCTAGTTGAATCCCGTCTATTTTGCTGGACAGTCAGGGCAGCCGTCGCCTGCGAGGCCACGGCTGGCAAATCTCTTGGAAGTGAGGCACCGGATCAGTCCACACAAGACACGTCCGCGGCTCCCACTCATGCCGTCACCCACGACGCATGGCCCACGCGCCACCTGCCCCAAGGAATATAGCAATTGCTCCCGGCCCACTTCCCTGGCCCCCGGCCCCCCGCGCGACCCGAGCGAGACGCGCTTAGCCTGCCCGTCCGTCGGTCGAACGAGTCGCGCTCACGACACCCGTCAGCCGACCGGGACTCGGGGCCGTTGGGTCATCACGCGCCCGGCTGCTGGGCTGCGCTGCGCGCTCCACCGCCGCTCTCGCCCGGTCCAACTCCAGCCTCCAGGCTCGCGCACGTCACCCCCACGCCACACCCCGCACCCGGCCAGCGTGCCGTTTTGGGCCACTGTCTCGGTCGCATAGGGGCACGCACGCCTGCCTTCAGCTCATGGTCTGTCTATGTACCCTCTACCTCCCAGTCCCCCCTACAACTTCGTACTCGTATTTGGTATAACCAGGCCTCCCCAGCTCGGCACTTAGCGTGTATGTGTTCACTTTTTTTCTTTCTTTGTAGTTTGTACGTGCAACGTGTAGCTATCTACTTATGTTAATCCTCCACCAGAATACAAAGCATCCGGCAAATTGACGCGCAGGCTGGCAGGGGTCAATCATCTCCGGCCGGGAGCGCTTCAACGGCTACCTAAGCCTGGTCACGAGATTACACCGGTCGGTCAGCGTCAGAGACGCAAGTTGCATCGTTTTGACGTAGACGGCCAGCCATTCACGGATACCAGAAAAATACGGTCCATTCCTCCTCCGAACGAACGAAACCACGCGCACAACCGCAAAGCCGAACCCCTTCCCGCAAGAAACTTTTCGACTTTTGCAACCAGAAGCTAGCAGACGTGAACGCGATGGGGTCGTCGAAAATTACTTGGAGCGCGTCTACGATGATCAAGGATGGTTACTACTCAAACACAACTACTTCGAGTGCCACGATATGTAAGCTCCTGCTGCTAGCTAGCTTAGCTAGGCCTGCCGAATTCAGTCCAATTTCTTGTGGCAACAGTGTCAAAATCGATCTGTCGAAGCGATTTGTCTTATCACTTTAGGCGATCAAATTTGCAAATCCAAAAGTGATTGGTCAAAAGCGGAGTTGGATGCAGAAAGGAAAACAACATTCTGTTCGACAGAACGGGAGGTATTGGTAAGAATATTTTGGCAGCCCGAAGGTAGAATAGAAGAAGACAAGCCTGTGAAAGCAAGTTTGTCTACTTATGCACAATCTAGTCGCGCAAATGACATTGTACTAATACAAACATCAACGATATTTATTTTTTCTAGCATTAGCGGTTCTCTGATGTTGTGGATGTGTCATTTCAAATACCGCCAAATAATACAGTAGAAATTATTTTGCATAAGTCTTCTCTTGTTGGTCTGTTTATTTTCATATAATAAGCTTAGCTTCTATGCAGAAAAGAGTAATACAGGCTCTTCGGCTGTTAAGCTGTTCCCTTCAAGAACCGCCAACTCTTAAGAGTACTACATTAGTACTACTTGCTCTCCCTTTGTTGCTTTTAAATAGGATTCTGGTAATTATTATTGGTAGGAAACAAGGTGCGATGGAAGGTACGGTGGAAGGTTGATACCTCGCTGCTTTGTCACATTCGCAACCAAAGACTTATTATACAACCAGATGCTTTATGGTTTCTAAAACCTGTAAAGTAAATTTAAACTCCAAAGTGCACAAATTTGGATTTGACTAGTATTGCATCTCACTATCTAAAGAAAAACTAGTATTGCATCAACTTGAAAAGTGTGTAGGCCCCTGAGGGAAAAAAAACCAATGGCGGCTACTTTTCGTAAATCGTACACGTCTATGTGCAATAGATTAAGGAATTCATGACACAGAGAAATGTATAGTGAACGAATGGCATAGAAGTACAAACACCAATTTCCACTTAAAGATACAGAGTAGTCTGCAAGCTTTGATCATACACTGAATACTGGTAATTGGTAATCAAAACGAAAGGAAGATTAGTCATGTAATTAGATTTCAGAACTTGAGACCTAATTAAACTATAAAAGGCCAAGAATTAACAAGAAAGGCTTATAAATGGGGGAAACGCAAGAAAGTGGTCATACATATGTGGAAAACTAAAAGTTCAGGTGAAAAAAAGGCACTGACTTCCAGTTTTGGGAAACGGGCACTAACTTTCAGTACAAATGAAGATGCAACCATATGACTCAGCTCTCAAACTCAAACACGATCGGCATCACAATTTTAGCAGAAGGATTTTTCCTGCTAGTTGTGTAATGGCTCTTTGCTTTTGCACTAGGAATCTTTTGCAAAGAAGCTCTGACCTTTTCCTTAAAAATTGACCAGGTAACTAAAACTTATTTTGGTCAAAAAGTGCAGTTTGATCTATCACCGCCTGCGTTCACATACAAAAGGGAACAATGGTACACGAGAATTAAACAGGACAGGTGCAACATGCACCATTTTGTGTTCAGATTATTACACACTTCGCGTCAGAAAAGGAAAAGATTATTACACATTTTACTCTTCAACCTTCATGCATGTAGGCAGCCGGACTAAACGAACGGCAATACAATATCACATCGACAGATGTTCTGCACCAACTTAGCTATTCATCATTTTCTCCATCATTATATACTCATCATGTCAACATAACCAATATTGTACGGTTAGGCAAAACAAGTAAGGGAGAGGAATTAAAACCAAGAAGGGAAGATGTACGAAAATCCTTTAAGAAAAAACCAGTAGAAGAAAGAATTATGAGAAGATATTGGAAGCAAGTTGGGCATGCCAATTGGCACGTCAGGTATATCTTGCCTCTTCCATGATCACTTGCAACTTGCAAGCATCTGGTGACAAGTAATGGCCAGTACATCAAGAACACAACATACCGAATTACCGATCACACGCTGACAGCAGTGCTTTCTTTTGGACATATCAAAAGTTTCAAAACGAGTGGTTGCAGAGACTGGCGTACGTTACTGTTCTACGCGTCTACTGCGTGTAGAAAGCTACGCTGGGATTTACATGGAACGTCTGTAACGAGGAGGATGGAAAGAGAATGGATATATATGATTTTGAGCTATTTTCATCTACTCCATTTTGGACTTCGTCGCAGGAATCAGTACCAGAGACCGACGTTTGTTTTCAGTTCTTTGGTCAGAGCGTCAACGTACGTTGATGGTCAGCCATTCCTGAAAACCGCGTGTGGCTTTTCCAGTCTCAAGCTCCGGCGAGTTCCTCCGAGAAACACCAAAAAAGCCTAGTCCTGTGGCGTCTCATCTAGTATGTTTCTATGCAGGTGATGAATTCAAGAGACTGCGTGTGAAATTTGGGAAAGCGTCTCACCTCCGTAGAGGTCGTATTGGTTTGTATTTATAGATAGAGTAGAATGCATCAAAACATTTACAACTTACACTCTAAGACACCTAGCCGGGGGCTGTTACGATCTCAACCACAACTAGTTCTGATACGTAATAATCATATCAAAACTGTTACATTATTCTAACATTCTTTCTCAATCATAACTTATCTAAGTTAAAATTATGCCTAAAGTTTTTCAATGGTTGTACCGTTAAAGCTTTACTGAAGCTATCCGCGACTTGATCTTTTGAAAGAATAAACCGAATATCTAGCAGCTGTTGTGTACTCTTTCTCTCACAAAATGATAGTCTAGTTCACTGTGTTCAGTTCTAGCATGAAAAAAGGGGTTAGCGGATAGACATATCGCCCTATGTTATCACATCAAAGACAAACTGCTCTCTACTGAGACACCTGCAATTCCTCCAACAATGTTTGAATCCAGATAACTTCAGTAGTGGCATTTGCTAATGACTTGTATTCTGCTTCGGTACTTGGGCTTGTTTTTGTGCACTCCGTAAAAATAAGATTATCTTCAAAGTAAACAATAAAACCACATGTTGATCGTTTGTCATACAGGATACCTGCCTAGTCAGCATCTGAGAAAACAATCACAAGTGTAGACTTTGATTTCTTAACTTGGATGCCAAGTGTCATAGTTCCTTTGAGATACCTCACTATTCATTTTACAGCTGCCCAATGAAGTGTAGTAGTAGCATGCAAGAATTGGCATACTTTGTTAAGTCTAGTAAGAGTAACGTACCGTAGAGCTCCGATTATACTTTTGTACATCGTTGCATCATCACTACTCAAGAGCTGTCCATCATGTAATGAGAGGTTTTTAGAAGTAGATAACTGGTACTCACTGATTTGTAGTCCTTCATGCCTACCCCTGTCAAGAGATCCAAAACATAATTTTCTTGATTGAACATGATACCATCATGCAACTGTCGTACCTCAATGCCCAAAAAATAGTGCAAACTCCCCAAGTCTTTGAGTGCAAAGTCGGACCGAAGATCTTGTAGGAGAGCATCAACAACCTGGTCTGAGAAACTAGCAACAATAATATCATCTACATAAATCAACATAAAGATGGTAATCCCCCCCTTTGTTGAAGAAGAATAGCGAGGTGTCAGCTTTGGAAGCCACAAAACCAACACTGTGAAGTTTTGAGCCGAGGCGAGAGTACCATGCTCTAGGAGCCTGTTTTAAGCCATACAAATCTTTATCAAGCTTACACACAGATGGAGTGGCAGAATATTTCTCATAACTTGACGGTTGTCGCATATAGACCTTCTCTTCCAGAACTCCAAGTCTTTGAGTGCAAAGTCGAACTGAAGATCTTGTAGGAGAGCATCAATAGCCTGGTCTTAGGAACTAGTAACAATAATATCATCTACATAAATCAACATAAACATGGTAATCCCCTCTTTGTTGAAGAAGAATAGCGAGGTGTCAGCTTTGGAAGCCACAAAACCAATCTATGAAGTTTTGAGCCGAGACGAGAGTACCATGCTCTAGGCACCTATTTTAAGCCATACAAATCTTTATCAAGCTTACACATAGATGGAGTGGCGGAATATTTCTTATAACTTGACGGTTGTCGCATATAGACCTCCTCTTCCAAAACTCCATGAAGGAAAGCATTCTGCACATCTAGTTGGTGACGACTCCAATTCCTGGAAACTACTATAGCCAACACAAGTTTGAAGGTAGCTGCTTTAACAATAGGGCTAAAAGTATCCTCATAATCAATATCATAACGTTGTTTAAATACTTTCGCTACTAAATGAGCTTTATCAATCAATATTGCCATCAGATTTTTGTTTTACCTTATTCACCCACTTACAGTCAATGATATTGCACCCATCGCGTTCAGAAACAAGATGCCCAGTGTTGTTCCTCATAAGTGCATCATCTTCTTCATCCATAGCCTTTTTCCATCGAGGATCTATGATCACTTCTTGCAATGATTTAGGCTCACTGGTGCTACAGAAATTACTATAGCGAATTAACCATCGGTAAAAGTCTTTGGTTTGGATATACCAGATTGAAGCCATGCGCGTGGACAAGATGGAGCCATAATAGGCTCTACAGCCGAACTGCCCGCAGGAGATCTAGGCGCAGCAGCCACAAAAGATCCTATAGACACCACAGGGCTGTGGTCACCGAGAGAGGCAGGTACAGTGGATCCCATCACTTGGCCCGAGGAAGATGTGGCAGTGCCACTTGTTGCGTGTGGGGGAGACATGTTGCCCAACGCATGATTCGAGAGATCGGGTGCTGGATCCAAGCCGGATGCGCCTGTGCCAGGGGACAGAGGGCAGCAGTGTCAGTTGCATTAGCTGCAGCGGGGAGATCCTCTCCGGCAATTGCGCCAAGGTTCCCGCCAGTGCTGGATGCTCCATTCAGGCGCACAAGATGATGATTATTTTGTAGATTTTCTTCTATTTCCTGCACGCATTCACTAGGCAAAGTATTAGATGGGTTAGTCATATGATCAACACCCGGTTCAGTACCGCCATGATCTGGATTGTGAAGATTGGAAGGAAGAACCAGAATTTCTGCATGAGCACCGGCATTGGAATGAAGAGATGCAAAGGAAAAACTGATTCATTGAAAACCACATCACAAGACATATACACCCGGCCTATGGAGATATCTAAGCACTTATAGCCCTTAGGGAGATTACTGTATCCAAGAAACGCACAACGAATGGAGCAAAATTGCAACTTGCGAGTGTTACAAGGTTGAAGATTAGGCCAAAATGCGCACCAAAAAATACGGAGAAGTTCATAATTCGATTTCTCATGAAGTAAACGTTCTGAAGGAGTGGAAAGATTAATAAATTTCTGATTAATCAAATAAATGACAGAGATAAAGGCTTCACCCCAGAATTTGAGAGGCATTGAAGCATACGCAAGAAGGGATATACCAACCTCAACAATGTGGCGATGTTTTCGCTCTACAGAGCCATTCCGTTGGTGCGTTGTGGACACGAGGCATGGTGTGATAGTCCTATGTGCTAAAAGAAGGAATTCAACTTCTGATATTCTCCTCCCCAGTCATTCTGTATAGCTATGATCTTCTTGTTAATGAGTCTTTCAACAAGATACTGAAAATCATGAAATCGCTAGAACAATAGTAGATGATGGGTGCCCTAGACACCTATGCCACCAGGATGGGGACGGTTTGGCTATGCCAAGGACATGTATTCTAGAGGGCTATATGGGCAAAGGATATAGACCACCCTCACATTTGCTACGAAGAAGTACCTTCCTTGTTGTCTGATCCTTAACCAAAAGGAAATCAAGATGAAACTCAAGATAAGCACTATTATCTTTTGTGAGACGATGAATGGAAACAAGATTTTTAGTGGCTTTTGGAACATGCAGACTATTTTGAAGTTGCAAATTGTAACTACTGATATGAATTGAAGTGTGACCAACATGACTAATCATCATACCTGCACCATTGGCCATGTGGACTTGTTCTTGCTCGTTGTATTGCTCCTGAGTCATCAATTTATCAAGTTCACTTGTAATATGGTATGTTGCACTAGTATCCGTGTACCAGTTCGTGTCGAAGCCATAGGAGGAGACCACTGACCCTGCGGATCTTTCTACAGCTTGAAATTCCTTGTCACAGCAGTACCAATAAAGCTAGCATGTGGTTTTAGCCCAGAGCTAGAGTTGTTGTTGTTCTTGAAGTTGCCAAGTTTCCACCATTACTTTGGTGTTGCTATTGATTGTTGTTGTTGTTGCCAAAGTTACCGTGACCTCCTCCATTATCGCGTCCTTCCTTGGCCACCACAACCACCACAATAGTTTCCACGACCACTCTGGCTGCGTTGACCGAAGATTGGTAGCAGCCACTTGCTTGAAGATCCAAGCAAACCTCAAACACAAGGAGTTGCACATAGAGGTTGATTAGACTGATGTATTGATCCTTTCGTGCAGTGATCAATGCAACAAACAAATTGTAGTCACCATCCAATCTTGCAAGGATGTAAGAGACAACATCATAGTCATCTAACTTCTTACCAGCAGCCACCATCTCATCAGCGAGTCCTTTCATCTTGGTGAAGTACGATGCGACGGTCATCTCCCCTTTCTGTATTTGCCCCAGCAACCCGTGAAGCTGAATTAGCTGTGCACATGATTGCAAGAAATACATTTCCTCGATAGCTTTCCACACTTGTGCTGCGCTAATGAGGTCAACAACTTGCACAAGAACTTCTTGGGGGAGGGAAGAGAGCAGGTAACTCAGCACGAGTTGATCCTGAGAGACCCATAGGTCGTAATCAAGGTTAGGGAGCAAGATGTCTCCTTCTTTTCATTGGTAGCTTCAATCTGCATGCGTGGCGCCGATCTTGATCCATCTAGGTGTCGATGAGTCGAGCAACGCCAATGGTTGGACGACCTTGGGCTTTCCACAGGAGGTAATTCTCCCGTGTAAGCTTTTTTGACACCGGTCAGTCGAGCGTGGCCGAAGACATGGAGCCAGCGGACGTTGATGAGGAAGATGAGCCCTTCGCCATTGTAGATGTGTTTGAAGAGGCAGGTTTTGATACCATATGAAATTTAGGGAAGCGTCTCACCTCCGTAGAGACCGCATTGGTTTGTACTTATAGATGGAATAGAATACAATGAAAGGTTAATAGCTTGCACTCCAAGGCACATAGCCAGAAGCTGTTACCATCTCAACCACAACCGATTCTGATACGTAACGATCATATCAAAACTGTTACATGTATTCAAACACCCCAGTGATCACAGAGAATCATAAATTCCTGACTTTCAGTTGCAATCTTGCAACTAAAGAAACCGGCCGTCTCAATAAAAACGTCATATTCTCCAGCTTTGTAGGAAACTGGATAGAATCTGGACTCTGGACACATTGTCAGAGTTACACAAATGCCAGATGTGAAGAACTACATGGATTTCTTTCACAGGTTACAAAGGAAAAATTGCGAGGTAACTATCTTCTTTCCTTTAGCAATCACACAAGAGAAGTCTTGATTATAAGCTTATGCATGTATATGCACATGCAACAAAAAACATAGCTGTATGGTAGTGGTGGTCAAATTGGTCATTGACACCACAATGATCATGTGAGGCGGGAAATAGCTTCAGTGGTCACTAATGAGCTGCGGTTTTTTCTCATTCCATTTGTCAAGGTAACACATCTCTCTCGGGACACAGGAACAAACCCCACTTTTTATGAGAAGCTTGCCTCGTTGGGATAATTTGCCGATTCTTGCTGGAATTGAGCTATTTTCTGTGAAGCTCGTGTGCCAAACAGACCCTGTAGTAGTATAGTCAGTTCAGCCATTAGTGGATTGCTAAAAGTGATGTCGTGAGATGCATTATAGTAATATTGAATGCCAGGGGTGGATTCATAAAAAAGTACCGTGGTTACTCTTAATAGGATACATACTAGACTTGGAAGAAGTCAGTGGCGTCACATGACCCAATGCTTGCATGCTAGATCCACCCCGCTAAATTAATAGATTCCACGAAAACATCATAACCACATGGAAATAGACATAACATGAGGTGCATAAAGCCTAATGAAAGGTACCATATAAACAAAATAGCGTTTCCCGCAACGACAACAAAAATACGTCTCATCTCCATAGTTCAATATGTAATTAACCATGGAAGCTGAGTTCTCGTTGGTGCTCCTCTTTGTCGGCAACATCATATTTACTAGGAGAAGGTTCATTTTCTATTCCTCAACTAGCCACAGAATTCAAAAACTAGACTACTTCCCCTCAACTCTTGAAACGATTTAGTCTTCATCCCTCAGAACATCGTAAGGTGGTTTGGGATGACATGGTTGTTTTTTTGCACACACGGCAGCCGTGTTAGCACGAACTTTTTTTTTGGAAAAGGTTAAAAGACATGATAGAAAAAATCTAAAAAATAGAGAATTATAAAAGACCAACAGACAATTATAAAATTTTAAAAATAAAATAAAAAGGTTGGCAAATTTAGAAAAATCAAAAATATACTAGAACAATTATTGAAAAATCTAGGATGAAAAAAAATCAAGAAACTAGAGAAAGGAAAAACCAAATTTATTCTAGAAAAACCATGAAATTCAAGAAAATCACAAATAATTTGCGAACATTGATGAAGAACTAGAAATGGTTAATTGCGCTTCATAGTCGAAAGCACCACATTTAGCCTTGATTTTGCTTTCTTTTGATGAATGTTTATTAATCATTTGTGGGTTTTCTCAGATTTTCTTATTTTTCTAGAATACTTCTGACTTCTTCTTTTTTAAATTCTCGATGTATAAGATACTTATATTTTTAAGTAAATTTTTTGGAGTATTCCTAATTCAATTTTCTAAAATTTCTACATTTTTTAATCTTTGAATTATCCTACTTAAAATTTAATCTATTTTTTAAATTTTCTGATTATTTCTTAAAAAGATAATACTAACCAGACTGCCACGTGTGTGTGAAACTATCACCACGTTATCCAAAACCACCTTGCAATGATCCAAAGGATGCAATTTGAACGGATTCAAGTGTTAAGGAGCAAAATTCTTTGGTTTAAGAATTTATAGATGGAGTGTAAATTTTACCAATAGTTGAGCGACGAAATTTGAATTCTTTCGTCACTGATTACTGCTACTATCTGGGTCTAATCACTAGCAGCTTAAAAAAAAGGAAAGGGAAAAAGACACCAACCTTTAAACCTCCTCCGTTCCCTCGCTCCCCATTCCTCCTTCCTTCTCTTTCTCCTTCCTCCCCTCGCTCCACGCCACAATGGTCTACACAAACTCCCCTCCTCCCTCCTCTCCCCCAACCCAATGTCTCCCATTATCTCTCGCTCTCTTCTAACCCTCCTCTCTCTCCTCCTCGCCCTCCCATCCCTCGCCGCCGCCTCCTCCTCCTTCCCCCTCCCCACCATCGCCATCGCCGCCGTCGTCGGCGACAGCACCGCCTCCCCTCACCACCTCGCCTGCGGCCTCGTCTCCGCCGGGCAAGACTACCATCTCTCCTGCGCCAGCGTCTCCAACCGCTCCGCTAGCCCCCGCACGTACGGATATGGCGACGGCGGCGACAGTAGCATCACGCCGTTCTCCGCCGTCGTCGCCGGGGATGGATACGTGTGCTCTGCCAGTCCGACTTCGTCTCCGCCAATTTCCATGCGCTGGTGGGACCTGAGCCATGAGGAGAAGCCGTCGAAGAGGGTGTACAGGGGCGCAGCGCTGTCCGCCGTGGCGGGTGGCGGGAAGTACGTGTGCGGGATAGTGGGGGAGAGGATACAGTGCTGGAGGTGGGCGTGGGGGCAGGTGCCGGAAGAGGTTGGGTTCTCGGCGGTGGCGGTCGGCGGCGGGTTCGTGTGCGGGCTGGTGGTGGGGACGGGGGAGGTGAGGTGTTACGGCGAGGGGGACGCGGTGGGGCGCAAACCGACGGGCAGGTACATGCTGCTCGCCGCCGGTGAGAGGCACGCCTGCGCGGTGGACTACGGTGGGGTGCTGGGGTGCTGGGGAGAGGCGGAGGCTGTGGCGGCCGCGGCGCCGCCGAGGCTGAGCCGCGCGGTGTCGACGTTGGCGGTGGGCGACGCGGTCACGTGCGTGCTGTGGGGGAACTGGACCGTCTCGTGCTGGCCGGAGGAGGAGGCGGCGCTGCCACCGGCGATGGCGCAGCAGCAGTTCGTCGCGCTGGAGGCCAAGGGGAAGGTGGTGTGTGGGGTGCTCATGTCCGACTACTCGCTGGTGTGCTGGGGTGGAGGTGTTGCCGGCGGGGTGAGCAAGGTATTCGACAAGGTCCTGCCAGGCCCGTGCGCACCGTCGAGGTCGTGCCCGTGCGGCGTCTGGTCGGGCTCCGCGCCGCTTTGCGGCGCCGGCGGCGCGGCCATCTGCTACCCCTGCGGCTACACTCCTCCGCTGATGGCACAGACGCCTTCGTCCAACCCGTCGGCGTCGACCTCTCACTCGAAGCGCAAGCGGCGGCCGAGCGATCTAATGATCGCGTTGATCAGTGCCGGAATTGGTTCGGGACTCGTGGCCCTCTTCGCGGGGCTCTTGCTCGCTTATTACCTGCGCCGGCGCAGCGGCAGCAGCTCCCATGACTCCGGGCGCATCCACGCCGAGCCGACGACACCGGCGCCGCGCGTGGAGCGGCGGCTCAGCGTGTTGCTCTCCAAGGGCCCGAACACGACGGTGGAGCAGTTCCCCCTGGCGGCGCTCCGGGCTGCCACGGGCGTCTTCTCGCCGTCCCATCGCATCGGCTCCGGCAGCTTCGGCGCCGTCTACCGCGCGTCCCTCCCCGACGGCCGCGAGGTCGCCATCAAGCGCGCGGAGCGCCGCCCCCCCGGCGGCCCCTCCTCCTCCGCCGCGGCTGCGGCGCGCCGCGTCAACCACGAGTCGGCCTTCATATCCGAGCTCTCGCTCCTCTCCCGCCTGAACCACAAGAACCTGGTTCGCCTCCTCGGCTTCTGCGCCGACGGCGGCGAGCACATCCTCGTGTACGAGTTCATGCCCAACGGCACCCTCCACGACCACATCCACAAGCGCCCCGCCCCGCTCTCCCCGCCGCTCGCCTCCTGGCCGTCCCGCCTCCGCCTCGCCCTCGGCGCCGCGCGCGGCATCGAGTACCTGCACACCTACGCCGTGCCGCCCATCATCCACCGCGACATCAAGTCCTCCAACATCCTCCTCGACGCCACCTGGACCGCCAAGGTCTCCGACTTCGGCCTCTCGCTGCTCAACAACCTGGGCACCGACGGCAATGCCGGCGACGACGAGCCGTGCGTGACCGCCGGGACGGTGGGGTACATGGACCCGGAGTACTACCGGCTACAGCACCTGACGGACAAGAGCGATGTGTACAGCTTTGGAGTGCTGCTGCTCGAGCTACTCTCCGGGTGCAAGGTGATACAGCGGTACGAGGGGAGCGGCACGCCCAAGAACGTGGTCGACATGGCCGTGCCGCACATCGAGGCGGACCGCGTGCACCGGGTGCTCGACATCCGGCTCCCGCTGCCGACGCCGGGGGAGATGGAGGCCGTCGCCTACGTCGGGAACCTGGCCGCGGACTGCGTCCGGCCGGCCGGGCGCGACCGGCCCACCATGAGCGAGGTGGTCGGAGTGCTCGAACGGGCCGTGGCCGTATGCGAGGAGTACGAGGACGGCGGCGAGGCGGCGTTGTCGCGGTCGTGCACTGATGGGTCGACGACGATGTGACGTCGCATGTGGAGCCATGCCAAGCCTTCCTGGTGGCAAGAACACTAGGGAGTTTCTTGAGGATTTTTTTGTTTATTTTTCTCTGTTTTGTAGTTACTTATTATTGACAATGTTAGTATTAGTTAAACTCGTTAATATTTTAAAGGATGGAAATTCTAGTGCCAATTGAGGCTTTCTTTGTACATCATTTAACTGGAAATATTTTTGATTTGCCTGATTAATTGGCTAGCGAGAAAACCTTTTCATCCCTTAATATATCTTACTATTTTACAGCTCGTGTTATAATAGCTATATGTAATGTTGAAACTAGATAAGTAGAGGACATAAGAGATGCGAATTCCATTCTCCTACCTCTAAAAATTTCTTAAAAAAGAATCGGGATCTACCAGTGGAAGATTTGTTCTATGTCTACGAAAAATTTGAAGATAAAATTCAATCGCATGTGAGGTTACGAAGAAGACAAACACTGGTTGAAGTAGTAGTTTTACTGCTAGGCATCATTTCAACAACGTTTCTTTAATCTTTTCTCATACCTCGCAAATGAGATCGAACGAAATTATTTAGACATAGAATTAACATACCCTCCCTACATCCGTAATTGCTTGTTTTAGATAATGATCTGGTAATTGTTTGCGGATCTTTAAAATCTTCCAAGTTAGATGAAAATGTAATTTGCACTACGGAACTCAATAGTTGCACCTGATATGCCGCCTAGTTGAGTATCAGTGCAAAATTTATGAGATCGGCAAAATTGTAACACCCATACATGCAACATAAAAAGTACACCTTAAACAACTATAGTTGATGTCATCTGTCATGTATTATGATATATATCAACTACATAACCAATCATTCATAATCAAGAACATTCCTCGCAGTCCAGTACGTAACAATGTACTATGTACTATCCTATTGGTAAGCTTGCAATAGCTATCCTATTGGTAAGCTTGCAATATGGTGCAATTCTAGTACTAGTTGGTGCTTAGTTGTTGCCAAGAGGTCTTCCATTTCCTCCCCACGCAATTAACCGAAGAACAAGTCAGGGTTCTCTAGTACTACTAGTGACTAGTGAGTATAATGGAGTTGTACCAACCGGACGGCCATTCTCTCGCCATCTCCTCAGAAAATTTCTCATCTCCATTTCATTTCATTTTACTCCATTCTTCTATTCTTTTAGGCAGAGAAGCATAATCACACGCACAGCTACACGAGGCAAATCCATCCATCACGTGGGCGAATTTCGTGCCGATTTATCGATTTGATAGGTGTGGATAAAGATCCGGTCAGTAATCAGGTTTTGGGCAGCTCATTTGCGTGTTGGAGATGGAGATTCGAGTGGATGTCCCTTTTCTTTGCACCTAGATAGAAAATCTAGCGGCGAGGTAATGAAACAGTCGATTGGACTTGCCTACTTCTTTTCTCAATATGTGTTACTCTATATGGTGTGTAGATTGGTTTCTTGGTGTACATGTAGAAAGGGAACATGCAAATGAGCAAATCCATGATGTTTCTCCTCTTAATGCACCATTCGATGCCCTCCTGCAAGTCAAAGATCTAACTCCGTGGGTAGTGACTAGTGAGTTGTTATGGTTGCTTACCAGACGGAACGTTTGCAACAAGTTACATGCATGTACCACATGAAACACAAAGTTTAATCCTCCGTTCCTTGATTAATATATGCTGGGAGATTGAGCCCACACGTTCACATGGTAATCCCATTTTCAATTTGCAATTTAGTATGAGAAATGTTTTTGTAGTCAGATCTTTGTGGAGTATCGTTTTGTATGTTCGAGGTGTATACGATCTATAGAAGCATAGAGTATACTTTGGTTGCATTTGTATTCGTTGGATTGAGATATGACCATAACTAGATAATATAATGATGTGGCACTCTTATGTTTCTTTTTGTATTCAGCTTTAACGCAGATAAAGATTTACTAATTCCATTGTGATCACACATGGAATAGAGTTCCCTTCAGGTCAAATTAGAGCTATGTTCCCTCACCTGCATTGCTCCGCTCATCACCAAGTTCTTTACAATATCTTGCCCTCTTGATTCTCGGATCTGCCATTCTCATTTGACAGGTGACAACGCACGGCTGATAAATACCAGCATGTTCCTGGCATTCCCAGAACCTGGCATCATCGAGACGAACCTAACCAAAACTAGCTCTCGACCTGACCTGTCATATCAGATCAACAAGTGATCTGAATCCTGAATTCTGAAGAACACTGCACCTACCTACCTACCCCTGAAACACCAAAAAGTCCCATGCGATTGGTCCTGCGATCAGCTAAAAATTCACAACTGCTTACTGTTTTTGATTTATGGAGCTGGTGAGCTCTCCGTGCCTAAATGCGTACAATCTGGAACCTCAACTTTCTCCGGGAGCTGTTAGGATTCCGGTTTTTTCTCTCCATCTGATGGAGAGTCCATTGAGGTGACAGGGGTAAACGGGTTTCAGTTCATGGCTGCCTAACATTTTCTGACCGGGACAGGATGAAGTTCTTGGCGTCTGGAAGTTTGCCACGGACCTGGAGAACCATTACAAACCTTGTGTAAGATCTTTATATCATTAGCACATCTTTTTTTGGGAATATACCTTGGTACCGGAATTCAGAAGAAGGATCACAACATATTCTTATGGTAGCAAAAGTTAAATCTAGTTTATCTATTGAAAAAGGTTCCGGATTTTATTGGTTTTTATTCAGTCATCAGGGAATTCAGATATTAACACTATAATAGCAAAGTACTTGGGGATCTGTAGATTACGGTGGTTTATCAGGTCAGTATCCCTGCGCTGAACCAAACGAACCTTCTAAATCCAATGTAACAAAGCACTACTTTGGTGTACTTAATCCATAAACAAACATGACGGTTGAACATTTGCAGTCCAATGTTTTCGCAGTTGGCGGCTGCAGATTCAGATATGGCCCTACTGCAAAAAAAAAGAAAAAGAAAAAAAAAGAAGGTTATTGGGGCAATTTGGCAGCACAACCGACGTGCATGCGCGTTCAAGTTCAACTGCTGCACATTCCTTTGGATTATACAATACTTGAGGCTCGAGAAGAAGAGACCAGCGTAGGATGATGCCTTGATTGCTTTAACGGAGCATGCTGCATTGCATGGTCATCTTGCGCTGGCTCATGCAGATTAGTCTTCCCATGATCCATGAAACCTGTTTAATAATGCTAGTTATCTATCAGTGCTCGTTTTGACTCCAGTTTGGCACTCGATACATTCATTCCTCTAGGGGCATGCAGCTGTGATCATTTTTCTGCAACTCCTGCAAGACAAAATTAAATAAAAAAAAAGGCATCAGAAGAATAGTTGAATTGCAAACCTGAAACTTCCGTCTGAATTACTTTATGCATTCCACACACAACAGCTGTTGCTTTGCGTTGTCCATCTGAATTACTTGAAAAACTATGCATATTTGTCCGGGAAGACTGCCCAAAGTGACAAAATCATTTGATGAGCATGCCTGACTGCCTGCCTGATGCATCGTTATCTCATCCTGCAACTAACCCCATTTCTTCCATCAGGACCTCATGCGTGTTGTGTTTAGCTTTATGGACTGGGTTTTCCTGACCTCTCAGCTCGGATCGACAAAGTAGCAAGGAATCATCCACCTACCTAACATTTCTATTCCTCCTCCTAACTAATCATTTACTCGGCGTGTCTGATAACTTGTCGACTTTAGGCATTTGACGTCGAAGGAGATCTACAGCGTGCAAGATCATTTTTTTATGTGGTTGCTTTGTCTCGCCTGTGACATTCTTTTGTACATATAGGAATGAATTAACAACTGCTGGTAATAGCTTAGCAGTGTGGGATGCTTCAGACTTTGGACTAGCTGAAAAATTGGGACCAAGGGCGGCTAATTAATAGAGATCACTAACTGGTAACTACTAACTGCCCGCTTTGTCGCTTTATCTGAAGGATTTCCAATTTAAATATGAAAATGGGTTGAAGCAGCCAGAATGTAAAATTAATCTCGATGTAATTATCAGTGGAGTAGGCACATCCACATCAACTGCTCAGATTCCAACATGCATGCCTGAAACTGAAAATGAATCATTAGAAATATATGCAAAATAGTTGAATTCCAATTTTATCAAGTGGCAAATATCACAGATATATAATGATGCAAAACTCGGGAAACGTAGCAGGTGGACATTGAACTATGTAACATTACCTTCGTTAAGGAAGAACCATGGGAGGAGGCAGGCAGGCTGAAGTACTGAACGTTCGAAGCTTCGAATCACATCCAAACATAGAGAGAAACACCTGCAGCTAGAGTTGAGTTCTTAAAGTTAATTTATCATTTCTAGTGGAAAAAAGAAGAATGGCATGCAGTGTCGAAGTTTTAGAGCAATCAATAATCTTTCAGAAAGAAAAGTAAAGCAATCAACAAATGTCTGAAAATTTTCACGCCAACTGACCAAAGTAACAAGTGCTTAATCGGTTCTCGGTTTAGCAGCGGTTGCAGGCTGCAGCTCCTCGCAAGCTTTTCGGCGCTTCTGCTGCTCACGGAGTAGAAAAGAAAGAAAAAGGGGCTCAGTTAACTGAAGCCCTGTTTAATTGGGCACGGGCCATTAAGGCTATGGGTTTTCACGGGCCGAAAGCATTCCCTCTTTAGATCGGCCCACGTACGAGTTCGGGCCCAGCTACCCCTTCCCGTTTCATGGTTCAGGTGGGCCCCACATGTCTAGATCATGCTGCACGTGGGCAAACCGCTCACCGTGCCCATCAGCACGTGTCACGCTCGCACGGTACCTCTCTCCATTGATTATTAATCGTCATTGCATGCTGGGCCACCCGTTTACCCGGATTTACATAATCTCCTGTAACCAAGCAATGTTTTTTCTTTGAAAGGCTCATTTGGACTCGAACACGAGTGCTCATTCCTTTACACCGAGTGTTATAGCCATAAACGATGACCAGCGCACTATGGTGTTAGCATGTTGCACCAAAGAAACAAACAAACCTGCAAAACTTAAGCTCCATCATGTATCACGCGAAAAGAAGTTTGGAGCAGAGCAGGCATTTATAGTCCAGTCTACTTGCTCATCCTCCAAGCTTGGAATCCACATCCTTAGGTAAAAAGCTAAACCAAACGGAAGATAACACAATTCAATAAAAACGAAGTCGTAGAAGATGGTCCATGTTGGTGATACCCAGTCATGACTCACAGTGACGTCTACGCCTTCAATATAGTTGGAGCGTGTGGTTTGGAGCATATTTTCATATTTCATATGAATTACACCATTTTATGTCACAGTACTAAGTTACATATGTCAGAACATTCAGCCAAAAGGCTCAGAGTTCGTTTGGAACACATAAATTTTATAGAAACTTTTACAGAAGTTGAACTAGTCCAATTCTCGTAGAATTCAGAAAAAAAAATCCCTTCACTCCAAATGGGGTCTAAGCCGATAAAAAAGGTGGATAATTATTATAACATGTAGCTCTCTACTACATAAGATGTGGACTGAAAATAAACTGTAATTTCTGTTTTAAATTATGTCTTTGTTTTGATACTACGTTGAACCATATGCATCAACCTGTTAAAGAGCGTGAAATCAATTAGGAAGTGATAACGAATTGTCAGCTGGAACCTAACCACCTGAGAAAATAACACAAACGTTGAGGTACCTAGCAGAAAATGTCCACCCAAGATCCTCCGAGAAACCGTCCGTCTCTTTGGCGACATCAAACCGCTATAAATTTTTTAAAAGAAAAAAAGAGAAAAATAAATGAGAAGTGCTTTTATACTCTTCTAATTTATTTTTGCACAAAATTTAAAGCACCGCACTAATCTCAAAGCTAGTTATTTTCCTTAAGGGACTTGTCAGGGCTCGAGGCCTAGACCCAAACCCATCGATCCTGCTTCTTCTCTTTCTCTGCGTCTTCGCTGCCTCTTCCCCTCCATCCTCACATCCGTCACTAGCCGGGTGTGAGCGCGGCAAGGACGCGGTCGTCGGGGTTAGGGTCGCGGTCCCTGAAGCAACGACAGTGGTGGCGGCGGTCATGACAGCGGCGGCTGGGGCGGCCTTGGAGGCAGAAGCTGCAACACGGTCGCCGGAGCTAAGCTTGGGGTCCCAAAGTGGCGGCAGCGGCCACAGCTGTGGGGGCAGCGTTGGAGGCGGAGGCTAAGGCGCTGGTGATGGGTCGTGATGGCACTGGAGGGGGTAACGGGCGGCGATGGAGGTGAGGGTGGAGGGAAAGAGGCGGCGGGGCTCCTCACGTCATCGGTGCCGCTGATCACCGTCCTCGCCTTCGTTGTGGGTTGGATGCGGGGCTCGAGGCAGCGGCGGAGGCGTCGGAGGCCGAGTTCGTGGCTTCGGTGGTGGGGTCAGCGTTGGGCGCAGACGCGCAGTAGCAGCAGTGGCGACAGTGCCGCCGCCGCTTGAGGCGGAGCTCATGACCGTGGTGCTCGAGAGAGGCAGAGAAAGGAATCGTGGGGGCTAGCGACGGAGGTGAGGATGGAGGGGAAGAGACAGCAGGGATGCAGAGAAACAGAAGAAGAAGCAGGATCGGGCGGGTTTGGGTCTAGGCCTCGGGCCCTAAGAGCATCTCCAACGGCATCTGCATCCCCTTCTCTATCTCTATTTTTAACTAAAGTGAGCACAAATTGGTCTCCAACGGTTCTGCAGCGCATCCCCTTCTCCATCTCGCTCGTCTCCTTCTCCATTCCTAGGAGTGGAATACGATCTGCATCCCCCAACCTCCGAGCTCGCAGCTCTCCCTCCCTCCAACCTCCCGAGGGCGGCGTGGTGTGCTGTCCGCGAGAGGGTGAAGAAGCTGAGCAAGCTCGCGCTGCGCCGTGCGCGGGACTGGCGGACCGCGTCCTGGCGCTGCCCCCCGACGCGCCCGTCGCCGACGTGCTCGACGACGCCTGGGTCGCGCCCGACGAGCTCGTCTACGTCGTGCGCGCTGTGGGCGCGGCCTCCTGGCGGCGCGCGCTCGACGCATTCGAGTGGCTCGTGGCGAGTGGCACCCGCGCCCCGGGGCCCCGCGTCGTCGCCGTCGTCCTTGGAGTCCTCGGCCACGCTCGCCAGGACGCGCTCGCCGAGGAGGTCTTCCTACGCTTCGCCGGCGAGGGCACCACCGTGCAGGTGTTCAACGCCTTGATGGGTGTGTACGCTCGCTCAGGCCGTTTCGACGACGTGCGGCAGCTGCTTGACGCGATGCGCGACCAGGGCATCAAGCCTGACCTAGTTAGCTTTAACACTCTGATTAATGCCAGGGCCAAGTCTGGAAGTTTAGCCCCTGGCGTTGCCTTTGATCTTCTCCACGAAGTCCGGCAAGCTGGGCTGAGGCCGGATGTTATCACTTACAACACCCTCATCAGTGCTTGCTCGCAAGGTTCCAATTTGGATGATGCAGTGGCAGTGCTTGTCAAGTGTTCTGCGATATGCAATTTATTGGCATAGAGCCTTCCCGAAAGATATATGAGAGTATGGTCTCTACATACTGTAAATTGGGCTTTCCAGAAACAGCTCACCAGTTGATGGATGAGGCTGTACAGTCTGGTATTTCGCTAAACATAATTTCATCTAGGGTATATATAATTGAAGCATATGGGAAAATAAAACTCTGGCAGAAAGCAGAACATTTCATGAAAGGACTGAAGCAAGAGTCAGGTGTTGATAGAAGGATTTGGAATGCTTTGATACATGCATATGCTGAGAGTGGCCTCTATGAGCAGGCAAGGGCAGTCTTTGACATTATGATTGAAAAGGGCCCTCCACCAACAGTTGATTCAGTTAATGGAATGATGAGAGCATTGATTATTGATGGCAGGCTGGACGAGTTGTATGTGATTGTTCAGGTTAACTTCATCTCTGTTAACTGAGGTTGACAATTTTCTAGAAGAACTTGAGGCACTAGAAGATTCTGCTGCTTTGAACTTTGTAAATGCACTAGAAGACCTGTTGTGGGCATTTCAACGCCGAGCAACTGCTACATACATTTTCCAATTGGCAGTAAACAGAAGCATATAGCCGTAACAAAAATTAGCCGTCACAAATATAGCTTTTATAATTAAACTCGATATAAATATAATTGTCTAAAATATTATGGTAGTTATAGAATATGAATAAAATATAGGGGAGTGAGATATGGAGAATGAGAAATGGAGAATGGGTTTAAAGGGAGTGGAGATATAGAGAGAGAATTTTTTGAAGAAGCTCTCCATATTGAGATATGGAGAATGAGATATGAAGAAACACTTAGAGATGCTCTAACAAGTCCCTGAAGAAAAATTACTAATTTTAAGGTTCGTACAGTGCTTTAAATTTCGTGCAAAAAATAAATTAGAAGAGTAGAGAATCGTTCTGAAAATAAATTTCTCCGAGCGAAGAGCCGCTCGCTCCCACTTCCCTTCCTCCCTCGTTCGGGCTTCTCTTGTTCCCAGCTCGAAACTTCGAGCGCCGAATCCCCCCGCGCCGCCAAACCGTCGGGGTTCTGGCCTCCGCTTCCCTCCCGCTGCCCCGCGCCCGCGCCCCGCTCCATCGTAGCCCCCGTTCTCCACAGCTCCCCGACGACCCCCGCCTCGTCGCCGGCCGATTGCCGTATCGGCGGACTTCCTGGTGAGGCTCCGGAGTCCTTGCCCCTAGTTGTTTTGTGACGCGGGGTTGATGCAGGAACGATGGTTCGAGCTGGTTTCGTCGTGGTTTTGATGGGTTTGTGGGTTTTGTTTTCGCGCGAGGATGGTGTGGCAGTGGCCGTTGGGATGTGTCATGCGCGGGTTGTGTGGGGCTAGGGTTTGGAGGCGCTCCTTCGGGGTTTCATGTGGTGAAAGGGCGAGTTTTCGTGGGTTTGGAATGGGGTTTTGTTTGGAGTGGTGGTGGGCAGGCTTGTTCTCCCGAAGAATTGGTGATTTGTTGGTGGGAGTTGGGTGTTGATTTGTTCATGGCGCTCCTTGGTTCTTGGATTCGGATTGGAGCGGCATGCTCACTAGTTCATGCTCAATGTTCATGCCGTGTGTTAAAATGGTGGTTGTCAGCAAAAGATTACTCCTTTCTTGTCTTTGTAACGTGTGCTTGCGGGTGGACGGATGCAATGGCTAGTGCATTGTTGTGCGCTTGGGGATTTCTTGGTTCTTGGGGCTGAGAGAGTTGAGCTCGGGGCATGAACACCTTGCACTCTGAGTCGAACATGGCATTGATAGGTGCTGGTGCATAAAAATCTGAAGTGCATTTTGTTGTTGATGTAAGCGGTAGTCCTTCTCGTTTGTTGGATTTCGGTGCCGCACTCGTGCTATTTGTTTGTACTGGTGCGGCTATACCAAAGAAATGTTAGCTAATTATTATATTTTTCTAGTGAAGATTAGCATGCACAGTATGTATTTTGAATCTTTATATTGAACTAATCTGAAAAGAAAATTACTTTTTTCTCCAAAACTAGTCAACTCAATGATCATCCTCCTTGGATATAACAGATTAACACAAAGACAATGTGCAATTAGTGTACAAGTTACAGGGTGGATTTGAAGTGTTATTATTTTTTACCATCTGTTGCTTGATCCATAAATGTAACAAAGTTATATGCACCTGTTGGACACTCGGACTAGTACCAATTAAAATTAATCTCTCCACTTCAGATAATCATCCCCCCCCCCTCGAACTTGTGCTTTATATGCGATGTGTGACTTTTAGCAGGTTAGAGCTTCCCATGTAGGAGAATGCAATAATGATTGTGAACTTTTGCAGGTGTTGCATAAATTGTGCCTTTTATAGAGGTTTTATTACAGGGACCCAATGCCTCTCTTCAAGAGGACACCTTTCTTCTTACTTGAACCACCAAAAGACTTGGACCCTAAGGATAAGGTGTTCCAAATTCGGTTTACTAAGGAGATATTCTGAGATTATCAGTATCCTCTTGCATAATTGATTTGTACCCGATATGAAGTGTAATTTCCAATCAAATCTGATACCCTTGTAACTTTTATACTTGCATTAGATTGTCTTGCAGCAATATGCTTGTATCCTTGACTATCAGTATCCTTGATTAGGGAATACCTGAATAGGTTGAACCTTTACCGTCAAAGAGTTTGGGCTTGTAAGGTGTCTGGAAAATCTAATTTAACTTATGAGGAAGCTTTGGTTTCAGAGCAGCAGCACAGAGAAGGCTCAGCAGTTGCCAAGAGAGCTAATGGCTCCTGTTCTCCAGATTGTTCAATACAGTAGGATCAAGCTTCTCTTGACTTAATTACACAGTTGACACTATTGTTATGATTATTAACTTCAATTTTGTGATCTATTTTTTATTTTTATGATGCATACTATTGGCCCGTGGCCAAATAGATATAGCATTTTGTTATGTGTTTTCTCTAGATAAAGTTATATTGAGCTAATATTGTTTATAAGGTTTATTATCTGTGTTTGTGACACCACATCATTGCATATTTAGAATTTTATGTTACTAAGGAGTTTTGCATATTAGAGATTTTCTGTTTATATCCATTTATGAGATCCACTTATCTTGGCATCTCTTTTCTTTTTGATTGTTCACTAACATTCTATCTGGATAAAATTGATGATATATCGTCCTCCAATGATTCCTCACATGTGAGGTTCCATTTTGACTTCACTGTAATAATTTCAAATTCAGGACTGGTAATCTATCCATGTGACAAAAAAAAGTCTGTGGCATATAGATTTACTGCATACTTAGTTAGATGTGTACTTTTTTTTAAAAGTAAGATATGTACTTGCCGTTGATAATTTTTAATGAGGTCTTTTTTCATGCTGTCGCGAACTATTGATATGTGTTTTTGATGTTTTCATACACTACTCCGTATTCTATTCTGTGAAGAAGGCAAAATGTTTGTTTGTTGAGAACATTTATGTTCTTATTTTCTTTTAATAAACTTGTTTTTTCTGCTTCATTTGCTTCAGGTACACTTAGCTTGACTGACCTTGTCAACAAGATATATGGTAGTCTGCAAGAGGATCTGTTTGAAGGATTAGAATTATATGCTAAAAAAGATGGTTCTGAGGCTGCTTGCAAGATTCTGAAGGTTATAGGCTCTGGTAACACCACGGTGTATGAGTTGGGCTGGATTGGTCAAGACAATGCAGTTATCAACACTTTCAGTTGTCAGAGCCGATGATTTAATTCGCAAGAAAGCACCTGCTAGCCGTAATATGCTGAAGATTTTTATTAGGGAATCAACATCACATACTACTCCACGAACCTACCCCACATTTCTGGTCTTCGTGGATGTAAACCACACCAGATCACAGTGCACAAAGTGCTAATTTCAACGTTCATCAGAGGAACACAATGACAAAACCATCTCCAGCAAAAGACAGAACACAAACACAGATATCATCAAAACGCACCGCAATTGATCTTGATAACGATGCTACCAACCAGATTAAGGCCCAGTTCTTTTGGGTTTCTAGAGCAGCTTATAGGTGGAAAAAAGCCTAAGCCAAAAAGAACTCGAAATTTATAGATAGCTTAAATTCGCAGCTTAAGCCCTTTGATGTGGAGTGAAAAAAAGCTGGGGAACACCAGCTTCCCGAGCTTCTCTTTAAGTGAGCCTCGCATCCCGCAGTCCCGTGGCCGTCCCGCCCCCGGCCTCGCTGCCCGCAGTCTCGCGGCCATCCCCGCCCTCGGCCTCGCCGCCCGCAGTTCCGCCGCCGTCCCCACCCCCGGCCTTGCCCCCCATCCCCGCCCCCGGCCTCGCCGCCCCGCTCTGCAACCGGCCGCTGTCCCCGCGGCCGTCCCCACCCCTGCCACCGCGCGCCACCCCAACGTCACTGCCGACGGGGTTAATTCCCTTGCCCCACGTCGCTCCTTCGCCGCCAACCGACGGAGCCGCCGGCTGGGTCCCCAAGACATCGTCCTCGGCTGCCTTCACCGCCGTTCCCCACTTGCGCCGCCACCGACGGGGGCTGCCCATCCCGCCGCCAGCTGAGTCAGCCGCCATCGGGCTCACTCGTCTCGCCATATTCGCCACCGGGTCGACGCCGCCGCCGGCCTCGCCACCGACCGCATCTTCCCGAGCTCGCCGCTGCTCCAACACCACGGACGGCGCGGTGCTGAGCTTGGAGAGGCGAAGGCTGGCGGTGCTCTGTTTGGGGAGGATGGGCGGGCAGCTCAGATCACCGGCTTTGGAGAAATCACTGGGGAGAAGAAAATGAAAAAAAATGGAGAAGTCGCAAAAGAACTGGACGCAGTTTCTCAGGTGATTTTTTCTACCGCAGTTTCTCAGGGTAGAGAAGCTTGAAGCCGTTTATGGAGAAGCAGAATTGGCCCTAAGATTCACATCTAACAACTTCAGGTAGGAACAACTTGGGTCTTTCAATGCGAAATATATTAGCCAAACATGTCCAAAACTAAGTACGAACAAAATGACACAGCAAAAATTCTCCCAGCTGATAAGACCTCAGAACTCTCAAGTTTCTCCCCACCATTGAATTGAACCACCTAGTGAATTAGACTTGCTTCTAGAAGATAATCAGGACCCCTTCAGTGAGACTCAACTGGCGCCGGTGCCGGCTTCGCCGCCTCCTCTGGAGTCTCATCCTTGACCTCAGGCTCGACCTTCTGCTTGCCAAAAACCTGCGATCCATCAGACAGCAGACACAGATTAGCCATCGAAATGCATCACAAGAAACAGCAGACTCAATTAGCTATTTAAATGCATCACAAGCAGCAGCAGAGTACAAGCTTAGAACCGAATATGTAACTGAAGTCTGAATGAGTCAAGAGATCACGAGCATAACAGCAAAAAGGCTTGCCAAGACCCAAGAATCATATGAACTTAAAAAATAACCTCTAGTAAAAAAATCTACAGGGACAGAGACTAACTAATATTTATTGCAAGCAGCATACACACCATGTAGCTAGGAAAAACCTACAGTGATTGCTAAGATCAAAGGGATCCTGATGTGTGCATAGTTTAATCGACATTCGACACCCTATCCCACGATTATTTGTCCACGAAAAACAAGGACTAGCAGCACAATCTAAGAATAATCTCTAAATGCTTCTCCGTGCTACGACCTACACTGATAAGAACACAAGACAAATTAAACGGCTACGACCTACACTGGACAAAATCCACACGAACACTACAGTTGTTTTCCCCCCACACAAGACTCACAGTCAAGCAAGCAGAATCACACATGTACGCGCCCGAACAACAACAAACACAAGCGCGTGCATCACCGAACAGGAGAGGAGAGGAGGGGGGCGCGGTGGGGGGAGAGAGACTTTACCGAGCTGCTCTTCTGCGAGACGTACTCGCCGGCGGCGCGGACCCTGTTCTTGATGCAGGCCCAGTGCGTCTCGGCGGTGGTGTCCTTGAGCTGCTTGAGGTAGTCCTTGGCGCTGTACAGGAACGTCGCCTCCTCGCCCACCGCCTTCTTGTAGCATGCCGCCGCCGCCGCCGCCTCCGACGCAGTCAGCGACCCCTCCTCCGGCCCGGCCACCGCCTTCTTCACACCGTCCTCCTCCACCGCCTTCACACCGTTTCTCCTGCTTCTCCATCTTCACGCCATTCTCCTGCTGCTCCATCACGCCCAACGGTAGAACGCTCTCTCGCCTAGATGGAAATCTCAAGAGCAGAGAGGAGAGGCTAGAACAAAACCAACAGGAGAACAGAGCTTTTTCTGGTCTTAGCAATGGTGGCGTTCGGTCTCATTTATAGGCGGGCGTTGGCTTGCAAATCAAGGAAGCAGAGGAGCGCAGGGGCGTGGAGTGCGTGGTGGTGATACGGCGTAGTTTCGCTGACACGTGGGGCCGTCATCTTCTACGCTCACTGCAATGTGGGCCTCGCGGGGCTATGGCGCAAAAACAGCGCGCTCTCGTGTATACACGCTGACCGGTGCGTCGAGATCTGGCTGGGTTTTGCCCAGGGGTTTTTCGCGTAAAGGTGGGACTCGGGCCGGGCTTTTCCGCGCCGGCCCGAGGCCCAGCCAGCACGGCCCGGTACACGACCCGACTCGACACGGATAGAAAACGGGCCGGGCTGGCCCGACACGACAGTTCGGGTCGGGCCGTGCCCGGAATCTGAGCCCGACAGGTAGCACGGCCCGACACGGTGGTACGGGCCGTGTTCGGGCCGGCCTGGCACGGTAGCAGCCCGCTCTCTATTTCCTCCCCCTCCCCCGAGCGGCCCACTTCCCTAAATCCCCGGCCGGCCCATCTCCCCCGGCCTTTTATCCCCTCCCCCCCCGCGTAGCCCTCCTCCACTCCTAGATCCGTCCCGCGCCGCCCCGCCGCCGCCCCTGCCTTGCTCCTGTCCCGCGCCGCCCCGCCGCCACCCCCGCCTAGCTCCTGCGCCCCTCCTCGGTCCTTGCCTCGTCCTCCCGCGCTCGCGCCGCCGCGTCCACCGCCTCCCGCGCTCGTGCCGCTACGCCCGCTGCCGCCTCCTGCGCTCGCGCCACCGCGCCCACCGCCGCCTCCCGCCGCTCCCAGAGCCTTCCTCGCCTCCTTCTCCGTCATGTGCCGCGTCGCAGTCCGCTCCGCCGCCGCCTCGCCGCAGCCTCAGCTCTTAGATCCGGCTCGGCAGCACACCGGAGGGCGGCCTCCTCCTTCCTACCGCATCGAGCCATTGCCGTCGTCCGCTCCGGCACCTCCTCGCCGCCGCCCTCGCGCTCGACGGCCCGTGCCCGGGCCGGCACGGCCCGACGGCGACACGGCGTGCCCGCGTGCCGGGTTTGGGCCGCACCGCCGGCCTGTCGTGCCGGCACGGCACGGCACGGCCGTTTGGTCGGGCCGGGCCGGCACGGCCAGGCTCTAGCCCGAGGCACGACGGGCTCATGCCGGGCCGGCCCGACCCGACCCGATGCCCACCTTTATTTTCGCGTGCTGCTCTCTGCTTTCGCCTTCTTGCGCGAGAAGACGAACTTTTGATTTGCTTTCTTTTTTCTTGGGCAAGAATCTCAGACGCTCTCAGTGACGTGTGGGACCCAACGCGCTGTGCTTCCTCCGGCTCCTGCCAGGGAAGTTGGACGTGGGCCCGGGCAGTGCTGCGTTCATGACTCATCAAAATTTGCGATAGGGAACATGAAGTGGGACGTGCAGAGGACAGGGCCGCCACGCTGCCATTGTTACTGACGATGACAAGCCGGGCCCAGAGTCCAGACAACAAGTCGATCAGGAGGGCGACCGCAACGTGACCAGGTCCAAGTCATCAAGAGCAAAGGATTCGGTGGTGCCAGTTGTGCAGCAGACCATCAATGCAGCTCAGACTGTACCACAGCCCGCAGAACCTGGGTGGTCTCTGGGGCGTCCGATCTTGCGCCAAATGCTCAGATTGAACAGCAGTCTCTAGTTACTCAGCGTTTCTAGGAGCTGCAATTTTTCTGGAGAGGTACGCTGGACTAGTAACCCAAAATTACATGTGGTGGCCTAGGTTTCCTGGACTAGTAACTCAAAATTTTTCTCTCTCGCACAGTTACTCACACAGCTACCACGAGAAGGCCGAAGGTTTGTGGCAGCCTTCGTCCATTGCCTCCCCCCTTCCTCTTGGTTGTACAACCCAGCCCAATCAATGTCCCTATCTTATTCTTTCCGAATCGGTCTCCCTCTCTCTGTGGCCCTAGCCCTAGGCGGCAAGGCGCAGCGAGTGGTTGTGGAGGCTGCCCCCTCGTCGGCAGGACGAATGGCGGTGGCAATCGGGGTCGTTGCCTCCATCAGGCTATCAGTATGGTGTGGTGATTTGCTTGCGGGATAGGCTGTGGAGTTCAGTTGGTCACATGCATCTACTTGAGACATAAGATTTGTTTTTGCAGGGGATTTAGGTGGAGTATTGTTTTTCCTATCTTTTGTTTACTACACAATGAATTAATATTATGTTGCTCGCGACCGGCCTGTTGCTAGGTGTGGGACCGTAGGTGATGAGAGATGGTCTAGTACCTAGTGTGACGATCTTGACACCAAATGCAGAGAGCTGAATCAAATCACCAAATGCATCATTTGCATGGTTCGTAATTGACATAATCCCTGGTAATTTAAACATCATATAATTATTTTAACTGAAATAAGTGGATGAGCTTTGCCAAATTAACGTTCTAAGCTAGCAGCAAGCAATCTATATAGCAAAGCTATCAAATTCATGCACTTGGATTCGGTAACCAATAAGCTCGCTCTTGTGTGCTCTAATACACTGTAATGGTTGCTGCAATTGTTGTAGTTGCCTAGTGTTTTCATGTGCAGCAGGTTGTTGCAAGGAACTATTTGAGAAATACTAGCTTTTGCTCTTTGTACTTTTAAATTATGCCAGGTTTTGGAATTATGGTGATTTTCATAATAATGTTTAATTATACTTTGGAATGATAACCATGAAAGCCTTTCTACAAGTAGAGCAATTTCTAGAGCATGTCTTATGCTAGGTACAACTAGCTATACTTCTAAATATGTAGTTTCTTTTTGCCATCTCAACGAAAAAAATTAAGAATACAAATTAATTTAGGATAAAAATAGCTCTGCTTCAAGAGTGTGCTTCCTACTGTTAATTGCTTGGGTTTAACTTGAAGTGTCATGGAAGCATGTATGGATGTAAAACAAAACACGTACGTGCATGTGCATCATAGTATATTGACTGAATCGATTAACTTACAAGTGGATTACAAATCTCTGTACCATTTGTCTTTTTAAGCTAGTCGTTCCAAGTTACTTTGCTGCTATCATACATGAAGATGTTGACTTACATAATATTTTTAAAAGAAGTTTTATCCCTCTTTTTAAGTATTTGTCTACAATGTAGATGTTGACTTAGATAATATTTTACAAACAAAATATTTCCCACACTTGAACTACAATGTCAATATGAGGATCTGCCTCACGCTTTGGTGCTCTACGCTTGCCCTCTTTAACGGGATTAGATCTATTGGTTCGTCTTGCTCTGTGCTTGTCGAAAGCCAGCGACCCAGTACATTTTCAACAATGACAATAACACATGTCAGCCATTCTTATGATGCAATAAAAAGTTGAATGTGACTTTTTCTTTATGTCCATGTACATTTGAAAGTACATCTTGGCCCCCCTAAGTGGATTTTGATTATTAATGACAAAACAATTTGGGAACTAATATGTGCATGAAGTGTGATCAGGCATTTACTCTCAAAAACTATGATAAAACCAGCATTAGTGACTGTAAAAAGTTTTAAGAAAAGACGGCTCAAAAAAACAAATATTAAAGATAATTTTCTAGCTCTTTTAGTGGTTCAAGAAATCACATTGAGTTTAGAAAAAACCATAGTACTAAGAGGGTTGAAATCTAGAAGCTGGTGAGACTGCCTTGCTAATGCTTAGCTAAGAACCATTTTTTCAAATCCAAAGAGGCTTTTGAAAAACTCTTCATATACTCTTTTTTTTGGAAATGTCGAAACATCCGACTTTGGTGTCGGAACATCCGAGTTTCACTTGTGTGAAGAGTCAGCGAACTCGGAGCCTCTGAGTTGCCCTTCTGTCTATTCTTATAAAGGGTGGACCATCTAAGATTTCTGGAACCTCTGAGTCATGCTCCTAAAAACACTTAAGTCCTTCTGTCTTGAATGTCAGAGTAGCTAGAAATTTTCTGGAGCCTCCGAGAATCTGTTCTTGACTTATCTTTCAAATCCAGGAATATCTGAGTCAGCATGTCAGAACCTCCAAAAATCCATTATGTTTATCCTCTATTGAGGTCCTTTGAAATTTCAAAAGTTCATAGTGCAAAGTTAGAACCTCCAAGAACCGGTTCTGTTGACGCCTCTATAAGGCCCTTCAAAATCCCGGAAGGTCTGAGTTCGAAGTCAAAACCTCTGACTTTCACTTATGTTCATTGTGCTCTGGAAGTTGGAACCTCCGGGTTCATGTCGAGAGTTCCGAGATCCTTATTTGGATAGTCAATGAATGTTGGAACCTCTGAGTTCCATGTCGGAAGTTCCGAGTTCTTCCGTTATTGCTTTAACCGTTAGTTTTTGAGGGGTTGGCTATATAAACCGCAAGCCTTTTTGCACGCTTAACTCTTGGCCATTCCTTTTCTCTACTCTCTGGGTGCCATCCCACATTTCCTCAAGCCCAAGCTTCCATCCTTCTGAGAAAATCTTTCAGAGAAAGAAATTGAGCCATGGTTGAGCACTAAGCAAGAGTCCATCTCCAAGCTGTAGCGATTGCAACCTATTATTTGCTCTAAGGTTTCGAGATTCAAACACAACAACTAGTTTGAGAGAAAAATATTGATTGGAAGGTGTAGCTCGGACATACCTAATAGTTCAAAACCTTAGAAAACCCAAGACCCGGAGGGTCCAGATCAAAACAACTTAGAGGTTCCAAACAAAAACAATCCTTCTATCCTGAAACACAAGTTGACATAGAGGATCCAAGAGATCATTACTTTGAGGTTCCGACAAGCAAAAGCAGAGCCAACTTGATTTTCTCAGAAGTGTCGGACCACGAAGGTCCAGAGAAAAGAAAACACTAGGATAGAGGCTAAGTCCTAGTTCGGAGGTTCTAAAAAGACTTCTCTTGGAAGGTCCCAATAGAGCCAGGGTTTCAATATAGAAGCTTTGTCGCCACTTGGTGGGTCCGGGCAAACCTCACTCGGAAGATTTGGATGACATGAAAGCTACTAAGTGGACTTCGGATGGTTCAGATGACCTTCACTCCGAAGGTTTGGACAATAGGAAACACTCTTGACAAAGCTATCGTGTCGACTTCGGATAGTCCGGATTACCTTCACTCAGAAGCTCCGAATGAAAAATGATCTCTGGACAAAGATACTAAGTGGATCTTGGAGTGTCTGTACAGACTTCACTCGGAAGCTCTGGACTACAGAAACACACTAAACAGAAGCTCTGAAAGGTTCGGGATACTCCGAACGAACCTCACTCGGAGGGTCTGGGTCAACACTTAGCACGCTGGAACCAACTCTCACATGCACTCAGACATTCCAGCCGACTAGTCTGGACATTCTGGATAACCACTGAAGTTTGGTGTAAAGAGTTTTCCAAAGACTTTTAGAAATGATTTTCATTGATGACTTAGTGTAATTCCTGAGTTTTTAGCATGTTTTAAAACCTTGCATTTAGGTCCTTATTAAAACTTTAATTCTTTTTATCTACATTTTTGCTCTTGAGTTTTTCTCGCATCATCTCATGCCATAGAACTAAAACATGACGTCATGCATATATGTGCATATATGTAGATGAAATAATCATCAAATGATTTTCATGAAACACCTGTTCAGGCCTTTTCCAAATTAAAAAAACATATATGTGTATATATGCAAACACCCTGAACCCTGGCTATCTTCTCCCTCGACATTTTCCCCAAACCTTAATTCATTTTCTCCCTGACAAGAAGCGAACCCCTAGCAATATGTACACATTCATGGTGACACATGCCTAAAGTGGGTATACCAGGCACGCAGTAGGACCCACAGGTGAGATATGGGCCCACTCATTGAAACCCTAACCTATACCCAATTTTTCCATTTCTTTTCTTCTAGAGCAGAAACCCTAAAAGCATGATTCCATGTGCATCCTTTGCTACAAAAATTCTGGAAAAATTCTATAAAATACCTGAGAGCAATTAGCACATATTTATAAATAAAAATAGAGAACTCCAGTGCAAGTTTTTTGAACAACTTCTAAAATACCAAAACAGGCTGATTTTACATTTGTACTATAACCCCTAGCTGGAACTCTCAGAAAATTTACCAAAAATCACACAGCATAGATACATCCATAAGCTTAAAGATGCAAAAATATTGGTAGCTTCAGTGTGAATATTTGGAGAAAACCCTATGGAATACCTTCTACCCTAAACACTTAATCACATGAAACCTTGGTCAAAAGTTGGGGGAAAGGTGCCATGAAGCTCCCAGGCCCATACCTACTCTCTATGATTCTATTCATGGCACTGGCCACCTCTGCAAAAGCCTCTTTTTACCCCTGCCCTCATAAACCCTAGTTGATGCCATGAATGGCATGCATGCTCGAGCTATCTACACTTATCCTTTTTGCCTCATCTGCTCCATATCACCTTTATACGCTAGACCTTAGCCCGTGACGTGAATAATTCACTTAGAATGTGACCGAGGACACCAGGACAACACCCATGCCAATGTGTGCATGCCAGAGCACGCTCTGGCCCTGTCCTGGACGCGCACAACATGGCATCTCCTCACTTTTCATCGCTTCCAAGTAGTAGCAGCAAGCCTACCATGCCCGGGACCTCCCCCTTGACCTCCTCATGAGCTATCACCATGTCCAAGCCATCCTGGCCCCCCTATCACCATGCCAATCAAGCCAACGGGTGACACACCCCCTTCTCCCTTGCTCCTCCTATTTAAAGCAGCAACCAAGCCCCATTGCAACCTCATTCCACTCCCCTCCCCTGCAACTAACCACTGCCATCTTCCTTTGCATTGTTAAGACTTCGTTCTTCCTCCTTCCGAGCGGCGGTGCTCCGTTTGTCCCACTGCTAGGTGGGTCAATTTTTTTCCTGAAGCAGTGGAGCGGTAAGTAGCGGCTACCGCTGACCAGTGGGCCTCGGCCTCCCACCGAGCCCAGTGCCGGACCAAGTGGCGGTGCCCATTTTAATTTCTATGACCACTGCATTAAAGGCGCACTCGTGTTGTCCAAATTAATCCTAGGAATTTTAGGGCCGTATATGGACACTACCTAGGCCTCTGCACCCCTCCAAAATCATTTCCATTTTTTCTTTCAAACATATCTTTGAAATTCAAAAACATTTGCATATACACAGAGAAAACGTTGTAATTATTTACGGAGTAGGGTTTCTCTAAATTGTGAAAAATATTCAAAACTATTTTCTAGAGCACTTTAAATTGGCATGAGCATATCATGTGCACTAATTGGTTCTTATTTGGATTTCCTGCCTCGTCGTTTATATGCCATTTTGTTTAACGCGTAGTTACCGACGCACTGACTTCTCTCGAGGAGAATCCCGGATTTCTACAGAATCAATTCTAGGAGGAATACCAATACCTCAACTCACCAGGCAAGCATCCCCGCCTTGATCATGTTGAACCCAATACTTTCAAAACTTAGTTATGTTGATTGTGAACCATGCATGCTATGTTGATAATACCACTATCTTTGTGTTAGACTTAGCTATGACCTAGTATTGCATGTGATTAATAAACCCTCCTTTGTCGCCTTAGGACTAATCCCTCTAACGTATGGTCTTACTATCGGAACATAGGGTATAGTAGCTTAAGCTAGAGCTAGCTTAACAAAAATGAATCTTTGGTTATATGTTAGGAAACACTTATTCTTGTGAAGAATGGAGCCTCAGGGAGGTGTCTATCATCATTGGGAAAATTGTTTGTGAAAAGGTTTTCCGACAAAACCCTAAATGAAAACCGGAGTTGATTTGGATCCGGGTGAGAGACTTAAGGTGGTGTTTGGAGGAATGATTGTCGAAATGAGGATGCCTTATGTGGCATCATTAGTAATCCAGTCCTGTGTGACTTGGGATTAATCAGAGTCTTGCTCGGATCAATTAAGGACCGAATTTAAGTGCCGCTCGGCCAAGTTTATATCGTACGTCCACATATCCTTTATGGGAAGGACTCGACCAAATATTCTATTTGGTACTAGCGTACGAACCTGTGGGCGAAAGGTAGAAAGTGCAGAGAATGGGTAGATTCCAGAGAGCCTTCTCGCAGTTTAGCGTAGGAAGTTGTTCGACACAAAGACGAGTTGGCATTGTGGCGCGGTTTAGCAAGCAGTGCAAGAATGGCTCATCTGACGGGTTTGTCATTAGGGCTAAGTGGATAGAAAGGTCTCGTTGTGTAATCCCGGCCGGTACACTTCGTGAAGTGTACTCACCGGATCCTGGCAACAAAGGAGGATCACATCGTGTGGGTAAAGCTGTACAACCTCTGCAGAGTGTTAAAAATCTATTCGAATAGCCACGTCCGCGGTCATGGACACAACTTGGGTTAGGCCACACCCTGATTAGACTGGCTTTGATTTAAAATGTGGGTCATGGGTTTAAGGACGCGGGCATGATGTGCCCGTAGTGTGCGGCATGAGCTACGGGTCACGTGACGGTGGTGCGAGAAATTGGTCTGAACGATTGGTGTGAAGCTGTGGGAGGTGGTAGCTGTTATCTACCGCCTCGTTGAATTTATCATCGAACGAGGTTTGCCAAAAATGCCTTTCAATCTATTACCGTATTATTAAGAACTTACTTTTCACACCATATGCAACCTAGGCTAGTATGTCTCCTTTGAAAATAAACCCTGCATGAATATGTCTGTTATACACCCCCTGCGGGATTGTTTGCGAGTACATTTAATGTACTCACCTGGCTTGTTGATTTGGCTAGACGAGGAGTACTTCTCCGAAGATGATAGCGACTACGAAGGTTAGGGCTTACCCCCAGTCGGTTGCCTGTCGGGTACGACATACTGTTGGGCGCCATCCACGTGTATCTTACTTTCCGCTACAGAACTCTTTGAATTTGGCCAATAGGCCACATGTGTAACCTAAAGACCTCGTCGGTCTATGTATCAAACTATGTACCATTATATGATTGTGATATTTAAGATAACTTGTGTGTACTGGCTACTGATCATGGGACCAGTACAGTAAACACAAGGGTTCATCCGGTACTTAAAACCGGGTACTCCACGCTTAGCAAATTATCTTCTTCCATGGTCTTGACTAAGTCCCCCTTTATAGTTCACCTCTCTTATACTCAATATGATCATTGGATCACTAAAAGGACTAGAAAAGGTCCTTAACCTTCTCGACTCTATGCCGTCTCTTATTCAATCTTTTTAGGAGTTGTCAACGTGTGTTCCAACTTGCCTTGGGGACTAAGTACCTGATCAACATCTTGATGCACACATTAGCCCGTTAATCATTTTTTATTAATCATCAAAAACTACTTAGGTGGCCAAGATGCATTTTCACCATGACCACCATGTCGAGCATAGTGCCTT
Organism: Stipa capillata; assembly: GCA_019208055.1. Lineage (NCBI taxonomy): Eukaryota > Viridiplantae > Streptophyta > Magnoliopsida > Poales > Poaceae > Stipa > Stipa capillata. The sequence goes on from JAGXJF010002589.1 coordinate 1,283,003, forward strand.
TCCCTCATATAAAAAAATTGTACAATATGCATGCTAACAGATCCTAAGATGTAGGGAGAGCTCTTCACATTCTCACCTAAATATGCTCAATATGTGCATTAGTAATTAAAGAAAAATTCAAATGATGCACATCTTTATGGGGAGCTCGTTCTATATCATAGGACCCAAGACAACACTTTTTACATTCAAAATTGAAGCTCTAATTCGGTTGTCATCAATCATCAAAAAGGGGGGCACTGAAAGTCTATCTTGGCCCCCCAAAGTCAGTTTTGATAATTAATGACAAAATGATTTAGGGACTAATATGGGCATCAAGTGTGATTATGTGCCTAGTTCCAAAATCTGTGATAAAACCGGCGTTTATGATCCCTAAAAAGCTCTAAGGAAAGACGGCTCGCAGAAATAAAAATTATGAATAATTTTCTAGCTCTTTTAGTGGTTGGAGAAATCACATTGAGTTTAAGAAAAGATGTATTACTAAAGGGGGTTTAAATCTAGAAGTTCACAAGAGTGCCTTGTTAATGCTCAGCTAGGACTCATATTTCCAAATCCAAAAAAGCCATCGAAAAACTCTTTTTCTGAAATGTCAGAAAATCTGATTTGGTGTCGGAACATCCTGTGTGAAGAGTTAGAGAAGTCGGAGCCTCCGAGTTGAGCTTCTATCTATTATTCTACATGTTTGAATATCACACATTTCCCTGAACTTCCGAGTTCCATTCCTAGAAACGCATAAGTCCTTTTTTCTTGAATGTTGAAGTTGCCAAAAATTTTCCAAAGCCTTCGAGAATTCGTTCTAGACTTATTTTTGAAATCTAGGAATATCTGAGTCAGAATGTCGAAACCTCCGAGAGTGCATTATGCCTATCCTATGTTGAGGTCTTTTGAAATCTCAAAAGCTCCAAGTGCAAAGTCAGAATCTCCAGGAATTGGTTCTGTTGACGCCTCTTTGAAGCTCTTCAACATCCTGGAGGGTACGGGTTCTAAGTCTGACTCTCTGACTTTCACCGCTGTCTGTTGTGCTCTGAAGGTCAGAATTTTCGAGTTCCTGTCGGAAGTTTTGAGATCTTTATCTGGACAGCCAAAATAGCCATTGTTTTAAAACAACAGAACCTCTGAGTTCCATGTCGAAAGTCTCGAGTTCTTCCATTATTGCTCTAATGGCTAGTCTGTGAGGGATTGGCTAGAGATGAATTTAACATTTGAATTTTGCATGTTTGCATAACTACATGTGTACTGGTGCTACTATTCTTAGCTTTTTATCCAAAAACCATCTATTTACATACTGGACATGTCTCCTTGAGTTCATAAGGCATTAATATACTTATATCGTGTTGAAAATGTTATTGCTACAGATTATAAATTGTTTATTGAATCATCAAATTAGTAAATCATATGAGTGGAATTTTGAGTACACTGATGTTATTGCTATAGATTGTACCTTGTTTATTGGATCCTACACCTCTTCCTCTTACCTTAATAGGAAAATCATATGGATGGAATTTTGAGTACTCTTAAGGTGAAAAAACACTTGAGCGATCATTAGAAATTCCCAAATTTGTAAAAGGTCACTTAACAAGGTTTCACAATATATGACAACAACCACAAACAAGCCCTTAATCTTATACCACACTTGATTAAGCATGATTGGCATAGATGCTATACGACAAGCACTAATATGAACCGAGCCGAGCAAACAAAGAGATCGAATCATCATAAAGAATAGGAATTTGACTCTTTGTCAGTGGTTGTAGTGCTCATTACCTCGTGATTTAATCGAATAGCCAGCTTTTTTATGAGGGAGGGTTCTAGGAAAAGTCTCACGCTGCACTCCACATACCACATACACTGGTTAGGTCAACCATCAAAAGAACTGATTAACTTCAGTGATGATCCACTCATCTTAATCCCCGCTTTGTAATATTCTAATTCTAATTAACTCAGGGCTTGGGATATATACTTGGGATGCAAGGAAACATCACAACAATTTAACAGCCTCTCCTAGCCCCTCCTCCAGAGTCCTCAACCTCAACTAAACTCTACAAGAGAAAAACTAGACATGGCTTCCGTCTACAACAACTCCCCTTCTTTCAGGGTGTACATCTCTCTCATCAGTCTGTGTTCTCTCAACATTTGCCAAGTTGATTCGTCAATTATCAGGTACTTGATCTCCTGTAAGCCTCCTACGTCCTGCAACTTCTAAAAGATCGTCGTCCCAGCGTGCTGCGAAGTCCTATTTGATATAGGATACGAGTTCACCATCATGGTCGAATACTACAACCATATTAATAAGTTTCCAAATATACCTCATCTCATCTTCTTAACCTGCAGTTCTTCCTAATGAAGTTATGTGGTTTGGTTTCTATACTTTTCAGAGCGCTAACATTGATGAGAAGGCCATCAAGAGGGAGAAGCCGGAGGAGCTGGTCAAGGCCTTGGCCGAAGCCAAGGTAAGTGCAAATGAATCTTTAGAAACAATTTCTATCAATTACAATCCTACAAATCAAACAACCAACATAGACAAAATTCCTAAATATTGTAATCCTCCAAAATTCCTTTGAAACTCTCTTGAATCAAAGAGGCCCTTATGCTTCTGTTTGCTATGAACTTGAGATACAATCTCGAGGCGTTTCTTGATCGAGCTGTATGTAGGCCAAGGCGGTTAAACTGAAGTTTCTTGATGACTGTGCTCGAGACAGTAGAGACCAGCCTACCCTTTTGATTACTTCTGACCAAGTATGAACGCCAATTCAGTTTCAACCTTCAGGCATAAATCATATTTGCCCGAGCTTTGTATTTGTGAGGAGTCTTAACACTGTAATTGTTCAATCAATTTTTTGTGCGCATTGGTGAAGGTTATGGTGTGCAAAGGGATGATAAGGGAAAGATAGAGAAGCATGGAAGAAGCCAGGGAATTTATCAAGGGTACGAGGCTTTCTTCCATCTTGTTATGAATTTCAATTGTCTTTTTTTGGCAAACTTGTCAGATATGTTTTATACATGGCTAATGAAATGTTTTCTACCTGGTGTTGTGTCAGGATACTCGGGTGATTGATCGTTCGCAGTTAACTATGTTCTTTTGACAAATTGACCAACGAGGCTAGGAAAAGGGGATGGGATGTACCTAAGGTAGTTGCACTTCCAACTGAACTTGTTATGTTCTGGCAAACTTGTCAAATATGTTTTATTACTTCCTTGAGAAAAAACATTGAATCTACAATGATTTTATTATGCATTTCCATCTGCTGATATTTTTTCACCACATACCAAACGAGTTCATCGAGAAAGTGGTAGCCTATGTACAGCCTAAGAGCCTATTTGGTTGGGTTGTGGATGTTGACAAATCTGTTGTTGGCTGACTGTCTGGGAAAGCTGCCGTGGCTGTGGGAAAGTGAACATATGGTTTTGAATTGATCCAAACTATCTACAACATTTTGGGTAGTAAGCCCCGAAGCTTCAGCACATGCAAAAAGCTGAGGGAGGCAACTTTTTGAAACAACTGAATTTGCACTGCAAAGCCCACAACCTTGGTAAAAAATGCTCCAAAGCTGGCTGTTTTGTTGGCCTGCAGCTTTTTCCAATAAAAAGCTGTTGAAAAGTCCAACCACACATGGCCTAAGAAGATTACTAATTTTTTTCATCCCTGTATTGAAACCTTACGTACTAGTACCTTTTTGAAAATAAAAACGTACTAGGACTTTCTATATCAAAAAGGAGTAAGAAAACAACAAATAACTAAATAAGATTTCATCCTGCCACTATGGTATAGGTGAAGGAAGGAGACATGACACGTGCAAATCACCGCCACGTCACTAGTTAAACCGCTTTGAGTGAGGTGAGAGACCATTTTAAAAGTTAAGAACTAAATTTATTTGATTTTAGATTTTATAGACCAAAACTAGATTGACTAAAAGGAATAAAAATAGATTCTTTTCCTCTCTTTTTTGGGAAGCGAGCAACCAGAGTAGAGAAGCGGGAAGAAGCTGGCTTTTCTGTTCTTTCCAATTCATGGACCAATTCATTAATCAACGCACAATAGGCCCGAAGCCCCAAATAGAAAACCACTTCGGGCTAGGCCCACAACTCACGCGCCAGGCCACCACCCAACACCACGCTCCACCCGTGCACAGCAGCCTGCCTCCCCCTAACCCTAGTTCTGTGCGGCAGCCGGCGTCGGCTGTGGTGTCGAGTGCGGCATTGGCAGGGACGTCGTCCTCGAGGGTTCCGCCACCCAGGTGCGCTCCCCGACCGCTACATGCCTCCCTCTTCCCCTCCCTCTGCTCGATCTATCCGGCTGCTCCCATCATTCATTCAGTTACAGACATTTCCGCTGTGGTTACGTGGGTTTAGCGTTGTGGTTAGATTCATCTGTAAATTTGTTTGTGTCTTCCTGGATATGACGTGTTTCTTCTTCTAGTTTTTCGGGTCTAGTGAAGTGAGGTATGGTTGCTTTTCATCTCGGGAGGGGCTAGTATACTACAATTATGACCACCCTAAATGTGAACGTTACAACATTTCCATTGGCGCCATCGCTGTAGTTAGTTTGTGTTGAAATTTATGCATCTTATTTCAAAAGAATTGTGAATCCGTGTTGTTCATGAACTAGGCGTGATAATATTTTTGGTTTTAGTGTCGAAGTGGCTTTGACCAATGGTTTGCCTTTTGGCTTGTCGATAATCAAGATGGTTTATTGTTAAGGACCAATTAATCATATCACTAGTCTATCTAGACAGGATTCTGTTCATCATTAGGAAGACCACACTCACACGAACGAACTCTTCATTCATTAACGCAATTTGGATACAACATTCTTTAAGTGGCTATCTTACCACTCTACTACGGTCTTCTTATGGCCATCTCTAAGATTCTCTCGTACTTGGTAGCTTCTCTTTTGGTTGGTTACATGGTGCAGGGGGGGAGACTGCTATTTATAGCTACATAAGACTATTGAATTGTTGACATGTAGCACAATCCAAACGCTACAACATAAAATATCTTTAATCTAAAAAACTCTCTACAAATATCTAGATCTAGATGTTTCTTACTTTGCCATGAAGAGTTTACTCTAGCACTTTCCATGAAAAATATCTATCTATGCATGCAACCTCCCAAAATCTTCTAGATTATTCCAATTTTACTATGACAAAATATTTTATATCTTCTAGGAGAGCCTTGTAAATATCTTCATAATGTAATTTTTTCACTTATTTAGAATATTTCAACAAGTATGCATTATATTTCTAGACCAATACATATATGACTTTTAGTAGATATGCATGTTTGAGGGAAGTGACAACCAATACATATATAACTTTTAGTAGATATGCATGTTCTTTTAAAGTAGTCACAATATATCCATAGTCTTAAACATGTAGTACCCAAAATACATCCAAAGCTTTAAGCATCATAATACCCAAAATATATTCAGAGTTTTTAGCATTTATAACAGAATATTAGCCCCATGATATAACCATAGAATTTTTGTAAGCTAGATGTCCTCAATGACCGAAGAACGGAAAAGTAAGTTGCTGCACTTCATTTTTACATCCTTGTGACCTGTAAATAGGAAGCGATTGGCAGTGATTATTTATATATATAATTTGGTCATAGAGGGTAATTACGAAAAAAAGAAACAGTAGAATATTTGAAGAGCACAAATTATTAATATTCAAAGAACTTTTTACGAAAGCAAAAGACTTGGAAGAGAACTTTTAATGTCCTAATCAAGCAAGATAATTTCATAATTTTAAATGTGTGTATAATGGCCCGCACATTTGTGCGGGCATGAGCATTATAGCACGTGAACTATGGAGATGTCAAGAAATTTTGGAAGGATCAATACTATAGTGCTCTTTTTGATAGAGAGTATTCTGAAGCTAAACACCTAGCGGTTGTTCTTCACTGTATAGCTACAACTATTTGAATGAGTTGCAAGGAATAAAACAACACATTGAATGACATTAGTTCATAACTTGATTAGCCATGTAATCTAGAGGGTACACAACAGAGAAAAAATAATACAAATGAGAACTAAACCGAGTAGCGGTGCTGTCTATCATGTGAGAAATCTTGAACGAAGTACATAGCTTCCCCATGATTTCCATCCCCAATGTGATCGTAGTGTATTAGCTGACAATACTTTGCTAAAGATGCATGTGTAGAAACACTAATGTTCGTTGAAGGTTCGTTTGTGAGTTGAGAGCTAAGAACAACTTTTGCTTGTATGAGTTATCAAGTATTATAGCTGTTGCATGGAGTATATTGATAATAATAGTGTGTATTTGATGAATGCTACGGTTTACCTACCACAAAACATTTTTAGATCTTCACAAAAAAAATTAGGATCTTCTAGCCATCTCCGGTTGAAAGCAAGCAGCAGTATGCGTTGTTGTTATTTGCCACTTTGACTTCTATCATGGTAATGTTTGTTAATAATGAGCGAAAATAATATGACTTTTCTTAATATTGCATCTTGAACGGCATACTACTGGTGTTTTTTTTGCATGTGTTTTTCTATGTTGGAGTCTCTCTTTACTCTTTTGCAGATGTAGATGTATTACAAACAGACTAAAAAGGATACTTGAATGATGCATCTAAAAATTAGACTGAATAGGTGGCTTGCAATGTACAACAGTTCCCATAACACAAAGAAAGAGCTTATCAACATTCAGCAGCAAGTATACAAATTTTAATAGCTACACAATGCAAAAAAGGATCAGGAACTGTGAGAATTTACCTTTATGACTAACACCAGTTGGAATGATTACTGCCTGGCAAGACAGGAATAATCTAGATGTATTCAGAAACGGATAAAGGTAGAGTGAAGAAGCTAATGACGCTACCAAGCTTCAGAATCATAGTGTTTTGCATTAAATGAAAGGTGTATTGCAGTAGCAAAACATTTATATCCAAATTGCAGGCTGTTGGTGGTCAGACCAAATCTAATATCAGATAGAACATATGAATTGACTTCATCTACAATGTCATTAGTAGTTGATAAGACGGCTCTTTCACAAAGATATCTAGGGTCTTGATGGTTGTATATGAAGTCTTGGTAAACAACATTTGCAATAACGGGTATTTTAGGCCCAGAAGTATATATTACAAATTCAGGTGGTATTTTAATCTATGTAGCTTTTGATTCCCCTTCTTTCTTTGTAGTTGGTAAACTACCGATGCCTAAGTCGAGAATCCACTTACTAAATGAAACTACTTCAAGCTGGTCCTCACCATTTAGCATAGGCTGACTAAGCCGCATATTGGTTGTTAATTTCTTCTCCATTGAGGTAAAGTATGCCCAAAAAAGTTTTGGCTACAGCAGAATGTGGGACATTTTACTGAACTTCTACACCTGTTCTTGTGAGCCTTCTAATAAGGCGGCGGCTACTTCTCTGTGTTTCTATGCGCAGGTGAAGGGTGAGCAGGATGTTGTGATGGTGGAGCTAAGGAACCTTCTGTCCAATATTATGGAAGTTCCAAGCATTTGAGTCTTCCCATAAAAAACATTTGAGGCTTTTGAGAACAATAACTCACGGAACTCATAATTAGAGAACATATGTCTCTGTTTGTTTATTTTTTTAGATAATATATGTCTATGTCTGTGGATATACCTCCTTTTGTCAGAGAAAAGAACTCAAGTATGTTCTGGCAAAGTCTTTGTGTAGGGAGCATACAAAGATATATGTTAACCCGACAAAACTGACCGGAAAAAGATTGAATTTTGTGTTGAAGTTGAAGGCAGAGGCACAATGAATCTGTGAGTTGTGAACCATGTCATGCTTCGCCATCATCATTTTTTCATTGCTTTTGGCTTCTTTATGAATGGTCTGCGTGATACTAATTCTTGCATGGAGATACAGAGATTGAACTTACCAGATGAGATTACGTGAAACTAGCAAGTTATCCGGTGACTGTACGAGGTCGCCTGGAAATTGTAATGCATCCAAGGACTGGATGCAGATCACGTTTCGACTGAATATATTAACAGATTGATCTTTGGGATTATTTGACTCCCGACGAAGGCAAATGCATGTTTTTGTATAATTAAAAGAACCATTGCAATTACAAGATGCCAAGATTAATAGCTTGATCCGACTCACTGCTAGGCGAAAGGAGGAAGAAGAATAAAAAGACAATACCGGCACTTCGCGGAAGTTTGGAGATGCCTCCTCCTGTACAGCCCTGTCGCAGTTCACGCCGACGAAACGCAGGCTCCTGATCCGACCACCATGACAGCAGGCCGCGCCTCCACGGCGGCGCTGCTCCACCGCATCCACGGCGACAAGGTGGGGCCAGGTGAAAGAAATTATTACTACGAAAACAAAATGCTTTGAGATTCGTAGCGGAGCACGACACCTCCTCCACGTAGCCATGTGTACGCGACGTGGGTCCCACCCCATAAGGACTCGGCTCTCGTGTCTCTCTCTTCCAATCTTTTTTTCACCCACCCTCCCTCCCCGTCTCTCTCAGATCTATTCCAACCCAAAACCCCCCACCAAATCGTCCCGAACCTGCCTCCTCCGCTCTCGCCCATCGGCGCCAGGTGAGCCAGAAATCCTCCATCTTTTCCCGCTTCTGCTCTCCCCGTCGGATTCGCTCGCGCCGGTCTCTCGCGGGATTTTGTTTTTTTGTTTTTTTGGGGCTGCGGGGGTTCCGTCGGTTCGATCGGATCTTGTTTCGGAGGAAGCTCGTCCTCCAGCTCTTCGGCTTTGGTGACGGCGTACACACGATCAGGCGAGTCCATCTTATTCACCTCCTCTTCAAAAACGAATCAAGAAACTATTGAAGGGGAAAAAATGATATCCTTATCGACATATATGGCCTCGCAGTAATTGGGCTGCTCAGGTAGGCTGCGATATGGCCGGAGCGCCGGGGCGCGGTGTCGCGTGGTGGGCGCGCCTTCCGCTTCAGTGACTTGATCTGTGACACCAGAGAAATTAGATACTGGTCACGAGACCTGTGATGAAGGAAAGCGGAGGCGGTCGATCTAATTTTGACTAACTTGAGCCTAGCGGCGGCCTCGTGGACGGCGGTGGAGAGGTGGTGCAGACGCAACTCGTCCAACTTCCTCCACCTGCCTCCTACGCTGGTCCTCGTGTCTCCTACGCTGCTCCTCGTACGAGATCGCTCCAGCCCATTTCTTTCTTCTTGGCGTTCTTCTCTTCCTTCTTCTTGGGTGTGTTTTCGGATGTTTGGGAGGAGAATCGAGCAGGGTGGGGGGATTTCGAGTATCGAAGGAAAGTTGGTTGCGAATCCAGTAATGGTAGTGCCGATTTGGGTTCAAACGATGCGAGTTGAGGAAGGGCTACGGGGGAGGGGAGTGACGGCGGCGGCGATGCGAGTCCGGGAGGAGCCGAGCGGGTTGGGGATCGGGAAATTTTGGGGAAGAAAAGGAGGACTTGATTGTAAAGCAAGATTCTTGTAGGACGTGTATGATATTTCTAGATGCTGAGATCTGACGGCTTGTGTGGACTGATAGCAGGATCTAAGGGCTGAAGCGTTGCCACGTGGCAATATTTTACGGGAAACCCTGGCTGCTTTCTTATATATAGATATCACTGGTCAATCTAGACAAGGAATTGTACCCTGCAAGATTTGCCACTTGGTTTCTAACCTGGAATGATATATGTTCCCTGTTTCAAGATAAGATAATTATGCCATTGTGAACTCTACTTGCCCTCATCTTTGATAGTTGAGGAATTGAGTAGTGCTTCAGAGTTTTGGTTTCCACTATTGAGTTATTTCGGTAAGAATTAATGAATTATTGAATCAGTACCTTTCATCCTATGTGAGATAGAGATTATGTGATGAACTCATATATATATTCTACTGAATATTTTGCAGTGTTCTGAAAAGAATTGATTCAAGTACGGACGTATATATATCAAATTCTCAATAATGGTGGCATAATTGCCCTCCTGTTTGTTTACATGAATGTTCAATTTTCTGATGAACCTTCTGTCCTTCTTTTATTAAGGTAACTCGGAAACAAATATTTCGTTGTTGGACAAACTTCGCTTCTTGCAATGGAAGCCAAGTTTTTCCGGTTTCTGAAGCTTGTTGGAGTTGGCTTTAAAGCAAGGACAGAGCGTGAAGGCCGTGAGTTGTTTCTGAAACTAGGCTACAGCCATGAGGTGCAGTTCACTGCTCCACCTGCTGTTCGTGTCTTCTGCTTTAAACCCAACATAGTATGCTGTACTGGTCTCGACAAGGATAGAGTACACCAATTTGCTGGCGCTGTTCGAAGCTGTAAACCCCCAGAAGTGTACAAGGGAAAGGGCATATCATACATTGATGAAGTTGTGAAGCTGAAGCCGGGGAAGAAGCAAAAGAAGTGATGCATGGATAAACCTCTCCATTCGACTTCTAGCTTGTTAAGATGCTGCGACATATTTGTCCGTACGCTGTTACTGTATGACATGCATACCATAGAGGTAGATCACCACATTAAACTTTGTTTGTTTTGTTTTGAGCTGGCTAAATGTTACCTTCAATGTGTTTGTTGCTGCCACTACTTTATTCATCTTTTCCTTAGACAACAATAGCTCAGTACCTGGTTATGACTTTTGATCTTTGTACTGGGCTAAAAATCCGTGGTTCTAGATGTATGATCTGTGATAGTGATGTTGCTAAAGCTCCTGCTGGGAGTTAAATTATTGAGCTGTGAGCTGAGCTTGCATCTGAGATAGAAAGAGAGAACCGATTTTTTGCGCCAAACCAGCCCAACATAAGCTGACTTTGATATATAATTGTAAAGAGAAACACGATGGTTACACGGTACAGGTCGTTGGTCCATTTGAATGCATTACTTATTGAGCTTTTGCGTTACGTAATTGACCAAACCAACTTTAGAAAATCTGAACTGTATTTACAAAATTGAGTGCTTAGAGCAACTCCAAGGGCTTCTCCATAATCCATTCTCCATATGTCAAGATGGAGAGCTTCTCCAAAAAATTCCCTCTCTATATCTCCACTCCATATGTCAAGATGGAGAGCTTCTCCAAAAAATTCCCTCTCTATATCTCCACTCCATCCAACCCATTCTCTATTTCTCATTTTCCATATCCCACTCCCCTATATTTTATTCATATCATATAACTACCATAATACTTTAAACATTTATATTTATAACGGGTTTAATTATAAAAGCTATATTTGTAACGCTAATTTTTTGTGACGGCTATTTGTAACGATTATATTCCCAACGGGTATATTCCGAACGGCTATATTCTGAATGGCTATATTTTCAACGAGTATATTCCGAACGGCTATATTTCTAACGGCTATATTTTTGGGGTCTATATAAGCAGTGCCATTTGCCCAGAGAGGGTATCCCTTCTTGCCACTATACTCTCTTCCATCAGAATGAGCTATCCCTACGCTTCACTCTACCAATCTCTCTTGGATTCATCATCGTCCGATGACGACGACGAATTCCTTACTGCCACCGCATACTTAGCACATAAACATCAGGAGTTTACGAATGCTCCACGTCGTGGTGGTTCTGTGCAAGGACATAAAGTACTCCAACGCAACAGAAGAGCAGGTCACTGTAGACTATACCAAGACTACTTTGCGGAGTCCCCTACGTATGGCCCAACGCTATTTCGGCGAACGTATGCAATTAGCAATAAATATCTGTAGCTATGTGTCTTCGTACTCTTTCAACGTCTCATTGTTCTTTTCGACACAGGTTTAGGATGAGTCGTCCTCTCTTTTTACGCATATTGCAAGCTGTAGAAGAGCATGATGCATATTTTGTGCAAAAAAGAGATAGTGCTGGAGTGCTAGGGTTATCTTCTTTGCAGAAGATTACCGTAGCATTTTAGGATACTAGCATATGGAGTAGCAGCAGATGCAACCGACGATTATGTTAGGATTGGGGAAAGCACTGCTATAGAAAGCCTTAAAAGATTTGTGAGAGCAACTATAGAAATATTCAGAGATGAGTACCTGAGATCTCCAAATGAGAACGATACTGCCATATTGCTTGCCATTGGAGAGGAGAGAGGTTTTCCTGGCATGCTAGGCAGCATAGATTGCATGCACTGGAGGTGGAAAAATTGCCTGGCAGCATGGCAAGGCATGTATACTGGACATGTGCATGAGCCCACAATCATCCTGGAAGCTGTTGCTTCGCAAGATCTCTGGATTTGGCATGTATTTTTTGGTTTACCTGGATCTCATAATGATATCAATGTTCTACATCGTTTCCCTCTATTTGCAAAGTTAGCTGAAGGGGAAGCTCCAGAAGTAAATTTCTCCATCAACGGCCACGACTACAAAATGGGGTATTACCTGGCTGATGGAATATATCCTAAATGGGCAACATTTGTGAAGACCATACCTTCTCCACATGGCAATAAGAAGAAAATTTTCTCTCAAGCTCAAGAATCAGCTAGGAAAGATGTGGAATGAGCATTCGGGGTTCTACAGGCTTGTTTTGCAATTGTGCGAGGTCCAGCTCAGTTCTAGGATCAAGACACACTTAGAGAGATCATGACTGCTTGCGTAATCATGCATAACATGATAATAGAAGATGAGCGAGACGAAGGCTACGAAGACTTCCATTACGATGGGATGGGAGAAAATGTGACTGTTTCACATGACTTTACGCCTGAACTGCACCAATTCATTCAAACTCACCACTCTATTAGAAATAGGCAAGCTCACTCTCTGCTTCAGGATGATCTAATGGAGCACCTTTGGGCACGCCACGGAGGGGTGTAGTACTTATTGTATTTCGAGTTCTTAATGTTTTTTGAGTCTGCTAATGTATTTTCTGTTTATTAGTTAATTAAAAGTGTGTTCATGTATTTCAAGTTCTTAATGTATTTTGAGTCTGCTAATGTTGTTTCTGTTTGTTAGTTAATTAAGAGTGTGTTCATGTATTTCTGGTTCTTAATGTAATTTCTGAAGCTTAAATAAAGATGCCCATGTTGTGTCCAAATAGCAGTAGTGTCACGACAATACTTATTACAAATAGTAGTACTCTAACCAAAATACAAAGTACGATCCCATGAATCCCTAACGACCAGATCGATGAGCTATGATCTCCCTCTGAAGATCCAAGTAGTACTCCTGCTATGCCATGGACATACCGGCAATGTCCATGGTCATAATTCTCTTGTCGTCCGTCCGCCTCTTCAACTCTAACTTCTCCTACTCGACTCTTACTTTCTCTTGCTCAAGTGCAATCCTCTGGCTATCATTTGCCACCTTCACTTGCTCCAATGCGATCTTCCTTTGCTCTAGTTCGTATGCCTCTTTGTATCGCTCTTCCTTCCTTATTTCTTTTTGGACTTCCATATCTCTCTTCTTCTCCCAAATGTTGTCCAATGCCTCTATATACTGGCTATCCCCAGTACTACTCACGCTACTCTTAGCTCGACGGTTCCGTTCTTTCACCGCTTTCTTACCAGTGGGTCTTGTGAATGGATCCGATTGAGTAGCGGGAGCATCTACATCAACATGTGTGGGGGTAGCACTGGAACAAATAGGACTAGAAGTACCTGGAGTTGAGTTGGAGCAAAGTTTCTGCTTCTTTTGTGATAACCTGTCAGACCACTTGGGGTGGTGCTGTAAGACATTCCAGCAATGCAAATACTGAAAAGCTTTGCCCTCATCCTCCTTGTAAAGAGCACAAGCCTGGACGATCTGCAGAACAATATGAATTGTGAAACTAGCTATGTACTAACTTCCAATATTCTGAACTATGGACAAACGAAATTACCTTGTCTTGTTGTGTAGTTCCGCTCTGTCGGCGTCTTGATATACGGTCAAAGCACCCATAGAACTTGTTCACATGTTCTTGAATTGCAGACCAACGGTGCAGAAGGGACTGCTGAGAACGGTCTGACACGAAGTCCTTGTGCTCGTGGAAGAAAGCATGAATTCTCTTCCAATAGGTTGCCCGAGATTGTTCATTGCCCTGAGATGCATCCATACTTATGTTGAGCCAAGCAGACCAACATTTCATCTTCTTTATCATTGAAGTTTTTTGATCGCTTGCTAACACTCTTGTTTGGTGGAGCATCCTGTTGACTTGGCAGTTGTTGCTCCTCAACGGGACTAGAGTTTTGCATCTCATCCCAGGCCGCCCCATCAATCCCGCCACTAAGCAGGTTGGCATAAAATGATTCCATATTCTGTATTTTGTGAAGCATGGGTCATTACAACGTGTACAATATAGCAATTCCGTATTAAATAACATAGAACAATATATCACTCATATATTCCATAATTGTTATAACACAAGAGTCATTAGTCCTCATAAAACTTATAACACAACAGTTAGTACATAAACATACTTAAAGGCAATTCATCTGTTAAACTTAGATTCTTACACTACTCAAATGCTTACAACCAAAAGATCCTTAAACCAACCGTGGAATCATCGCTATCAAAATCGATGCCCTCGTCTTCACACCGCTGGTAAAAGTCGGGTACGTCGCTATGATCGCTCTCGTAGTCACATGGTTTAAGATCAGTGAGGTCGACATTCTGTTCCTCTTGCTTCACCTGTTCGTCAAGACGTTTGATCTCTTCTATTGCAAGCAATTCCCTTGACTGCAACCCCACTTGGTGAAGATCAACCGCTAACTTTTCTATTTGCTGAAGCACAATGTTTATATCACCCGTGCCAGGACCCACATTGATTGATAAGTTATCTACGGCTAGATTCTTAATAGCACTCGCTATCTCCTCTAATTCATGTATTGTCCATGCCCAACCTTCCTTCTTTTTCGTCCCATTGTTATCCATATCCTGCAACAATAGCATATCGAGCAAATCTGTCAAATACTGGGTTCCTAAATCTATTTCTAAACTTGTAAAGGTGGTCCAATCTAACTAAATCAGCCCTACCACTACCAGCTAGCTAACTCATCAAACAAATGTACCTTACCAAATCTGATGTCAGTCAATAAGCACCATGTAATATTCAACCAATCTCCAACTATGCAGTAAGTATATGCAGCTAGCTAGCTAGCTCATAAATCTAATGTGCGATGCGCCTGGTGACAGAGTAGTTCCAAAACCATACACATCGGAGGAAGAGATCTTAAAGACCAAAACAGATCACAATGTGCATTAACAAAGCACCAACTCTTTTAGCTAGTAAGAACAACTCCTTTTTGAAAATACTTCTAAGAAGAACTCCTACTTTACTCAACATGCTAAGCTCGAAGACAGCCAAAGGTACTAGATCAAAGTGCATTGTTGACGCCAGCTACCAAATAAAGCAGCGTGTGTTGGGTCCTGACAATCTTCAACCTCCCAACTAGACAAGTTGTAAAAATGATTCGAATTTTAAGTCAGCCAAACTGTATACTACAACAGGTGGAAGAATAGAGAATTAATGTTGCTTTGCTAATTCTCAATAATTCGTAGTTTCCTACTGATCCACTCAAGAATTTTCATGCTTAAGTCCTAGGACCAGATGCCCAGTTTACAACTCACAATCTTTCTACACATATACATGCCACTGAATTCGGTACATCGGCATGAATACATTGTGATATACCTCACTGCTACACCGGTTGATGAGCAAGGAAATCGCCTGGATGGAGAACGCAGTCGCCGGACTGGGAGGAAATCAGTGTGAGCTCGTCTGCACGAAAAAGGGGGATGAGGATCTGAAGAACAATCAAAGAGGGGGCACTCAAGGACCTCACCTGATGGAAGCTGCAGAGGATGCAAGTTGAAGAAGAAGCCTGATTAGATCTGGGGTAGCATGACGGACGCCGGCGAGCTCACCAGTCCAACTCATCCATGACCTCACCAATCCTACAAGAACACGATGAGCTCAGAGCAAAGCAATGTACAGACATCGGCCGAGCCGGTGCGGTACCTGACGGCGAAGATGTGCGGGAGCTGGAGACGCCTCTGGCTCACGGGCGCCGAGGAGAGACGGATGAAGGAGGGGGGAGCGGGACCTAGTGTCTTAGATCTGGACGACCAACGATATGTGGAGTGGCAAAGGTTTGACGTACCTGGATTCGGCGACGGAGGTGGAGGTGCTCGAATCTGCCCGACCACGAGCTCCGACTCCTTCCCCTCCGAGCTGCACCGCTGGTCCGTTGGATTGTCGCTGGATCTGGCTATACGCCGGGACGAAAAGGCCACAAGGCGACACGAGGGACGAGAGGCCGAAGCTGCTTCCGCTGGAGACGATGGCACGAGGGAGACCTCCGGGAGCTGCAGTTGGGAAATGGAGAACCGAGGAAGTGTGCTGGGGATGGAGAACGGCGAAGCCTGGATGCAGAGTGGAGTTCGATGGAGAACGGGATGGAGAATCCGTTGGAGACATTTTTCGGGCATATTCTACAAAAATAGCTATGGAGAAGCCCTTGGAGCTGCTCTTAGCTACCTGCTTATTTTTAATTAATTTATAAATGGTTGTATCTTTTGTTGGGAGAAAAGCCGTATTTGGCCCCCCCCGCCAGTTCTAATGCCAAATCTAGCCCCCCCTCACACCGAAAAGCAAAAATGTCACCGCGACACTCGGGGCATCCGACACCTGGCGAAATCGCGCCGGGGACCCGCGACGGCGTCGTATCGCGCGTCCCACCCGCGACGCGGTTCGGTCGCGGGCCTAGCCCGCGAAGGAGGCTGGGCCGCGCCTCCCCCCGCGACGCAGGCCGCGTCGCGCTCGCGGCCCGCGATCGTGCTCCAGGCCCACGAGCTGAAGACTCCCGCGGCCGCAGCCCGCGACGGCCGGGCCGCGCGGGTTTTTTTTTCCTTTGGCTAACGCCATCAACAATGGCGTTTAAGTCCCGCTCGCTAACGCCAACGCCAGTGGCGTTCGTCCCTGGTCCACGCTGGCGCAGCCCCGCTGACCTGGCTGACGTGGCAAAGCTCCGAACACCGTATACGCTGGCGTTTAGACCTCGGACCCAAACGCCAGGGCCCGTGGCGTTTTTATTGCAAAGCCAAACGCTGGCTGTTTCCGCATAACAGAAGCCTGCGAAAACACGGTACTGTTTTGGCAAATATGGGGGCGTTTGGACGAGGACAGAAAACGCCAGGGTAGCCGGCGTTTGGATGCAGCAGTCAAACGCCAGAGCAGATGGCGTTTGCACAGAGACCTAAGCGCCAACTGCCATGGCGTTTGCACTGCGTGCTCATCAGACCACCTCTGCTGGACAGGACAAGACAACAGTGTCAAATCGATTCTCTCCGTTCGAGGAGCAAAAATGACAGGAAACCCAGGTTGCAGGTCGAATCATTTTTTCTGACCAATCAAATTAAGACTGAATCCAATCATGGATCATATTTCCATTATCTCCCGGGAGCATTAAGAAAGTATCCCAGATAAGGCAGGCAAAAACGAATTTTTTGCATGCCATACATTTCCCAGTGTGAACAAGTACAAACAATTATTGAAGGAACTGGACAATTATTGAAGGAACCGCACAACTGAACAAGCATGCATGCATCTAGAATTCATAGAGTAGTGCATACGGCAAAATACAATAGCACAATTATTGAAGGAACTAAAACAGTTGCGATCACGAACCTCTTCCCCTCTTATGCCTCGGTGGCATGTGACCTGAGGGGAAAGTGAAATGCTCAGTTGGTCTTGGATTTGTTCGGAGACTGTACTGGGGAGTCTCATAAGTTTCCTGGTCCTCCTGAGTGTCCTGAGTAGGGTATGGTTGACTAGGAATTTGGCTATTAACGATGTCCTGGGGATGTCGAAACAAATCTTCGACCCACTCACGACCCTGTTGGTGGGACGAACCAGGCTCGGAACCTCCTCCTCCAACTAGGGACTGGTATTGAAGTGAAGGTCGCATAAACTGATTTTGGCTAATAAAAGTCTCTTTGTGGGGAGGCGAATCGTTGAATGTCTGAAAAAAGACCAGAATAAACGGTATACCAATTAAGAATCAAGTTTATTGTTTTGACAACAATAAATTTAATTTGACATACCTGACTAAATGTTCCTCCCGGAGAACCCTGCAGCGGCTCATGTGGTGAATCGATCACGTACTATGTAGAAAATGTATCATTTCTCAGATAAAATTTAAGTACGTCGTATTGGATGCAATGAGGATATGTGATAAGTTAAAAAAAACCTGAAGGTGTCCACCGTGTCGCGTTGAGGAGTCTCGCTGTAGCAACGTGTCCTCCCGGAGCTACGAAAATAAGTGTGAAGATTAAGCACACAAGAAATGCACAATCTGTGCACACATAATTTAAAAAAGACCATACATCGGTAGCTGCACCGGAATGAGAGGTCTGGCCTTCGTCCTCAATCGAGTCGTACTGCATAAATAAAGTGACCATTGCAAAAGACTAAGCACACTTTCTAAATATTGCAATGCGTTCTTCCGAAGAGTAAAGCACACCTCATGTCCTGTAGCAGCTCGTCCTAACGACATTCGCACGAGTGATGTGTCCCCACGTACGTCGGACTACAAATAGCACCATGCCAATTACACTCTGAGTGTACATTTGTGCACTATGTATGTGTGACTAATTATCAATTATGCGCACCTGATGTCCTCGACTAGCTCGCCTAGAAGAGATCCTTTCTACAGACGTGTCTGCCCGTGCATCATGCTATGAAAATACAATAATATGGTTAACTAAAAATTGTACACGCCCTATATTCAACAGTTTGGCTCGAAGCACTGAAGTACGTTACCTCTCGACGTCCTGAAATGGTTCCTGAAGTCCGCGCCCCACTACGTCGTGCCTGACTAGGTCGTGCCTCACTGGGTCGTGCGGACCTCTGCTCCGGCAAGTTTGAATGTGAGCGTAATACGTCGTCCGTGCGACCACAGCTCAAGTTTTTCATGATTCCTTTGGCATCTTCGTATATGTCCTTGAACTTCTGTAGTACCCTCGACCAATCCTCCCGACGGCCTGAGCGGATGACGGACGCGGCAGTATCATGGATCCGCACAACCCGATCGAACTACATTCCCAAACAATATTTCAAACCATGCGATCGATAAGTTCAACGAATAATGCAAAACAATTGGTACTATTACCGTCTCGTCACGACGTGAAGCTCTATGCCGATCCATCCCCAATTGTAGTTGCTCAGCATGCGTGAGGCTCGTGGGTCTCTCAGGTGGAGCACAGGTTAGTCTAGCCCGCGTCCTAGGTAGGTACCATTGTAGATACTCGTCGTAGGTGCGTTTGTCGTACTGCCTGGAAGTAACGGACAACGATTCATCATGTCATGTGAGAATGGATAGATTAAAATAAATACCTCGCCTCATGAACGATCTGTTGTGCAGCCATGCCATCCCACATTTCTTTCCATGTGCTTTGCGTCCCTCTCCAGTCTTGCTCATTTCTTCCTTTCTTCCCCTGCCTACATTTTGTAAAACCGTACGGTCAAAATTAGTAAGAAGAACAATAGTAATGCAAAGTGAAAATGGTTACAAATTTTAGAGCGTACTCATGAACTTTTTTGTCCAGCCATCTGCTAGTCGGGGAGGGGGGTACCGTCTGGAAGCGATGGAACTGTCTCATCACACGTTGAGGCGCGTACGGCTCCACCATGTTTGAGAATACTAAGTGGCACGTCGTCATCCAGTACTGCATGTCTCTAAAACACTGCATGCACAGCTTCTTGAAGTTCTTCATGAGATCTTTGTTTCTAAACCTTCTGTAGAAATTAGCGGCCAGGTGCCGCATACACCACCTACTCTCAAGATCAGTCCACCTGTACTCAGCAACAGCAGTATTCTTGATTGTGTTTATAGCATTTAGAAGCCCAGCATTACGGTCAGAAATAAGGCACACATTAGGCCTGTCCCCTACAACACCCAACTTCACATTTGTAAGGAACCATAGCCAGCTATCGGAGTTCTCGCTCTCAACTATTGCGTAGGCAACAGGAAGGACTTGATCATTAGCATCAGCAGCCACGGTTATAAGTAGTGTCCCCTTGTATTTCCCAGTCAGAAATGTACCGTCCATTGAAAGCACCGGACGACAATACCTGAATGCCTGAATAGTTTGACTGAAGGCCCAGAATATACGGTCAAGTATGAAATGACCAGGTACTCCATCGGGATGTGGCCTTTCATACTTGTTTAAATAAGTGCCTGGATTAGCTTCCGCTATTTGATGTAGCATTCTTGGGGCGAAATTATATCCCTCCTCGTAAGTCCCGAACATCTTCTCTATCACCTTCTGCTTCGCACGTCTGACCATGCTGTAGCTGACCGGAAAACCAACTTCGTCAGCCACGGTGGACATCAATGACTTTGGCCCGACGGAGATGTCCTTGGATACTACGTGGTGCACTTTTTCGGCCACATATGCGGCACTCACGTTGCGATGCGCAGTCAACGGCTCCGATAGCTCGCACGTGTGGTGCACCAACACAGTTATCTCAAAATCCTTGTAAATCCCCTTGGCTTGGTTTGCACGCACCCTTCCAGGACAGTTTGGACGTGTGCATACAAGTTTCAGACATGTGGGATTCGACCTTTTGACCCTATACTCACGACTTATGGAGGTGGCATACTTTGTAATAGCCATGTGTGCAGCATGCTTGGTTGGAAAGTGCTGACCTATCATCAGAGTGTTCTCTTCGAAACCCCACCGTGAGTTCACATCTTCTGATATGACAAGCCTCTGCACCGTCAGTTCATCCATTTCTTCGCCAGCAGCTACTGCAGGTAGACCACGTCGTACCGCATCACCACCCTCCTCGTCGGTACCGTCCGACTCTTCATCGCTACCGTCTTCAGGAGAGTCCAACTCGTTCGGCATGCTTGCTAACAGCTCAAAGCAGTCGACACGAGCAGACCAGAAGGGACCGGCATCTTCATTACTGATGAACTGGTCTTCAGGATATGTCACATTGACCTCTAACGCTGCATCCGCTGGCCCTACACCTCCTTCTGTTGCAACAACCTGTAACTCACCAACTCTGGAGGAACCTTCGTCGCCAGTCAACGGGTGACTGCTCTCAACAAACTGTACGTACACCATGGGGCGACCATATATGTACGCCCCTGGTGTACTCGCAAGGCGCATGTACCCAGCCCATGATGTGTTGCCAGCCACCTTGTGCAGCTGCCATAAGGGGACTGATGACCCGTCCTCCCGGCTGCTACATGTGACTGCTTCAATGACTATTTTGTTGCGATCTATGTCCCGATCAAACTCGCGGCGTATGCACCTCCTCAGGTCCAACAAACTAATCTCCTCCAAACCATCTATATGTGCAACCTTGTACTCGCATTGGGACAAGTCGATCCCACAGGGCCCGTCGCGTATTATATTCGGCCCGTAGAACACTAACAGTTCATTCATTGTACCTACGTACATACGAAACAAATATTTGAATAACATGTAAATAATATTTTTTTCTCATTACAACTGTAGGGAAAATAGTGCATATGTAATATTAGTTTGTCACATCTTCTCATTTTAGTTTCAAAATCCATTGGAAACCTCTATCTCGTACTACGTCTAAGTGCAAGGACACGAGTTTCGGTATACATTAAATACGCAAAATAAATTTATAAATTTTCGAGACAATTGCATTTTATGCATGCATGAAATAAGAGTCTGCTTAATTATAACTAAAGTCTTAACTTAACATTATCATTCATTGTACCTACGTATATACGAAACCAAAATTTTAATAACATATATAAATTTAATTTCTCAATTTAAATCTAGCTAAAATAGTGTATATTTAATATTAGTTTCTCACATCTTACATTATGCTAATTTCTGTCAAATAAGTTTAACTTCAACATCTTTCATAGATATGTATCCAAACTATAACGTAGAATTACAATGGCGTTTGTCGCACTAAAATGGCTTAACGTGGTGTCACTTAACAAACATTAAGCTAATCAATGAACTAATCACAAAATTTCATGCAACGTGGATTTACTTTTTCTCGAAGAATACCACCAGATGTACACGTTGTTGAACTTCTCGAAACAACTGCCGTGTCTGCATGTGGGAAATAACAGTAAACTTAACTATAACTAAACTCTTAACATTGTCATTTATCTAATCGCGGCCTAACTAAAAAATATAACAACATCTTGCATGTAAAAAAAAATTACCTTTGAGTCTAGGTCTCGACTTGATTTTCAATTTCTTCAACTACAAAGATGGCTAATTTTACTGTTTTTAGCTTCAAAATCCGTTGCAAAACTCCATCTCGTGCTACATTAAATACAAAATTAAAATTTACAAATAGTCGAGAGAATTGTATTTTATGCATGGATGAAATAACAGTCAACTCAATTATAACCAAAATCTTTACATTATCATTTATCTAATTTTAGCCTAACTAGAACATATGATAACATTTTGCATATAGAAGAAATTTACCTTCGTGGCTAGATCTTGACTTCAACTTCAGTTTTTTCTACTACTCGAATAGCTGATTTTGGTATTTTTGGCTTCAAAATCAGTGCTTCATACTCCAGTGGAAGAGGAGCGTTGCAGAGGACCAGAGCGTTGCAGAGGTACGTAGTGAAAACAAAACTAAATAGACAGCAAATGAAGAGGACCAGAGCGTTGCAGAGGTACGCAGTGTAATATAAAGGGAGAAGAGAACTCCATCGCTCGGATGAGAACAGGAAAAAGAAAACAGCAAATGGACAGCGAATGGACAACACGTCAAATAAAAGGGAAAAAGCATCCAAACATCTCACTGTTTGGCCATGCATGCGGGAGAAAAAGCTGACCCGGCGGGAATCCAATCGGGGCAAAAGGGGGCCGGGGCCCGGCGCTATGACCGAGAAAGTAAATCGGGCGGGGTGAAAAGCGAGCAGAATCCGCAAACGCCAGACCATCTCTGGCGTTTGGGTCCGAGGTCTAAACGCCAGTGTATACGGCGTTCAGAGCTTTGCCACGTCAGCCAGGTCAGCGGGGCTGCGCCAGCGTGGACCAGGGACGAACGCCACTGGAGTTGGCGTTAGCTAGCAGGACTTACACGCCATTGTTGATGGCGTTAGCCAAAGGAAAAAAAAACCCGCGCGGCCCGGCCGTCGCGGGCTGCGGCTGCGGGAGTCTTCAGCTCGCGGGCCTGGAGCGCGATCGCGGGCCGCAAGCGCGACGCGGCCTGCATCGCGGGGGGAGGCGCGGCCCAGCCTCCTTCGCGGGCCAGGCCCGCGACCGGACCGCGTCGCGGGTGGGACGCGCGATACGACGCCGTCGCGGGTCCCCGGCGCGATTTCGCCAGGTGTCGGATGCCCCGAGTGTCGCAGTGACATTTTTGCTTTTCGGTGCGAGGGGGGGCTAGATTTGGCATTAGAACTGGCGGAGGGACCAAATACGGCTTTTCTCCGAAATGTGAGATGATATCTACATTTACTTTAATTTATAGAAAAGTTGAATGTATTTTTTTTGTAAGTTCTTATCTATACCAATTTTAGAAAATAAACATAACATAACATAGTTCGGCGATCACGAATTGGGTCTTAATGCGCACATCGGTGCAAATTTTTTATCACATCGAGCATTATCTAATCGAGCAGTAGCGCGAGTAAACTATCTGGTATGATGGTATTATTGATCCTTGAATTTATATGCTACATGTGCAGGCCACACATGTATCATAATTACAGTTTATATAAGCTCGAACCACAACCCGAAACGTCTCAAGCATCCACTGTCGTTACCGAAATATCAATAATGCATGATGATGTGTTAGTCAGATGCTTGAATTTTTTATGTGCAACAATATTTCAGCGTTGCAAACTTACCTCGCCGGCCATCAACCGAGCCAACATGCAAAACGCAGTTACTGCTGCTGTACTGATGAGTGATGACTCTATGGCTCTGTGTTAACTATTCTGGTAAGCATCCTGCACATGAATTAAGCCTGGAATTGCTGGTCGCCGCTCAGAGCTCGATAGAGTTCGAAGTTCATTTAGCTTATAGCAAATCAATCTCGTCAGCGAAAGAAAATACAAGACGAAAATACAGAGACACTGAAAAGTGAAAACATTCCTCGCAACTTGAACTCCCATGTTCCTATAAAATCGACAAAGTTCAGTTGTGAGCAAAGGGGTGATACACTGATGTTGAGAAGAAAAATGCGGCTGGACGAAAATTCCCTAAAAATCATTTAAATTCTTGACATTGGCTTAAACATCTACATATCTGATTTTTTTTATCCACCTCACCACTATGGCCCCTTCCATGTTTCTATCTTGATCACACATTCGCATCCTCCTCTTTGTGAGGAAATAATTTCTAGACCTCCTTGTATATCATTATCAGTTTTGAATTAGGCTAATGGATATAGACGAATTGATATCACTGATATCAGAAAGTTTATTAGAAAAATATTTGAATAATAGCAGCCACATGACCAAATAAAGTAATTAGGATTTATGTCCCTTACCATTCAGAAACACAACAGAAATGATAAATTGTAGAAATCTATATCTCAACCACATGCAATTGATAGAGTCCAACGTGACCTTCTCCTCATCATCGTAGTAATCATAATAGTCTTCTCCATCATCCTCATGATTATTTGAATATGCCCCAAAACAACATGCTCGTTGAGTACTTTGTGTACTCAGTCTGCCTCCTTTTTAGGGAAACCTACCACTACATGCAGCCTTAAACAAAGGAAGATTTTGTGGCTCTTTTACATAAATGATATTTTTAATACACTAGTTTGTAAGCAGGTTTTGAGACCAAAACAATTTTAACACTGGGTTATTGTAGTGAATGTATCAATTACCATCACTAGTAGTTATCAAAGAAGGGAAAGTAGTGAGAGAGAGAAAAGCATTAGAGAGAAGACATGGGGAGGAATAAGGAAGAGGAAAAATCAATAGCAAAAACAATGAATAGTCTTTATACCGTTTGTGACCATGGACACAACTAATCGATTAGTTTCACACTCCGTAGAGGCTATACACTTTTATTTGCAAGATGTAAGATTGAACCGGAGTTTCACACTCTTCTCGGAACTATGACCGATCCCTTACGACGAGACCTTTACAATGTCGTCCCCTAGTTACCTCACAAGGCGTATCTCTTGCTTTGTTCCCCTCTGCAGTGTTACCCTAACTTTTAACAAACTAGTTGGTCAAGTCATACCCATAATATACTTGTGGTGCACTTGGTTCACAAATTTCTAGGTTCCGGTTCTTATGGTGTAGGTGACTCAAACACAAACCGTCAAAACCGAATATTTTTCAAAACCATCAACCATCTCAATCCATCTGTCACCCACAACTTAGTGGTAAGTTTCACCTAGATTATAATTTAGATAGAAATATGAATACAAGGGGGAAATGCTCAACGAGCCCTACATATCACAAAGTGATAACAAATTTAAAGATTCATAATGTGACAAATCCTCGAATGATGCAAAAAAGAAATTTAGTAAAGTTTTTGCAGGGTAAGCAGTTCTACTTCTTGTAAATAACTAAAGAACTACTCTAGATAAAACCAGGCATGACCAGATGGATTTTTGGTTCAATTGGAACTAACACTAAAACATTTGCTAAATAATAAGATAGCATGAATGTTTATAATTGACACAAAATATAATGATTTTGAACATATGGATCAACATGATCAAGAACAAGGGGTATGTCTTCGTTGTCGTATTTCTCCACTTCTCCTCCTTGAACTTGCCCCTGGTCAACCTCATCGCTCCCTACTCATTGTAAAAGAAACAAAATGCAAGAAAATAAATAAACAACTCCAAATAAATCAAAGCAATAAAGAAAGGGGAGTGATGGGGGATCAGGGATAGGATTTGGGACATTAAGGGATTGCTGACAGAAGGTTAAATTAGATGAAAGAGAGGAAGGATGTCATCTCTCAAGGTGAGACCAAGAGTCATTCCAAAATTATAAATAATTCAGAAAAAATATTATATATGGCAAGAATAACATGTGACACATGGGCACTAGATCTGTGGACCTTGTCCACAAAGAGTAGAGGTTTTATAGAGGAGAGATCATATGACTACGATCGATTAATGGTGAGAAGCACACGTCAATGGTTATGGTTTCAAGAGATAGAACACCACATGTGGGAACCTGAAAATGCATCTTGGACCCCCAAGTGGATTTTGATGATTCATGACAAACAATTAAGGGGCTAATGTGTGCACCAAGTATGATCAGGTGATCTAGTACCAAAGCGATGATATAACCAACGTTAATAACCCGTAATAAGTTCTACGGAAGGACGGCTTAAAGAAAAGAAGGTTAAGGATCATTTTCTAGCTCTTTTGGTGGTTCAAGGAATCACATTGAGTTTTAGGTAAAGTCATACTATTAAGGGGGACTGATATCTAGAAACTAGTGAGAGTGTCTTACTAATGCAGCTAGGAATCAATTTTTTTAATCCAAAGAGGCCTTTGAAAATCTTAATTTCTCACACTTTTAGCAAAATTTAGAATCTCCAAGATCAATGTCAGAATATTCGAGTTTCATTTTTGTGTGGAGAATCCGAGAGCTCAGAGCCTCCGAGTTGGCCATTTGTCTGATTTTCAGGACGTCGCACCATCCAAGAATTTCCCAAAACCTCTGAGTTCCAATCTTGATCACGCTAAGTCCTTTAAGCTTGAGAATCAGAACTCCCATAAGTTTTCGTAGTGTCAGAATCCTTTATGGACTTATCCTTTGATATCTTGGAATATTGGAGTCAGTATGTCATAACTTTTGAGTTTGCATAGTGATCTGATCTCGCTCGATTGAACGCTTTGAAATATCGAAAGATCGAAGTGCAATGTAGGAACCTCTGGAATTTGCTCTAACTTTGCCTTGCTCAAGGCTCTCCTACTTTTTATGGAGGGTCTGAGTTCCAATTCGGAATTGCCGACATCTGCTGATGTCCAACATGCTCTGAAAGTCGAGGTCTCCAGGTTTTTGCCAAAGCCTCTGAGATCCTTTGCTGGACTCATTATATAGTTGTCGTTTGAAAACCCAGAGTCTTCAATTTTTTGTTGGAACCTCCGAGACTTGTTACTATATACACGATATAGTCATTGATTTGAAAATGTCAGAACCCCGGGTTCAAGTCTGAACTTTAGGTTTACTAAATTTTGCTACAACAACTAGTTTTTGAGGGGTTGGCTATATATACTCCCAAGCCTCTTTGCACACAGTACTATTTGCTAATATAATCATATGCTCTCCTGAGTGCTATTCCACCTTTCCTTAAGCCCAAGTTGAGATCTTTGTGAGGAAATTTTTGAGATAGAGAGATTGATCCATTGTTGACTATCAAGCAAGAGTTCATCTCCAAGCCAAACTAATTGAAGCCTATTACTTCTGGGATTGGCATCTTCTAGACCACTAGGAGTCGCTTGGGAGCCTTGAGTTGTTTGTGAAGAGCCCCAAGAAGCTTGTGAGGGTTTGGAGCTCGCCCACCCATGGATTGTACATGCAAAGAAATATGGCATATCCACTGAGCCCCCAAAATACATGATGGTAACCATCTTTCATTATTTCCTTTATTCCCTTTCATATTTTGTGTCTAAAGACATCATGGTTCACAGAATGGTGAAGGATTGTCCAAAGTAAGGAAAAGACTAGAGAATCAAACTGCACAATATGCCAGTAAAAGGTTGAAGAAAGGTGATTAAGAAGATATTCATGTCTTCTCTTTCAGTTCATATGTTAAGATGGTTCCATTGTACTGCATTTCTGCCAAGCTTCTTATAGTTCACTTTTCATATGACTTACACATGAGGAACAAGTAGAACTACCAGTTAAATACCCAATTGATGATCTTTTAGTAAAGCTTGCAGCAGATGACCCTGTTTTGTCAAAGAAATGCCCATCATCTAGAGATTTTAAAGTGCCTATGAATTCTATGGGAGATCTCCTTATGGTCTGGGATTTCTGCATGTCTTTTGGGAGGCTCTTATGCTTGTCACCATTTTCCCTCAGATCTGGAAAATGCAGTTTGCCACAAAGAAACAAATCTTGTTCTTCTCGTGGAAATA
Organism: Stipa capillata; assembly: GCA_019208055.1. Taxonomy (NCBI): domain Eukaryota; kingdom Viridiplantae; phylum Streptophyta; class Magnoliopsida; order Poales; family Poaceae; genus Stipa; species Stipa capillata. The sequence continues at coordinate 1,310,931 of JAGXJF010002589.1, forward strand.
CATGCTGCACTTTTCCATTTGCTCATTAAAGATGAAGGCGGATATTTTACGTTTCTCCAGAACAAGAATAGAAAATTAAAGGTGATTTCTTCTTCTTATTGTTCAAAATTTAAGTGTGGGTGAAGTGGTATCATATTTGTCCTTGCATGTTCACATGAACCATATGTAGGTATCTTTAGTCACTTGGGCGGAGTATCTGTGTGACTTCATGGAAATGACAAGTAAAGAAGAATTCTCCAGTAACATATCAACAGTACGAAGGGGTCATTATGGTCTTGTTCATACTGGTCTAAAACTTCAAATTCTACGGGAACTGGTAGATGAAGCTATTGTAACTTCTGCTGTAAAAGAGCAATTGGATGAATGGATTGATCAGCAACAAGCACTTGTAGCAGCAAAAAGAGAGGTTGCTAGAAAGAATAAGGAAGAGCGAAAGCTGAACATGGAAGGGACGACAAAAAAAGAAATGAATCAGACAGATGCTGCACAGCTTGTGGAAAAAGAAGGCAAGGAGAGGAAAGATGCTTCTGCTGGCAAGATGGGAGATGGGAAAATGTATCTGGTGAGAACCTATACCAGTATACCTTCTTTATCCGTCTAAACTTTTATGCAGGCGTGTTAATTCTTACATATGTACATGCACGTCTCTGCTGAAGCTGTCATGACGGTGTACCTTCTCTTATTTCGTTTAGAGGAGGCATCTTGAAACAGAAATGATGGACCAATCAGTACGGACTAGTCATCTGGGAGAAGATAGATTCTATAATAGGTATTGGTTTTTTAGGCGTGAAGGAAGACTTTTCGTTGAAAATGCAGATTCCAAAGAGTGGGGGTACTACATCAGGAAGGAAGAGGTGATTTTTTTGCAACAGTATGAACCCTATATTTACCTTTCAGGTCGTAAGGATTCTATATTAAATTTGTAATTAACAGCTGGATGTGCTCATTGGATCATTAAACCTTAAAGGTATAAGGGAGAGAGAGCACTCAAACGGCAGCTTGACAAGTTCTATGATAAGATAGGTACACAAGTCTCTTAATTAGTCTGTCATCTAATTTGTTTCGTACTATTGGACTGTTCTGTGATGTGGTGGTTGCCTCTCTGTTGCTTTTTGAAAGGAACATGGAGTTGCCGGTAGTAGGAAGTGCAGATTATCACATTTCATTTCATTCGAAGCCTTTCATATCTTGAATTTATCCTCATTATCTTCTGTTGTAGTTTATATAATCTTGTCCTTTTTGACCTTGCTTTATTGGAGAATTAAATTTTGCTATGTAGACCAATGTGAATGATCGTACTTTTATTTCTTAGCCCAATTATTATTTTTGTGAGGAATTTTCAGCCCAATTATTGGAGCAGTTGTTTTAAGCTACCAATTTTGTATTGCATTGTGGATCTGGAAGAACTTGGCCCCAGGGTTTAAGAAACCGCCGAAAACTGTTAAAACCTTCCGACCTATTTTTGTTGAAAGGGCTGGTTTAGGGCCTAAATAACACTCTTCGGTTCCAAATTTTGTGGAATAGACGTCTTATTACTTAGACACCCGAAGTTCCCAAGGTCAAAACTTGAGAGTCTCAAATTTGTTTTTTTACGCTTAACTGATCATATAGTATTTTTTTTTCTTCTCGCAAATTGTTCTCTCGACCAGAGCACATAGTGTATTATTGTATGTCTAATTCGCTTACACATATTTTTCTGTCTTTAATTGAAAAGGTACATTATGCATGTTGTGTTTTTTTAGTGAACTTCTGAATTTTTTCCGAGCATGAAGGTAATCTTGGTTGTTCGCTCTACATGCTTTCATATTGCCCTTGAACATACTGGCCAGGACAATCCTTAGCTATATGGCAACGCTTGTAGGTAGTGATTCATGGCAGCAGGTAGAAATCTTTGCTCTTTTATCTAGCGACTAATTATTTTTTTCTTTTGTTGACTGATATAGTATTGCACTGGAAAAGAGATTGAAGGACGTCACACAGAAAATGTTACTTGAAGAGGCTGTGTTGCGGCGTTCCTCTCGTGTACATGCCCAACCAAAGGACAGCCCTTCTATGTCATTCCTCGAGTATGTCAATAGATGGAAACCTCTTTCCAAGAAAAACAAATGGAAAGAAAATTGAGCTATTTAGTTGATACAACAGGCTGCTTTTTTATAGCCTATTCTCTAAACCCTCGTGGGGGTTTATTTTGGGTTCTTGACAGATGAAGAGTCTGTCATTCTGTCAAGAAGGCCCCCTTGCGCCAAATTTTGGAGGGCAGTTGAACTCAAGCTGTATGTAAATTGATCCCATCCTTCAAAGAGTTACAGTTGATAGATTGGAGATGGTATTGGGCTGGAGATGCTGAAGATGCAATTGATATATAGCTAGGAACCTGTGCATAGACTACAGCTGCACTATTATTTCATCGATTTGATAGCTGGCCGAACTCTATCTCATATTGGCCTTTCACTAGTGCACTACGTATTACGTCAGTTGTCGTCCGTTTTTTCTTACTAACATGCATCACTGCGTCACTGATTAGTTTCCCATCGAAGGTTCTTGTTTCTCCCGCAAACTAGTGATTTATGCTTACGGGGTGCTGCTTGCGTTCGATGTGTGGGGCTACGCATTTGCTTGGTCATGTTGGTTGTCCGATCGGGTTGTATACTTGTATTGGAGTAGAGACTGTTGAATACACTTGATTAATCACACAATACGACGGGAGAAAGATACAGGGATGATGTTTTCTCTATTAATCTACCAATTGATTCTTGTGTTTCTAACAAAATAGGCATATCTCTATATTTTTATTAGTCTTCGAATAAAAGTCCGTACTTGTTCGTCAAGTCTATATCAAACCGAGTCTCTCTTAGGGGCGGGGGAGGGAGGGGTGTCGCCTACCCCTCCCTCCTAGGTGGGGCATGTGTGTTTCTTAACGCTCCTTGTTGGACATTTATTCCTAGCATGTCTATGTCTTATTAAAACTCTTCAAAAATCTTGCTACTTGAGAAAAACGGAGAAAGAATACTTAGCATAGCTTATCATGTTGTACGAATGTTCCGTTAAATACTTCATTTGAGAAACTTCGAGAAAACTCATACAATGAAAAAATAGTACATCATTCATTGAGTTTGTGAAGATCTTCTCTCCTTGTCCACACTTCTCCAAGTCTCATCATTCCTATTCCACGTATATATCTTTCAAAGTTAGATGATATGAGTGATTTAGTGAAAAGAACTGCAAGATTCTCATATGTATTAGTATGTGGTACTTTTATTGTGTTCAACTGTTGCAATTCATGAGCGTAAAAGAACTTGAGGTTGATATGTTTCGTGAGTTTACTCTTCACATAATCCATTTGTACTGTGTAATACATGTTGCATTATCTTCATAAATGATAGTGGGGGTATGCTGGATATTCAATCCACACGACTACTGGATGTGGTTCATCATTCGTCGAAGCCATAGACATTACTTTGATGCTTCGTATAGTGCTATTATTTCCGAGTGCTTTATCGATATTGATACTAAAATTTATTTCGATGACTTTCAAGAAATTATAGTTCCTCCGCAAGAAATACACAATCGGTCTGTGATTTTGCTGAATGCTGATTAGACAATTATCCGGCTGCTATATAACTCATCATGGTTAAATCTTGGTTCTTTCTGTAGAATAACCTAAGATCTTTGCTACCCTAGAATGGAGAATGTTCTTTATGCATTTTTAATGTCTCTTGGTAGGCTTTGCACTATATCTTGCTAGCATATTCACAGCAAATGCAATGTCCGATCTAGTGCAATTTGTTAGATACGTGAGTACTTTGGTTGTGCTCAGATATGGGGTTTCGGACTCTGGGACTTCCTTCCCCTCATCTCTAGGTCTATATAGATCTTTCTTTTGCTGAAGAGATCTCACAACCATTAGGGTTTTTGTGGGAGTCCGGAATTAACTTCCAGACCCTCCCTGTCTATCTCCTCATCAGTCCAGGATCAAGCTGATGAACACAGGCGAATTGATATCACTGCACACATCACGAAATATTTTAGAAACATAAATAATTGAGTTATAGCAGCGATATGACTAAATAAAGTAACTAGGACTTATGTCCCTTACCATTCAGAAACAGGCGAAAAATAAAGCGTAGATGTCTCCATCTTAAACATAGGTAGTAGAAAGAAGCCACGTGACCTAACCCTCAGCATTGACATAGAAGCTTCCTCATAGTCTTCATTATCCTCATAGATATCTGAACACGTCCAACAAACAACATGCTCGATGAGTACTTCATGTACTCAACAAGCCACCTGGCGGCAGATGGTCCTACCATACTACATGCAAGGCTTCAAAGGAAGGCTCTATGGTTTATTTGCGTAAAGCAACTTTTAGTTGAATTACTATAATAGATTTGAAGGCAGCATTTTGAGATAAATCAGTTTTAATACTAGGGGTGTTTCTCATAAACGTGAGGGTCCACGACCAACACATACGAGTAAGGCATCCGGCCTAAACTCATATATAGGTTCCAACCACCTTTTCACATTTCCAGAACTGGGGTAGAGAGAATTAGCAAGGGGGAAAAAGACAGGTCCTTTTCATCAAGAATGAGTCTTGTGTCATCCGTGACCGTGGATACGGCTAATCGATTAGTTTATTACTCTGCAAAGTTTGTACACTTTACCCACATGACATAATCATCCCCTTATGCCAAGCTGCGCAGGATTGTACACACGCCCATCGGTGTGTCGGCAGGGTGACCGTGACGAGGTCTTTTAGCTAGATCCCCCTAAGGTGTGACATGCCCACCGGGTCTGGCCCGGAGTTGAGAGTACATCCCCACACTCCGGTCCCCCATCTATGCCGAGGGTCCTCGTAGCTACGTCCACCCCTTCTGCGGTACGGGAACATCGGCACCAAAGGCTGACTAACATACTTGACCAAGTCAGTGCCCATATAGCATGTGGTTGTACTGTTGTCACAATTCTCCAACTTCAAGACTTCGGCCTTAAGCGGTATGGACGACCAATGGTTCCTTTAAACCAGCCTTCTGCGGGTAGGACAACCATATGCTCCTTCAACATTGATTCAGCTGTTGCCCGCACCATTTTAGATGGTAAGTTTCACCCAGAGTAGAATTTGAAAGAATAGAGAGAGAGAAAACAACGGGCATTCGGCCCTAGCTCAGCGAGCTCAACAACAAGTTTCAATATCAAGAATCATCGATCCAAAGATCATTCCTCCGAAGAGGCAAATCAAAACATCCTAAGGATATATTAAGCATGGCTAAGCATTTCTCTACTCTATTCAGAACAAACCCTATTAATCTACTCAGGGTATCAAGTATTCAGTGCGACAAGCAGAAAAGATAAAGGTGTGTCAATCGACACGCTAGCTACTGGATTAAAAACAGCATGCATGTTTGTAAATGACAAAATATTAATGACTTTCAGAAATATAGGATCAAATATGATCAATAAAAGGAGGCATGCCTTCGTTGACGAGTTGGTCTTCTTCTGCAGGAACTTGTCCTTACCCAACTTCGCTACTTCCTATTCGTCGCAACAGCAATAAAGTGCAAGGCAAATAAATATAGATCCAAATTAAATATCAAATGGAAATACTAGAAGAATAGGGCTAGCAAGGTTGGATAGGTGTCAAAGGACAAAGGTGAAAGGATAGGATTGTCGAAAGACAACTAGGAAGGTGTGAGATTATATATCTCAACCGGATAAAGTACATGTACTCGAAAGATGATCTTCCGGATCAGAGCATTCTGAAAAAAGGATAGATTTATGGAGAATAGAATTTGCATGTCAAATGACTCAAGTTAATTCACATGCGAGATAGGGATAGATGCGCAACTGGGAACAGGATATGGTTGATGACAACAATAGCACAACCATATGATTAAACATGGAAACCCGACATACTAGTAAAATAAGCATAACCTATCGTACTAGCACACAAGCAAGATCCTGGTATGCTAATCGGTTAGAAATGATAATAGACGACATGACAATCTATATGAACTACCATGCAACATATAATTAGACATCATGTAACAAACTAGATAGATTAGACATGAAATAGAAATTAGGCAAGGCATAGCATAGCACCAAACATATAATCGTGCAGTTACAATCTAATAATAATCATTAATAATGTAAACGGTGATTAAACTATATGACCAAATAATAACTAGCATCTACATCGCATGCATCATACATATATGCAATCTATGACATAACATTAACTCTACTCATGCTATTGTGTGTATACAATGCAGCAATCAACCTACACATACTACACATAATAATAACAATATTTTAGTAAAGAATGATTATTAGCAATATATATGCATATATTATAATCGATACCTAAAGGTTAACCATGTATGTGTGAGTATACACCACCTTATGGAAGTGTAACATAAGATATCAAGCTATGCATACTAATAATATATATATACATACAGACGATATGATTAATTAATAATAATTCAGTAAGGGATTATTATTCCAACATGTAGCTTGTCAACAATATTAAGTCCAATTATATATATATATATACGTACATATAACTATATGTAACTACATGATCATGCAACATAAAATCATATTGAACATGTGCAACCTAATCGTGTTTAAACAAACAATTAAATTATACACATGAATAAAATAATATATTCAACCATTGCATGACAGATTATTATTTAACACATGGATTAGTCTATGTATATATATATATATATGCATAAACCATTATGCACAGCTGCATATGCAAACCACATGAAATGCATCGAACAAATATGAAACATGTGTGTGATCTTAACCATATTATACACAGAGGTTAATAACGTGACAAACTATTATGTAACAATCCTTAAATAAATATGAATTAAACTATAGGTGCGTCTAAGATGTGCACGAACATATGTACATACCACCATACAATATACATCATGCAACAATCAATATTAAAGATAGACAGAGGCTAAGCATGTGCAATCCTAACTATGTTCAACTAATAATTAAAATACAAATAGAGTTTACTTAATGTGCTAACCAAGTCATATCAAACTATTATTTAAATACGGGCAATATATACATGTAACATATATACATGACCATATATGCAAACTATATGAAGCGTAATATATGAATATAAACTATGCGTGTAATCTTAATCATACTAGAAACAAAGGTTACTATTATAACTAAATATTTTACAACACCATTAGTTAAAACAGAAAACATCTATATATGTAATAACTTTATATTTTGCATAACATCATGTCATACTTCCATTTAAATTTACACATATATATCTTATCATGTTATCTACACATGGTGACATGGGAATCATAACATGTTTATTAAACAATCATCATCACGTGTGATTAAAGACACTAACATGCTAGTAAGCAACCTTATGCCATATACAATAATAATATTATGCGTGCTAGTAGATGTACATTATACAAAGATCAATTACCATATGATATGTCACATTAATATTAGCTTAGTAAGATTATGCTTCTACTATTGTAAGTTATACGCAATATTAGGTTTGATTATATCTTATATAACACAATATATGTGAACATACATAAGATTATGCAATATGAATCTTATTAAATATGAACAAATTTATCCGCAATATAAACAAGACTAAACTAACATGTTGAACTACCTCACGTCTACTAACTATTAAAACCGAATTATATTGTACATGTGTATGTTATATTCAACTATACAAACATGCAACATGTAGCTACATGGATGAATAAACCTAGCATTGAACTAAACATGATTGATCACATGATGAATTCTAAGCATGAACATTACATAAATAGAAGCAAGGACTATATAAGAACTAATCATATAAATATATGAAACTATAGTCTAACATAACATGCAATTTAATTTGGTGATCAAACAATGATGAAAAATGTTATAGATGAACATAAGGTGATGCGAGTCATTTTGGATAACAAATAATAGTGGAAAAGAATGGCATGATGTGCCACAAGACGATAAGAGACTAACTATATGGGTGGTGGCGACGTTCGCAACACAAAACGGTCGGAACGGGTTATAGATTGGTTCTGGACAGACCAGACGGTTTTGGTTGCTGCGTGATGCTCGCTCAACGAAATCATGATCCACTAATTGGGTTAGAAACTAGACACACAGAGGTACAATAATACCAAAGGGTTTTGAAGAATTCTTAACGAGTCAATGGGAAAAGATCAGATAAGTTAGACACTCTACAGATTGAATCTGGATATCCGCGGACAGCACGTCGGAGATGGATTAATTTCCGATAAACGGCTACATGGATGAAGGTAAAAATTTACAGAGGTGCTCATAGGAACCTAAGGCACAACTTTACCAAAGGTATTGATTAAATACACAATAGATCAATGGCAAAAGATGTGATAATGCCGCTGTACCATTCGTGCAGAAACATCTGGACGTGAATAGCAGCATGAAGAAACTTGATTTTCTAGAGATTGGATCATTGGATTGCCTTCAAATTTTGTAGAGATGGTCTCGACAACATTTTCCAAGATCCCACCGAATGGATCTTGAAACGGAGGTCCGAGCCAACAAGGGAATCGTTCCAATCTAGATGCATATGCAGAAAAACTAGGTGCAAATAACATGTTTGTATTTGGAGATTTCCCGGTGATTTCACCATTGGATTTTCACAAAATTTTGCAGAGAGGTAGAGGGAAAGGTTATACACAATCTCACTGAAGGGATTTACCAAAAGATGTTTGAGGCGACAGGAATTGCAAAAATACTGAGGTGGGATGTGGTGTTCAGGAACTGCACGGGAAGAAAAGGGGGTGGCGGCTGTTTAGAGGGTGTGGGGGCTAGGGTTTCGTGGAAAAAGAGTGTGGGGGAGTAGGGAAGAGGTGGGAGGGGTGTGGGGTATTTATAGGAGGGGAAGGGAAAGATATTTGGCTCTAATTCCGAATAGAAAAGGGTAGCGGCGCATTCTGCGTTATGCAGCACTGGCCGGGGTGGCTACCCAAGGGAGGGATGGGGCGGCGGGGCGCCGAGTGGAGATGGGCTGGGACGGCATGGCCAAAGAGAGAAGGAGAAAACCAAAAAAAAACCGAACTTGATTAAATACCAAACAAACTTTGAAAGTTCTGAGAAAACTCCAGGAGGCATATTCCAAATTGAAAAGCCAATCCAATTCAAGTTGGATTAATTTAAATTAGCTCTTGTCTAATTTGTGAAATTCCAATTAAGCTTTAATTAATTCAAGAATAAACAACAAAATTTTCTAGCTCTGACTTTTGATAAAAAGATTTTGAAAAGCTCTTAAAATCAGGATGTTATAGTTTTCGATGGATATGAGTTTTTAAAGCCAAATGTTTCTAGTATCTTCTGGGTATACGTCAACTGATGCACTAATATTCTTTTGGGGAAATGCTCAATATGCAAGCCGAGACAATATTTGGTTTTGCCCAAATCTTTCATTTCAAACTTGGATTTCAGGTACGGTCCTGCTTCCGCTATTTCTTCTTGTGTCCCGATGACATTCAGATCATCTACATATACATTGATTATACATAAGCCATTTCAGGATCTTCGTATAAACATACATGGACAATCTTCATTATTCGTGTAGCCCTTTTTCTAAATAATTTGTTTAGGTGACTATACCACATCCTGCCTGATTGCTTCAAACCATATAGCGACTTATTCAGTTTCACGCTATAAAGGTTTTTATTTGCTCTATCTTGGTTCGGTATTGGTACACTTTCAAGTAACTTCATTTAAATTTCCAAATCCAAGTTACCATACAAGTAGGCAAATCTCCTACCTAGTAGATTGAACCTAAAAACACAAAATCTTAGTGTTAGAACACTAGAGAATACTAGCTAAATACCCGTGTGTTGCTACGAAACAACATAAAAAATAGTATTATTGATCAAACATTGTATTTTGTGGATACATGTATCAAGCACTACGTGCAATAGAATCGTATCAAATGTCGATGTCTTTCTCCTACTTTCTCCCTCTCTAACGACCACTATGCATCACTCCAGCAGTTTTATAGCCGACGTCTTTCTCCTATTTCCTTGTGGGCTCCTTATCAGTTGCGAGATGAGTTCAGTGAGCTCCAGCCACCACCCTCGGGTGTCTGCACAGAACCTCATAACGATAGTAGCGACTCACTTTAAATTCGGGCAAGAATGCTAAGGGTAGCTCGGGGGTGTAGAGTATTTGATGGTAGCATGAACGTCCGGGACGAACATGGAGTTGAAAAATGGAGTCTTGCTCGAATCACTTAAGGACCGAGCCTAAGTGACGCTAAACCAGTTCCTCACCATACGTCCATATGTCCTTTATGGGAAGGACTTGGCTTGGTACCCGGCAAGTACTAGAGTATGGACCTATGGGAAGTAGGAAGTATGTGACCAGGTGGTTAAAGTCCTAGAGATCCACCACCGCTGGGCGGTTGGGTGTTGATGCGACACAAAGATGGGGAGTCCCATTTTTGGTCCGGGACGCAAAAGTTGGGTTACCCACCTAGCGGGTCCAGCTCTAGTATGGAAGCGGGCGAAGGCCTCGTTGTAACAGCCCTGCCGATACACCTCGTGAAGTGTATCCTTAAGTGCTCGGCAACAAGGGGGACTTACATCTTGTGGGTAAAGCCGTACAACCTCTGCGGAGTGTTAAGAACTATTCGAATAGCCGCGTCCTCGGTCATGGACATGAACTGGTAAGGCCACACACTGGTTAGACTAAGTTTTGTTTGCGAACACCTGGGAAAGGGACTAAGGACGTGGGCATGACGTGTCCACAGAGTGCAATTTACGCTACATGGCTGGTAGCAAGGAATTGCAGGAGGAGAAGGCTAGCCGTGCTATCCGGGATAACACGGGCTGAGCACTGAGTTGAAGAGGCTAGTTGTACTATCCGGGATAGTACGAGCTGAGCAATAAGATGAGGAAGCTAGTCATACTGCCCGGGGTAGTATGGGCTGAGCTGTCACAAGAGATAAGAGGAGGTAGCCGGGTCTACCTCAAGGGAAGTTTTATTGCTTTAAATTGGTCTGATTTATGAAACCGCTTTGAATCTACTATTCCCGTATTTAAATTGAAAACTTACATTTCCGCACAACAAGCAACACAGGATAGAGCTATTCCTTGATTCATTCCTTGCATGAAGTAATGTCGTATATTTTCCCCTGTGGGAGTAGCTTGCGAGTATATTCAAAGTACTCACCTGGCTTATTGATATGGCCAGGCGAAGAAGAAGAGTTCTGCTCAGACGATGATGACAACGACTATGAGGGCTAGGACGTTTCCCCGTCAGTTGCCTGAGGGTTTGGCATATTGATGGGTTTACCTACGCATTTCCTATATGTTTTTCCGCTGCAAGACTTTGAATAAGCCAATCGGCTGTATTGTATTAAAAGACCATAATGGCTTGTATCATAATATATTTGGTAATGTATGACGATGTTACCAAGTCTTTGTGCATGCCGACTACTGATCCAGGGACCGGTATGGTAATCACAAGAGAGTATCCGGCCTTAAAACCGGGTACGCCACAGCTTGGTATCAGAGCCATACTGACTGTAGGAAAACCCTAGCTAGCATGGCCGTTAGAAAAAATTTAGGGTATAAATTATTTTCAAAAATAAAGCAAGATGCTTAAGGTCAATTCTGGTATTCTCACCCCTTCTGAACATCTAAACTTACCCCAGTCTTGACTTTAAAATTTTCGCAGATGGCAACGGTCGAGAAATATGGAGAGACTTGTGCAGCCACCGCCCCAGGATTTCCCAAACTCCTTCGGGAAGCTATTGAAAGATGTGGAGGAATGCCTATACCGGAATATCATATCTTCCAAGAAAATATGATAGAGACAGGTACTGAATACTGGGCCAGAGTCTTTATTTTTGGAAAAGTCAGGAACACCAACGTGCCTACAACTTTGTGGGGGACCGAAGCCGGTCTCCTCTCCTGGCCACCCACTCGGCCGCCTACAGGGCGTTGGGACACCTCCGCCATGAGATCCCTGAGCTGGCCGCCTTTAGGGCTACCAGATATTTCTCACAACACCCGCTTCGAGTGGATGTCCATTGGTATACCCCACCAGAGCGTGAAGATGACCCAGCAGTGGTAAATCTGGCACGTTACGTGAAGGCACAGGATTCCTTCACCCACTGCATCCTCGCCGAGCTAGATCTGGTGCGTGATGAACTACAACGTGTACAAGAGCTACTGAAGCAGGCCACTACCCATCAACAAAGAGGCGTCAACACTAGCGTGGCACCTTCAGAGCCCCGGGACATCCATGTCGTGGGCGAGAACGAGCAGCCACCCCCGCCTAAGAGCCGCTGCGGCAACACCCGAGCGTATATAAGTTAGTTCACCTCAGGGGTCGGGACCTCTCATGCCATGTCCGACCTACCTGGTCCCACGCCGAACCATGATATGGGAAATGGTCTGGCAGCTGTTCTGGACTCCGAGGAAGAAGAAGACCCTGAGGAAGTGATACCCGCAGCGGATGGTGATGAAGACGACGTTCAGATCGTGTCTTAGACCCTTAGAACTCGTGTTTGCCTATCTCCACGAGCTAGAGCTGTGTACCCTAATATAAGTAGACGTTTACCGTGTGCTAGTCCTTGTATGATGTACTGAACTTTATGAATGCAGTGTGATGTACGACACACCAGTAGATGATGTATCGTGCCCACATTACTATCTTAAATAAAATGGCCTACCCGGCCTGTTATTTACAAATGTTTTTTGTTCTACACTTATCCCACGAATCCCTCTTACTTGTCATTCAAACCGCGATTCCCGGATAAAGACATGACACCTCGGCCGACCCGCATTTATGTGGGTAGGCAGCTGTCACATCTGGGGAGAAAAATATGTTCTCCTGATGACCGAGGCCACACTCATCCAGCTATAAAAACCTCAAGCCCCTCCATTCCTCATCCCACTCACCACCCTTAGACTAGCGCAACCCCCAGAACCCCTTCTCTCTTTCTTTGCTGACCACCCCCAGAAGCTATGCCTCGCGGAGTGCTCTTTGATGAAACCACTGCAGCTAAATCTTCAGGGCTCACAGACATTCTGTGGACAGTAGCCCAACGAGCACTTGGAGCTATGCAGCGACCGGAGTACGACGTTTATCGAGAGGAGGCGACCAATGCAACTAGCGTGTACTGGGCAGACGTACACGTCTACCAAGCCAGTACCCATGACGTCGTGACTTTCCACTTCGCCGGGAGGTCGATGTCCAATCCAGATCTAGCAGTTCAGATGGCTGCATGGGAAGCTATTTCCCGTCTCCGCCACATGGTCCCAAGCATGAACTGTAGAGCCTTCCGGTTCTACCCAAGCCGTGCCCTGGGAGAAGATGCAGCTTTCGCCAGCACCCAGATAGAGCAAGATGTAGCCGTGGTGCACCTCACCTGGTACCTCATCGCCCTGACCGAGGTTTTCACCCAGCTTGCCGACACCCTTGTCCTGTCGCAGCGAGCCACCCCTCTCACACAGCCACGCCCTCACTCCTGAGACTCTACCTCGGCACCTGCTCATACACCGGTGCCAGAAGACCCACCCTTGCTAGGGATACCTGTGATGGTGGGAGGCAACCCTTTGCCTACTCTGCCCGTCGAATACTTCAGACTGTTCTCGGCGTATGCGGCCACCACTCGAGCTGCGCACCGCTGCAGGAACCCCACCACCCCTCGGAACACACCGATGCCTTTCAAAAATGGAGACATTCACGAGGAGATACCCCTGACCCAGCCCTCCAACCTGGACGTAGACCAGGTGGATTAGATGAGCAAGGAGTGGAATAGCCACTTCCGCATAGCAATAAATTTAGCCTCCTATTTTCGTAATACTTGTAATAGGGCTTAGCCCCGTGCCCTAGGCACGAAGTATGTGTATTGTACAAGTGCCTCTAGGCACACTTATTGTAAGGCTATTATGTGTTTTTCTCGGTGTTCTATTCGCATCTTGGTTGGTTTACACCAACCGTTGGAATCTGTTGCAAGGCAGTTAGCCTTAAACCTTGTGCTACACCTCAACCCCACTTTTCCCTCTTACCTATTGCTATGAGAATGAAAACCCTAACAACCCAATTGGTGTCAACGCAGAGTAAAAACCAACATGATCCACCACACCAACAATCGCTCAGCCTGTAAGCCAGGAGCAGATGCATCGGCAAGTGCTCCTTGACCCGCCAGCCCAGCGCACTCCAGGGCATCAGCCGGTTCCCAACGAACGGTGTCACATCCTAAGAAGCCTCACACTAGCCACCGCACCAAGTCACCGGCTAAGGAACAGGAGAGACCTCGGCCTACCCTAGAGCAGAAGGAGGACCAAATACCTAATTGTGCTGAATCCGGCCACCCACCACTGAACCCACCGCCAGCAGAGCCAACAATGGCCAAAATGTTCAAAATGCTGGGACAGAACTGTTTGGCCACCAACACAGCAATACAAACTGATGATGCAAGGTGGTAGCTCATCTGGCAAGGGGAATAAACTTTTGGAATTCCAGAGGACCTCCCCGCCAATCTTTGCATACTCCACTGAACCGTTAGACGCAGATGACTGGTTGTTAGTGATGGAAGAGAAACTAGAGGTAGCCAAGTGTGATGACCGGGAGAAGGTACTCTTCGCTCCCCAGTATTTACAAGGACCTGCCGCGGCATGGTGGAAAAGGGTCTGGAGCATGCAACCTAAACACACATAAGTCACCTGGGATATGTTCAAGGACATGTTCCGCAAACACTACATCCCAGCAAGTCTGATTGGGATCAAGAGAAAAGAATTCATTGATCTAAAGCAAGGAACAATGACGGTGATCGAGTACCTCCACAAATTTACCCAGTTGGCCCGATACGCGGGTGATGATATGACTTCTGAAAGTACCCAAGTGGAAAAATTCATGAACGGGTTGCAACAAATCCTCCAATACTAATTGGCTTCACAAAAATTTGCAGATCTGCAAGACTTGGTCAATACTGCGCTAAATGTGGAAGAGAAGCGCCGTGGATTAATAGACACCCGAAAGCGCAAGAGTGACAAGCAGTTTGCGACTGGGGAACCGCATAAACGACCCCGGTACGAGAAGAAATCCAAGCCCAGATTCTTGGTACCGCAGCAACATAGGGCTACCCCCACCATACCTCAATTCAGCTCTCGTAACTTCCAGAGCTATCAGAAGAGCAACACCGGAAATTATCCATCCGAAGGTGTTAGTAAGAACCCGGGAAGATCCAACTGTTTTTCATGTGGAGAACCTGGACACTTCGCCCGTGAGTGCCCCAAGAAAGCGAAGGAACCCTCTGACCAACGCCCACACCAAGAACATCCCATGTCCACCCGGAGTCAAGGATCCAAAGGAGCTCAGAACTATAGCAAGGGACGCGTAAACCATGTCGACGTGGAAGAAGCACAGGACGCCCACGACGTGGTGATGGGTTACGTTTCCTGTAAACACCGTATGTGCAACTATTTTATTTGATTCTTGAGCATCACACTCATTTATTTCAAAGCGGTTTGCTGATAAGAACCGATTAGAGATTCATCTCATGAAGACACCCATGAAAGTCTGGACACCAGGATCAGAGGTTAAGACTAGGTATTATTGCAAGGATGTAAGCATCCTCATAAGGGGGGTAGAGTTTCTGGCCGACCTAATCATCCTAGGATCGGAAGATATAGATGTGATTCTAGGAATAAATTGGTTACCCAAGTTTAGAGGTAATATTGATTTTGAAACCAAAACCGTTATCCTCACCAATGCCCAAGGAGAGACGGTTGAGTTTACTCCTAAACCACCCTCTGATCAACCCAGTACCCTTAATCACATATCTGCACCCGAATTGGCCCAAGTCCCTATGGCACAAGAATACCCCGATGTATTCCCAGATCTTTTACCAGTCTCTAGGTGCTTGGAGAGAGACCGGATTATAGGATAGATAGCCGTACTATTAAGAGGGGCTATCGGATGATTAGCTTGTCCATGTCGTATGTCGAGTGCTCAAGTCTTTGCATTTGTTGCATTTCATCGCATTGGTTTTTGTGTTGTGAGTGCTAGAGTTTTGGGTTCTAGCGTGTCTGGAGATTCCGAGCTGAGAGTGCTCGAAGGCTTCGGACCGTTTTGTGGTTGTGTGGTTTTGGCCCTGACTCTGTGCCTCGGCGTGTGGTTGCTTCTTGACCTCAGTGGTCGGAGTGTTCGACCTAGGTTCATGGACTCTGGAAGGTCCATTTCCGGAGTATATGACCTAAGGTTAGCTCCCAAGGTGTTCCAGGTTTATTCCGGATAGATCGGGGCTCATCGAGTGGTCCCTGGAGGTTTCTGTCCTGGAAAATCCAGACCCTCCGGGTCAGTGTCCAGGTCAGTATCCGGGTACCCGGAGGGTCCGGGCCAGGGTCCGGGTTAGTGTCTGGGTTCTACAGAAGGTTTCCGGAGTGTCACCCGGAGGGTCCGGGTGAGGGTCTGGATTTGTACTGGACAACCAGACCTCAACCCGGAGGGTCCGGGTGAAGGTCCGGATTTTCCAACAGTCACTTTTCTGACCGTTGGTGTAAATCCGGAGGGTCCGGGTCAAATCCGGACAGTCCGGATTTGCCCAGATTCCTCTCCAACGGCTAGTTTTCAAGGTGGGTTATATATAGTCTTCACCTTGGGTTGGCTTGTGCGACGAGTTGTGCCTCTATTCTTCATTTGTGAACATCTCTAGTGCTCTCCTCCCTCTCCAAAGCCTCAAGTGCATGTGTTGCCATTTGTGAGGAGTGAGGAAAACCTTTATGCATAAGTTGCATTATTGAGCACTCGGCGTCGATTGTGTTCGAGCAAAAGTCCGAGAGTCTATTACTCTTGGAGGCCACCGACTCCTAGACGGCTTGGTGGTTGTGGCTCGGTGATCTCTTCGTGAAGATTGTGAAGAGGCCCGAGAGATTGTGAAGTGGCTTTGGAGCTCGCCATCTCCGGGAGTGGAGGAAGGAGCTAGCCGTAGTGGTCGAGGAGACTCCGGAGAGTCCTCGAGAGAAAGTGGCTTGAGAGGGAGCCCACCTTTGATCAAGTGTGATTGGGTCCTCAAACGAAGACGTAGAATATCGGTGGATATTTGAACTCCAGGTCATACATCATTTGTCCCTTGTCTCCTTTACATATCGCATTTCATTCTTGCAATTCATTCTTGCTATAATGTATATCTTGTATAGAATTGAATTGCTTGCCATATAGTATTGCTTATTAATCAACCTAGCTTTGAAATCATATATACTTGATTAGGTTGCTTGTGCACTAGTTGAACCAAGTTCTAGTGGGGGGTAATCTTGCTCATAGCCAATAGTTTAATTCCGCATTCAAATTGGCTAGAATTGATTAGAAGTTTTAATTACCTATTCACTTAGGCGACATCTTGGTCCTTTCAATTGGTATCAGAGCAAGGTCTCTCATTTAGGGTTTCACCGCCTAGAGAGTAAAGATGTCGACTAGTATGTTTGTGCACATTGATTCACTTCTATTAGATGGCACAAATTACATTTTATGGAGAACTAGCATGCTTAATGGATTTCGGACCAAGGGTCCACAATTTGAGAAAGTTGTAGATGCGAGTTTTTCTCCTCCAAGTGATTGGGATAATGACCTATCAATTGAGGAAGAGAAAAACCTACATCTCAATGCTCAAGCTACTAATGCCATATTTGATGCTTTGAGTGTTGAGGTGTTGGAGTCGATCATTCCTCTTGAGGATGCTCACGAGATTTGGATCACCCTCGAGAAGAGGTATTTGTTCAACATTGATGAGGATGATCTTCTCTTCGAGGAGTCAATTGAAGATTGCTCTACTTCGCTTTCACATCAAGAAGAGCAACCAATTGCCTCCACCTCCGCTTGCGTGGACATCACACCACCACCCACTTCACCAACGTGCAACAAGGCACAAGGTAATGTAATGGTAAGTGGCGATGACTTGTGTGATAATGATATTATGCTTACAATGATCTTTCTCTTATCCATCATAGCTTCAAATCATCACTGAGTCTACACACTTCTAACAACAAAATTGATACACCCCATGTGTTATTGACTCATGCATATCATCTACTGATAATTTGCTTATGCATAATGATGATTTGACAAATTTGCCATGTTGCTCAAATAACATTGCTTATGGTTCCTCTAGTTCTTGTGAGACTAATCTTGTAGAGGAACCCAACAACAACGTGGCTCATGATCTTGGTGGCAAGCTTATCAAAGATCAAGAAAGAAAGCTCCACCAAGAAGAAGATCAAATGATCGCATTTCATTCTTGCTATAATGTATATCTTGTATAGAATTGAATTGTTTGCCATATAGTATTGCTTGTTAATCAACCTAGCTTTGAAATCATATATACTTGATTAGGTTGCTTGTGCACTAGTTGAACCAAGTTCTAGTGGGGGATAATCTTGCTCATAGCCAATAGTTTCATTCTGCATTCAAATTGGCTAGAATTGATGAAAAGTTTTAATTGCCTATTCACCCCCCCCCCAGGCGACATCTTGGTCCTTTCAGGGAGTAATGCTAGTTTTAGTTTAGTTGTTGAGAGAATTGAGGATTAGTGGTTAGATTTATTTTTATTTTTTTGTGATTAAGGCTAGAGTTAGTTATGTTGTTGAGATAATCAAGGATTAGTTTTTGTAATGTTAATCTTTTGTGAGGAGAGGAGATGTAGATAAACCACCACCACCAACTCCCATATCATATAGTAGAGGTAGACATACCTTTATACAGTACGTTTTTCCTGTTGATCATGTAGGCAAAACTAAATGTTGTAATTACTTAATTGATGTGTAGACCTATTGCAAATAGGTAAGCTTGCTGGCATTTAAAAAAATCATTTGAACACTTCTTATTTTCATCATGTAGCTCCAGTTTCGGGAAAAAAGTTATGACTGAAATCGGTCACTTCGGAAAAATAACACCATCACCACTAACTGGTTCAAGGATTAACATTTTCATTTAAAAAATAACACAAGGACAACACAAAGAAAAGAAAGCAATATGTTTTTCTATTTTTCTGAGAACGTGATAAAGAAAGAAACCAATATGTTTTCCTGTTTTCCTGAGAACATGATTAGGAAAGAAGCCAACAACTGCTTTTGAGAAGAAAAAAATTCTTTGCTAACTAATTCCCAACAAATCAAGGTAAGGATGATGTGGCTGGCTGTAGACTCTTCATTCATCAGAATTCAAAATATATGCCAATCAAAATGCAAAATCTATGGCAACAAGATTGTCGGGTGGCACATTGCAAAATCCCAGGCGTATGGTTATATGTCAATTATTTTCTGTTTGGTTACCCCTTTTCCAGATATATATGATACCGTAATATTTTTTGACAAATGCCTTCGCAGATTCGCCCTCCGGTGCTACCATGGCGTGAAGAAGCTAAAATCTTGAGCTACCCGCATCTCACCAAGTAAGATCTCGAGCTGCTCTAGCATCACCGACTGGAAGGCATCTGCAAGATAAAAAGAGCAGACAGGGAGCGGTGCTTTCCGGGGACACGCTCTGCAACGCCTTGGAGGTGGACGCAAACGCCAAAATTCGTTAAGAAGAATTGGCAGGACGCCGCACTGGAGGCTGGGTGGTGAGGAGAGCAGGCGTTTGTAATTCTGTTCGGAACAGAAAGCACAAGAAAGTAATCTGTTTTACTGAGAACGTGATGAAGAAAGAAACGAATGTGTTTTCTTGAAAATGTGATTATGAAAAAACCAATCTATTTTTCTATTTTCGTGAGCACAAGATTAGAAAATTTTATTTTTGAAGACCAGTATTAATCTGTTCTTGTGAGCACAAGATTAGGAAAATATGTTTTTGTTTGTTGATAGTAAGAGTGTGACACGACCATAAAAGGTGTGACAACACTATCACCACCAACTGGAATATTATAAGTAGTAAATATTGGGTTACACATTTTTAATATGCATGTCAAGATGCTACCATTTCGAGATCAAGAATGGTGCACGCTAATGGCCGATGGGTTAACCCCAAAGAATATGAAGGGCGGATTTGATCTACAACGAACTAAGAAACGAGCAATGGCAATGAGAGAAGGTAGGAAGAGGGGATTCACGGACAAACCACTTGTCGACACCTTATACACTCTAGAATTCTCTGTTTAGTTACACATAAGTTAGAAATTTATACACTCTAGAAACATTTATCAAGATAGTTGAGCATAATATACCTTAGAGTAAATTGCACTTGGAGTCCGTAAATTTGGTAGGTGGAATCAAATTAGTCCAATAATTTGAAAAACATAAAATTAGCACCTTAAAATTGGTTAAGTGGTTTATTACTAGTCCGAATTAGGCTAGGTGGCAAAAAAATGCCAACATGGCAATGCTGAGTTGGCATATATTTTAAAAATACACCATTCACTCCTCATTGCACGCTACACTACGCCAGCGCCGCTCCAATCTCCCATCACCGGCAACCTCCTCCACCTCCGGCCACATACCTGGCCTCCCATCCACTTTTTCTCTCTATCCATAACACTATCATACCCCGCCGCCGGCTACAACGCCGTACTTGAGTTAGCCAAATATATTTTGAGCTCAAATATATGGTCATCAGTCACTATCCATTTCAAAATTTTCGAACGGCTTCTAATGTAAATTTGAGTCAGAGTTGAACATAACCTATTTCTACCTATTTCTACCCTGACACCCTTTTTGACCAGTCCCATCACCTGCATAGTTTGAAACACATGCTTGAAATTTAAATTTAAATTTGAGCAGTATTAACTATGTAGCCACTGATTGCATTCTTATGCAGCCTCTACCCTTTCTGCCTCCCTCTCGTTGCTAGTGGGCCCAGGGACCCAACTGATAGCTCCTTACCTCTCCTCTCTCTTCCTCTCTGCAAGCAGGAGCATGCACTGACGCTGCTACAGTCGTGTTTTTGGCCAACGTCTGCACCCGACATCTCCACACCACTCCGTCATGTCCTCTACAACACCACAGATGAAAAGGATCTAGACTATCGACTAGAGAGGGGGTGCATAAGAGATTGTCAAAAACTTTTATCCAAAGTAAATACTATGCATACTAGTCAGCAAGATATGCGAATAAGTGAGTATAGAGGAATATAAAAATACAATCATATATGAGACAATGATTTGTTATCGAAGTTCGAGCCTTTGGCGAGGCTCTATGTCTCTGTTGAGGAAGCTTGATCCAACAATAGAAACCGGCACCGAAATGTGTGCTTCCCTCAAAGGGCTTGCCAATGCTCCGTCTCACTTGTGGCAGCTCTTCACCTTGTGGTAGGCGAGCTCCAAATCTGCGCAAACTTCTTGGGGCTCTTCACAAAATGCTCGAAGGCTCCCGAGCAACTCCTAAGCGTCTAGGAGACACTAATCTCCCACAGTAATAGGCTTCAATCACTTCAGCTTGGAGATAAACTCCTGCTTGATACTAAACTACAAATTATTCTCTCTCACTCAAATATTTCCTCACAAATATCCTACCTTTTGCTTGAGGAATGACAGAGTTTCACTTAGTAGAGCAGATGAATAGATTAGCAAAGAGTTGTATGTGCAAAGTGGCTTAGGTGTATATATAGCCAACGTCTCAAAAGCTAGCCGATATAGCAAAAGCAGCAAAACCCAAAGGTTTCGACTTGAAACCCAAATATTCTGACATTTTCCCATCAAGACTATATCGCGTATACAATGTAGAACTCGGAGTTAGGTAAGGTCAGAACCTGAACTCGAAGGTTCCGGACATAAAACTCGGATGGTCCGACTTTTTGAAACCCAAATAGATGGGCAACTCGAAGGCTCAGAGCTCCCAGATTCTCCACACATATACAGAACTTGGATATTCCAACCTTCATCTCAGAGGTTCTGACTTTTGCTAAGAGTGTGAGAATTTAAGGATTTCAACTACCTCTTTGGACAGAAATTAATCTGAGCATTAACAAGGTGCTCTCACTAGCTTCCAGAACATCAGCCCCTCCTACTGATACAGTTTTTTTTAACTCAATGTGATTTCTCAAACCACTGAAAAAGCTAGAAAATATCTTTAACCTTCATATCTTCAAGCCATCCTTGCTTAGAACTTTTTTTAGGGTCATCACCGCTAGTTATATTATCGCATTTGGAGTAAAATATCTTATCACACTGAATGCACGCATTAGTCCCTTAATCATTTATTATTAATCATCAAAATCCACTTAGAGGCCAAGGTGCACTTTCAACGGACCCCACCGGCGCTAACTCCTCCACACGCGCATGTCTCCCTCCTACTCATCCCTAAAATCGTGCCGCGCATGCACTAGCGCTAGCGCCAGCACTGAGTCAACCGCCACAGCGTGCCCACAACGTACCATCACGTCGCATGTGCCAGCAGCCTTCGCCTAACCTCACATGTGCTCTAGTATTCACGGTTGCACGGTCTCGCACCGCTACCGGCAAACTCGCTCCTCCCGTGCACTAAGCCCATGGTACACCAGTGCCAAGTCTATAAAAGCCACCCCTAGCCTCAATCTCACTTCCATTCCTCCTCTCCAGCCTCCTAGACCATAGAGCAAGTGCCAGAAAAAGGCCAAAGGGTCCTCCTTCCTCCACTCCGGCAAGTAGATTTGCCGCAGCCTTCTTCCAAAATTCAGTCATCCCGGTGAGCCATTCGCCAGTTCCTCACGTCCTTAGCCTCCTCTTTTCCACTCTTTTTTGTTCTTGTGCTCATTTCCAACAAAGGACGACCACTGAAGGAATGCCCAAATTGACACCGCCTTCATCGTCTCGGACCTCACTGTCAATGCCGCTCTGGTGAACAATGGCATCGACCACCACCATCAATCGGTCCGTCTCGATACCCTAATCTCAATTTTGTGGCCAATTGCTCCCCTAGTGCCGTTGCTCGCCACCGGCGAGGTACACCTGAGCCGTTTCCTCTCGCCCTCTATTTTCCTTTCACCGACATGAAGGGACCGCCTACAGGGTGCGGTTAAAGTTTAAACTTAACTATTGGGCCATTGATGGTTGGGTCCCACATGTCGGGTTTATGTTCTAAAACCGTTTGAAGCTTCTATGTCACTGACATGCTGGTCCCACATTCGGCTTTATAAAGTTAAAACACGTAATGCTCCGGTTTTACACATTTCCCTCTCAAAAGCGTATTCCTACTTTTAGCTTCCTCGGTTACACGGTTTCGGCATACCGAAAGCATAATTTCAGAGTATTGTCCCTTTTATTTTCTCTCTAGGCAAAACTTCGATCGTCCGTATCTCCCCCGGTAACTCCGATTGACTTCATTATTTTTTCTAAATTCATCTAAAATCAATTATACCCAACAGTACCAATTTCATAATTATTATATTTTTTATGTTTAGTTTTATTTATTTGTCGTCATTCTCTTTTCGGCAATCAGAGGAGAACCATAATAGCTTTAGGAAGAAGTAAAGCCAGGAAAGTACCCATTTGACCATTTTGAACCCATACGTTATTTATATATTTTTTGTTTGTCAAATAATTGCATTATATGTTATACGAGGATATAAATTTGGTAATGCCAAATTTTTGGCATGATATACCTTTCATGGGGTAACACTTTTCTGAATAAATGTTTTCTGGAGAGGTGCTGTTTATAGCTGGAAGTTTTGTCAAATGTCTTAAAGAGTACATTTCTTCTTCCAGGACAGCCTAATATATCAACCAGATTATAATCATCCCAGTGCACAAGCAAACCTTTACATAGATCAACCAAATTTTATTTACAGCATAGATAATTAATCACATTATTTAGTTCTATTACAATGACTGCCACCATCATCCACGTGACATCCCCAGATGCAATTGAGCATCTCTGAGCCCTGACTAAATTCTGCTGCAGGAACATCCATATTTGCCCTGCACCAAATCCTGAACTAACCTACTGATCAACACCTGTAAATTGCTGTACAATGCCATATTCCCACTTCACCCAGTGGGACAAGAATTTACACTCCACCGTGTATATTCACAAAAGGATGAAACTATTCACATTCACACAAGTGCTTTGTACCATGGGCCATGGACCTTCTCTGAGACCGTTGCCACACTGATCAGCACTTCAGCCGCCTTCACAACTTTATCAAGAAGTTTCGCCGCGCCAATGCGGCGTAGGGCTGCATCCGCCAGCTTCTGGCCCTTCGTACCACTGCCACCGAGGACGATGCTGCGGAAGGCACAGTAGACAGACCGGGAGACCTTATTGAACACAATGTCGCTGGCCTGGAGGCTCTTAAGGAGCACCCGGGTTATCATCTGCCTCCTAGCCTGAATCTTTTCATCTGACAAAGAGCCAGCTGAGGCTGACGAGCTCATCATCGCCTCCACAATCTCTTCAGTACCTGCCTCGGGAAAGTTATCCAGCAGCTTCACCAGAGTGCTAAAGAGTTCTGAGATGGCATTCTCCAGTTCTAGAGGAGTGATTTTCGAGTTCTCACTCATCAGAACTTGACGCAGGACGAGCATACTGCACAAACAGTAAATTCAGTTATTACACATTGAAAATTTTGATCATTCCTGCCGACTAGGCTAAGATTAGAAGTAATAGTTTACCTCGTAGCCATCACAATCACTTCTTGAAATTGACCCTGCACGGCCCTCAGTCTCAGAAAATTAAGCTGGAAGCTCTCAGGAGTTGACTGTAATTGCAAGCCCTCCATACCACTAATAAGCTGTAACAAGCCAATCCTCACGAGCTTGTCAACCTTTTCTCCCTTGCATTCCGGTAGACCTGAACTACCTGCTGCAGCCAAAGAAGTTGCTTGTTCCCCTGGAGCTCCATGGCCAGCTCGGAGTACTGTAACAAGGGGCTGAACCTGCCATGAGGGATTAAATTAGTGTCAGGAACCAGATAGAAACTAGAATGCTGCTATGCTGCTGATGTTAAGACAGCACACTGTTAGAAACTTACGTGATCTGCTGCTGGCAAAACTGAAAGAGAGCCCAAATATTCACTCCATTCTTCTTCCACCTTGTCCTTTGATGTTGAAGCCCACTGCAGAGTAAGAGGGAGAGAAGCTGATGCATCGGCAGGAGGTCCATAGCGATCAGCGAAAGCCTTCTGCAGGTACTCTACTCCAGCAGAGCCTTTTACAATTGGTTGCACCAGCTGAATACGTGCCTTACTCACTTCTACTTGCAGTTCCTGTTTATCACAGATAAAGGTTAGATTCCACAGCATAAAAACAAGGGCAGTTAATTCTAGGAGTGTCCAATGTATTAATGCGGAGCACACCTTTATTTCTTCCAGAGTGAAACGCAGGCCCTTGATGACAGCAATGACAAATGAGCTGATACCATTATCATTAACTTCAGAACTTGCAGCCAACTCGCTCAATAATTTGTCATGACTTTTCCTCATCTCATCCTCCTTTGCAGGAGCAGATAGTTTTCTGACCATATCCAAGGAGTACTGCAAAATCTGCCCCAGATACTGCTTGTCCTGGGAGCCTGACTCAAGTACCTTTCATTTGGAAAGAAACGAAACTAGTCAAAATTCCATGAGTTTTAACATAAAGAAGCAAGTCGATGACAAAATTTAACTAAGATCTTACCTGAGACAAAATTGCAATGTCAATGTTCCCAAAGATTTCCTCCTTCCACCCATTGGGAGCCAAGTCGTGCAACGAATCCCTCACTTCCTTTACCAGATTGATCAGTTGGCTGTAGTCAGGTTTGTCTCCTCTCATCGAGTCAGTAACCACATCCCAGAAAGCTTTCTCCATTGTTTCTCTCACTTTAGCTTGGAAATCCTTCTCAACAGTACTAGTGACATCAGAGTTGCCAGCAAACGCAGCACTGTTCTCATGAAGCATCTCATTGACCATTTGCTCATTCTCTGTTGGCAGATTCACTGGTGTTGTACTGTTTGATGGTGAAGAAGCTCCGAATAAAGATCGGACAATGGGCTTTGAGCCTTCAGCATTTGTCTCGGAATTAGTCTCAGAAGTTGGGAGCTGTCCAGGCGAATTAATGCTCAAAGGAGTAGATACGTTTGCAACAGGAGTTGCCAATGGACTTCCATTCTCCTTTGCTTCAAAGAACTTTGACCTCGTATCTGAGAGAGCAGAGTTCATCCGATCAATGCCTGCATCACCACTCAGATGCTGAACCTTCTCTCTTAGGAGCTTTTGGTCGTCAGTAACCTGCTTCTGAATCGCCTTCATATCATGAGTGAGGTCGTGTGACTGCCCATCGGCAGTCAACTTGCATGTTTGCATCATAGATAGCTCAAGCTTGCATGCAGCCCTAACAAGATCACCCTCCAATGATCTTGCATCTTTTACTTTCCACACCACAAAACGATAAAGATAAGCACACCAAGCTTTGTCAAAATTAACCAACTGAGTCCTGAATTTACTCTGACCAGTAACATCAAAAGACAGCTGGCAAGTAGATGATTCAGCAGCGTCAATAACAAGGGATGACTGCCTTGAGGCACCGCCTGGCCCCTCAAGTATTGTCTTAACCAACAGCTCAAACTCCCTGACAAAGTTTGCTGCGGACTCCATAAGTAGTTTCTCTTGCTCACCTTGTCCACTTAAAACAGCACTTGGATGAGCCAGAATCATGTAAGCACAGAGTACCACCCTCAGTGAGTATCTCGACGATCTGCTTGTTCCAGGACTTCGTTCTGGCTTTTTTGCTGAAACCCTTGTTCTTCCCTCTCTGCTAGGAGGTGCCTTTCTCTTCGGAGATCCAAGGCGTTTCAGTAGATGGTCAATATTTTCCACTGACAAACCTGCTGACTGACCAAGAAGCAAACGTCTCTCCAATCGGTCAAGCAATGCCTTAGTAGCCTGAAGAGCTGTAGGAGATTCCATTGTCATAGCCAATTTTTCAAACAGCATAGACTTGACAGATTTCTCATCAATGCCCAAGGCATCATAAGCTTGAACCAACGCGAGTGTTGTCTTACTAGACTCCACAAATCTTCTCCAGCACCTATATAGCATACCAAAATGGACAACTTCAATTAATTCCGCATGTGCAAAAGCAACCAAATAATTATTCCAATAATTTGTTTTATGACAGCAATACCTCGCCAGCTTTCTTGAAAGAAAATCTGCATGCTTGATGTAATCGGCATGGGCAGAACTGCGAGGACTTCCTCGCTGCTTCAAATACTCAGCTCTCTTCCTCTTCGCCTGGTACAATTGGATAATCTACGATGTAAGAGATAGGATAGAAGGACTAAAAACTGTAATATTAGCATATGTGAGAGAAAACATACCATCTGAAGTTTGCTTTCCAGCTGTTCTTTCAATTTTATCCTCTCTGTTTCTCTCTGGCTGCATACAGTCTTGGCTACTCGTTGGATATGCACAAGCCTAGCTTGAGCCTTCCTCTTCTCAGCTTCTAACAACCCCATCCGTTTCTTCTCAGCAGCGGCACGCTTTTGCAGGATCGCAGATCGCACCCGTTCTGTGTACTTGCTCTCTGATGTCGCCTTCTGCACCAGGGACCTCGCTGTTCTCTCCTTCAGTTCAGCCCGCCTCTGCATATGCGCATGCAAAAGGCGCATGCGGTTTTCCTCTGCCTGGCGGACACGAGACTCAACTCTAGTCTCAAGTTTTTCCTTCTCCCTCTCAAAACGCATTTCCACGTCGTTCTTAGCAGCTTGTCGGAGTTCATCCAACTTGGCCAGCCGGTTCTGTGCCTTCGCCAAAAGGCTTGACCTGTAAGATTCATATATTAGCCTTAGATGCTCCTTTTACTTGAATAAAATCAAAAATAACCAATACAAGGTCCTGCACTTTTCTTTACCTTTTCTGCTCAGCTGCCTGAAGCTTTGCTTCAAGGCGCTGTCCGTAATCCTCCTCTTGAGAGGACCACGATGGGCTCCGTGGCTTCTTCCTTGCTTTGCAGGACAACCATTCATAGAATTGCTGCGAAAAGACAATTGAACATAAGAACAATTTATCACTAATTCACTACCAAACATGATCATTTAGTTATTCCTTATAGCATTTCACTCCCGAATTAATAAAAGAAACAAGAAAAAATGACAACTCCAAGAGGTCATCAGACTTTGACGAGCAAATAGGAAGTAGTCAGGCTCAAAGCCCAAGTCCAGACCAGCCCGCTTCACCCCAGTCCCTATGATTTCTTCCGTCGTTCTCCCCCCACACCACCACCGTGCTCTCCTGCTCCCGCTCCCGGACGCCACCTGTGCGTGCACGACGCCTTGGTCGTACATCCCGCGCAGGAATAGCTCCCAGTCCGCATCCCAGGCTCCGCAGCCAGTGTCTGTAACGCAGAGGACACCATGGGGGCGTCCTCTGACATCTGAGGATGATGGTAATGCAACCCAGTAGCTGTTCGCGCTGTTCGTCGTCTGTGGCCTGGAGAAGAGCACGAGCGCGAGCTTGCATTTTTGAGCCAGTTCGTGGTCAAGTACGATTTCTGCCTCGATATCTGCTTGTCTTCAGTCCTCTCCAAGTAAATGACCCTCACCCCTCATGTACGCTCACTATCACAAACTGATGAAATTCAGTTGCATTCTGTAGCCATTTGTTATCTGAAGTAGCACCAATGTGGTTATGTTGTGCAGAACTGCAGAAGCAAGTCAAGCAGCAGATCGACTTGTGCTTGTTTCAGAGATGATTTGGTTCAGCAGGAGATGTATTGCCTTGACCCTTTAGCATTACAGAAATTTACAATTCAGTATGAAACAAAGACACAGGCAAACCAGATTTTTCTTTTCCTTTCACAAACAAGATCACAACTAAAAGAACATTGTTCCTGTGCTTTGACAGACCAGAATCATTGCAGTAATTCAAGCAAGAGTACATACAGAATTACTGGCAGTATATACAAGAACAACTAGATGCATCAGTAGAGTTTCACTGCAAAGGTAAGGAAGCAAACGAACAAAACGAGTAGCTAGCTCGTGGCCATGGAGGTGAAAGTGGTGAGCTCCAAGCTCATGAAGCCGTCCTGCCCGAGTGACGCGCCATGGCCACACACCACCGAGCATGTGCCGTCGTTAGCGTTCGACAAGATCACAAACACATTCAGATGCTCCTTGTTTTTTGATTGTTACGTAGTGCATTTTGTTTGGGGTATTGTTCAAACTGCTTTTGCCATACCGAAACCGATCAGTATCTTTCATATGATGGGAAATTGGCTTATTGATGTTACTAATCAATTGATTCCCATGATTCATGTTGGTGTGCTAGCTATTTGTTGGTCAATTTGGCTTTGCCGTAATGACTTAGCTTTTGATAAAACAAAAACTAGTACTCTTTTGCAGGTTATTCACATGGCTATCAGTTGGATTCGGGCATGGGCTGCCTTACAGCGTGGAGGGTGCAAGGAGCACATGATGATGGGCTGCCACACTATGGAACAAGTTACCCGCGAGCTTTTTACCCAGCATGGGTGGCGGTTTACTAGACGGATTGATGTGGCTTGATGTTTCTTCAGTTTTGCTTTGTAATCTGGTTTTATCTCGTTGTTGAACGCTTTGAACCCCGTAAAAACCTTGTAATCTTGGGCTATGTGCACTCCAGTACAGAGGCTGAAAGAGGTTTCTCTTTCATTATCTAAAAAAATATACGCCTTCTCGGTGCTGGTGCCATCCACGGCCGGCATCGAGCCCGGCCTTGCTGACATGTTGGGGGTGTACCTGCTCTTCGCCGGGCAGGTCTGCCCAGGACCGGACAGCGTCCTGGGGGTCTCAGTCGGCTGTTGCCGCCACACCACCATCCCAACCTCTTCCATTTGTGAGAGCGAGACCCACCACAGCGTTGAAATCCACAAGGCCCACTTCACCAAGGACTACATCGTCAGGCTCCCCCACCAAGGCGTCGGGCCCACGCGTTCAGCCGGTTCGGGACCACCGCCAGGACTCCGCCATCCGCATCTGCTTCAACAGCTAGCAGCACTGGCAATTTACCGACTCGATCTCATGGCGAATGCAGCCGGACAAAATACCCTCGATTTGGCAGTGTAGAAGGAGCAGGACATTACCGACCCATCTCTCTGTGGACTTAGATATGGGCTGCCAAACTGGGTCTAGACCCAGGAAGGATTTTAACGTGACTACTTTGCCCTTCCTTGCAAAACGCTGGTGGGATTTGGTTCGTTTAATCTGAGCCTCTCATGTGCTTAGAAATCTGTGCAAACTTTTATTCCGGAAAGCATAGAAGCAGCTCTCGAATACTAAACAGTTTAAGGCAACTGTGAACTGGACCTTCCAAAATTGTATCAACCAACAATCTTTCAACCATATTACTGGTCACCAAATGTGCGGTGGTACAAGTGCGGGGAAAGTTACTTCTAAGCAAAACCATGTGGTCGGTGATAAAGCAAACTGTTCCTACCAAACTACGGTGATAATTTTACCACCGAACAAACTGAAATCAATTGCTAACTTAATCCTTATTTACATGAATTTTAGC
This sequence comes from Stipa capillata, assembly GCA_019208055.1. Classification (NCBI taxonomy): domain Eukaryota; kingdom Viridiplantae; phylum Streptophyta; class Magnoliopsida; order Poales; family Poaceae; genus Stipa; species Stipa capillata. The sequence continues at coordinate 1,341,372 of JAGXJF010002589.1, forward strand.
TCCCCTAATTGATTAAACAAAACGAATTTTTCTTTTACAGTCTAACTTGGCGTAAATCGATGCAGACAACTAAACATGTTACTGATAGTCACTGGTTGCGCTTTCACCGAACTACAGGTAGAATCAAAAGCCGATTACGCTACATCGAATGAGTCAAAAGACACCGGTTTTAAGTATTAAACAGATAAAAATGAGACCTTCACATTTGGGAAAAAAGACGCTTCAATCCAGAGACGGCAAAAATGGCAAGTGAGGAAAACCGCGGCAAAATCGAACACGAAAGCAATTCGAGGCACACGTGAACCCGACTTCAGCTCACGACTACCTACCACCAAAAGAATTCCCAAAGAATGTTACTTCAATTTCCCCACGAATCCTAACCAACAAAAGAAAGCATCGAGCATCAGAGAAATTATTTCACATACTCTCAACCTCACAATTCCGATTCCCCGCTCCGCGTCGACCAACAAAAATCACATAAACGAAGAACAGATAAGGTAATAAAAAAAAGGGGAAGGGAATCCCGATTCGGGGGACCTAGTAGCAGTCTAAAAGTTGCCGTAAAATCCTCCAAAAACAATACCACTTCAAGAGCAGGAAAGGAGCCGTCCAGGAAAACAAACAAGGACAATAGGACATTTAAAAAAAGTTCTCAAAACTTCGACTACACAGTTCACGCCCCAACTCCGCAATCCACGATGAGGTTGAAAAGGGAAAGGCGAAATAAAGACATAAAAGGGACCCGACAGAGACACCAACCTGCCTCCGGTGCTCGGCCTCCCTGAGCTTGGCCTCGATCTCCTCGGCGCTCGTCGGCGCACTGCCACCGCCGGTCCTCCCCTCGAGCAGCCTCCTCCTGATCCGCGGCGGAACCCGCGCCGCCGCCGCCGCCGACCCCTCCTCCGCCGGTATTTCCATCGCCACCGGCTCCCGCACCCCCATCTCCTCCCCCTCCCCTCCCCTCCCCGATCAAACTCGCCCTTCCCCGATGGAACTCGACAGCGAATCCCGCGAGCAACCTCGCCTCGCTTCCTCCTCCTTTGCTTGTTCCGCTGCTTTAATCTACTGCGCGTTTTCCCCTTTTTCTCTTCGCCTCTCGACTTGTTAGTTTGTTCCGCGCCGTCCTGGGAGCGCCACGCGTGGCGCTATATAGGGCGAGTACCAGGTGCTCCGATGGCAAGAGGTTCCCGGGGTGAGGGGTGTTTTGGTAATTTCGGAAGGGGGCTCACGGCGTTAGGCGCTTCGGGACGGTTCGGCTGGTCGCGCCTTTTTTCGTGGGGTGGGTTGACCGAATTGCCCCCTCCTGGCGGCTTTGCTTCTCTGTTTCCGGGTGTCAGCAATATTTGATTTGATTTGAGTTCCATTCCGAAGTGTGATTAAGAAGTTCGTTAATTGGAGCGTGTATCGGTTTATGGGGTTGCTTTTGCTTCTAACCAATGGTTTTATGTTGACAGCGATAAGTTCAAAAGACCAATGGGCCGAATCTCAAAGCAGATCCCATGGACCGAAAATTCGACTGAGAACACAAATATTTTTACTTGAATTTATATAGCAATTTCGTTCTTCTTATGCATATATCACGTGTGAATCTCACGTGGGTCCGTTGTCTTACGGTCGTACCCACGAATACCGAATACCGTACTAGATTGCATAACATGTTCGAATGTGCATGACTGCAACACTACTATTTTCTGATTTTATTTTTCTTGATGCATGTGTATATACTGTTTCTGAAGTCTAGTATTAATAAAGCTACTCTACCTTTTAACATGCAGTACCTTTGCATAAGCGTCATTAACGTGGGGGCGTATTAGGTACACTAACACTCTTAAAATATACTAATTCACTAAGTCTTAAGTTACGGTTCAAAAGGTCATGAAAAAATTTGGAAAAAAATTAACATATATCTATCATGTCATAAAGTTTAAAATTCTAATTTGATCCTCAAATAGTAGCCGGCAGGTAAGATTTGAATTTGATATTATTCACAGTCGGATTTATCCTTTTTGTCTATTGATCTGTGGATCAAATTTTGATTTGAATTTGTATAGCATGATAAGTACATATTATGTCTATGTCTTACAGCTTTTAAAGATATTTTTAGATGACCTAGTATATTAGTGCATCTCAAAGATGCTAATGCACCCAATATGCTCCATGTCAAAATAGAGATCACCGATATGGCTCTGAGCTCACATGCTCCCGCCTTGTAAAAAATATTAGCAAGCTAAGAATAATACTTACATTAGTGCATGTAAAAAAAGTGAAACTTTTATTTATTTATTTTTGGCTCGAAAGAGACAAATATGAAGGGCTAAAGTAGCAACATTTATGTCACTAAATTCGTTTTTTTTACACGGGCCACGGAAAATACAAAGATTTTTACCAAAAATTTATCATGCACAAAGCACTCAAGCGTTAACACGTATAGTTTTTTAAAATAATTATAAATGCTGAAATTGGCTTCTTAATCCGAGAGCATGTGCTCCAGAGTAAACGTTTAAATTATCGCATTAAAGTGAACCATGTTCGGTGATTCATGAATCGCGCCGTGCAGCCGTGCAGAGTTACTCAACGGGGACACGTCACTTCGCCGTCTGACGTGGCGGCGGGAGCAGATAACCCCTGCCCCGCCGCTCTTGGCCTTACCTGCGTCGCTGACAAGTGAGCCCAGAGTTACCCAGTCCCCACGTGTCAGTGTAAAATTATTCTCAAGTGTAGCGTCACGTTCTGGTGACTGTGTACTCCAGCTGGGCACGCTGCCTGTCTCCCATTCCACGGAGGGATTCGTGGCACGAAGAGAACGTCTACTTGCTTGTGTACAATTACGCAACTACCCTCGCAAGCGTTCTGCGTTCTGACCTTCACGCTGCACGTGTGAGACCTTTTTTTTTAGGACCTGCACGTCTGAGACCTTGTTCATATCCCCGTGCTGCTACGAGGATTTGGTTTAACTGAGAGCCACGGTTGGAACGTGTCCTACCTGCCATGTGTTGTGTAATTAACCGAAAGTATGTGCCAGTCTAGAATAAAACGATTTGGGGCGAGAGCCATAGTCCTTCTTTCCGTTCAAGTTGTATTCAACATCAGTGAAAATTCGATTGATGATTATGGATAAAAAGAAAAGTATCTGACAGATTTTCACAGAGAGAGAGAGAGAGAGAGAGAGAGAGAGAGAGAGGGAGAGGGAGAGGGAGAGGGAGAGGGAGAGAGAGAGAGAGAGAGAGAGAGAGCATCCTAGGGAGAATGAGCTGCGTGGCAGTTCGTAGGAGCACATGCTCCTGAAAAAGATAATTATTTGAAGAACATAACTAAAATTCGAATAATGCAACTTTCTTGTCCCTAAATTTTTTTCTTGCATAGAGCGCAAAGTTGCGCTTTTTCATGAAATTTTACAAGACATCTACATGTGTATTTTTTTTAGACTGTTTTTACACTCGAATTTTTGATTTCTCATTGGAAGATGCTCCCAGGTTACCTCCCAATCTCCGCATCATAAGTTACATCCTTACATGACTCAATATCCGACCGATTCCTTGCAAGATTCTGGCGGTGACCGTAGCAAAATTAGGCCCTGAAAGTGACATTGGATTTGGTAGCTCGTGCTACGCGCCTGCCCGTAATTGTTCTGCAATGGACAGATCAGAAAATGAACTTGACATACGTTAACGGTACCAAACTTGTACACGTATTACGCTCGGATGTTTAGACTATTTTTTTCGAGAAACCTTAAAGGGACAGAGAACCGATGCAATTCACAATAAGAAAAAAGAGTAGTCCAAAAATGTATCGGTCAAAAACCAGGATGCTTGGACCTGAAAATCAAACTTAATTTGTTCTTGTCACACCTGGTTTCTTGTCGGTCATAACTATTAGTCTATGTGGTAGCCGTTAGGTCAATAACTTTACAATGAAAACTACTGATCCGGCGTACGTATTTCGCTATTCCCATAAAGAACATATGTGCTCCACTATGGAATGAAAGTGCCCCTTAAAGGTTGTTCTAAGACGACTCACCATATTTCACAGTTAGCAAGTGCTCCCATAGTTGAAACGAATAAAGCCTGCCAAAATGGAGCACTGAAAAAGAAAAATGAAACTACCTCTTCAAAGAATAAGAAGAAAAACGATGGAACGAACCAGCCCTTTTTTACATTTAAAAAAAATCACATCGACAAATAAAAGTGTTGTACCACATCAATCCCAATCCGCAGCGCTACATGGATCTCACTAGCAAATTACAGTACTACTCTTAGATTTTGAGCACATGACATGATTTGGGGATCCTCACCCGTCGGATCAAGAAAGACCAGCGTATATCGGATGCTACCATTGAGCTGGGAAACATAACCATACCCCTAACTCCTCTGTGCTCCGCCACTCCGGCGACCACAGCCACCGTCTTGTGCTTCGTCACTTTGGTGATCACAACCACCAACCTGCATGCTGCCATGCTGCCATCTGTAGCCACTTCAACCCTTCCCCTCCCTCCTTCCTTCCCGCTCTTGACCCACGCTACCGGCCTAGCTTCCCCACCTCGCCGCTGCCGTTTCAAATCCAAGATCCTCATTTCTTGCCGACTCATTCCACCGTATCGGGATCATTCGCAGTCACCGAGTCTCCGCTGAATCCAGCCCAGCACGTTGACGTCCGCAGCAGGGAAACATCCATCCATGTCGTCCCCATCACCCAACACCCAATCTGCAGGCCCCGATGGCAAATCCTGCAAGGTGAGATTCGACTTAATTGTGAAAATCCCCTAGCAATCCATTGTTCCTGGTACCGGCAGCATTCATAGCACCCCATGCCCCTACTATCTCAGTGCATGGGCCATGCCTCTTGCTCATGATGGGTACAACGCTTCCTCGTCCTCCACGGCTGCGCAGATCCCCACCCTAAGGCAGATTCGTTCGCTTACCCCAGGGATTTGCGCAAGTAGCAATTCCTCCTTGGAAACAGACTGGCAGGTGGTTTGGCCACCTTTCTAGTGGCGCAATCAACTCTCTCCAAGCAGCAAGCTTTCAAGCTGACAAGACCTACCTGCCTTCAATCGCTAAGAGAAAAGGGAAGGTGCATTCAAGGCTAAGCAGCCCCCACTACCTCAGAAAACACTTCTACTACATGACCATCACTGACGGGCACGAAGAGATCTGTCACTGATTAGAGGAAACACTGACGGGCGAGTTCGGGCCCGTCAGTACATGTGATGCAGAAGGCGAGACAGCCAACTTCTACTGACGGGCACAATACCAGCCCGTCAGTAGAAGTGGCAAGAGAGGAGAAACTTGGCATCTACACTAACAGCAACCGTGCCCGTCAGTGAATGTAGGATTTCCACTGACGGGTTAATTTACGCCCGTCAGCGGATGGTTGCTCCAGGAATGCCTTCGAGGGTATACTTATCACTAGCGGTCCACTTTTTTGTGCCTGTCAGTGATAATTCTGCACTTATATAAACAGGGGAGACACCTGCAACTGGCCGTTGAGCTCGCGCGCCTCACACGGCCAGCTGCAAGCTCCGGCGCCTCAATGGAGTTGATTTAGGCTGTTCTCCTCCCCATCCTCCCTCCCCTCCTCCTTCTAGATTTAAACTCTAGATCTAGATCTCTCTCAATCCTCTCCCTCCTCCTCTCCACCCCTTTTTCCCTCTCTTTCCCCCTCCCCTCCTCCCTCCCTCCTCCTCCTAGATATACAATCTAGATCTAGATCTCTTTTAATCATCTCTCCTCTCTCCACTCATTTTTCTCTCTCTTTCCTCCTCCCCTCCTCTCTCTCCTTACCCTATTCGGAAGGCTCTCGAGTCAGCTCCTTGACGGCGCTAGTGAGCTCTCTTTGGTACGATGTAATACATGAAAGAAGAGAATTAATTTTGTTATTATTTTGTTAATTTGGACTATAATCAATCAGTTTGTTGTTGTAGGGATCGATGGATCAAAGTTGGATGTACGGCAAAAGGGCAACACGGAGTTTCGTCGATACTTTGAATGAGTTTCTAGATGTGGCTGAGGAAGACAGGGAGAAAAAGGGTGCGAACAAGATGTGTTGTCCGTATTGTGTATGCACGAATACGATTATGTTCAGGGAGAGAGGCATGTTGCAGCTACACTTGTTGACTCGAGGTTTCATGGAAGGTTATACATGTTGGACAAGTCACGGTGAGGAGGCGGAAATTTTAGCTACTCCTGAATGTTTAGAAGAAGAGGACACACATGAAGACGCAGAAGAAGATGAAGACCATATTTCTGAATGTAGGGAAGACTTGACGGGAGAGGCGGGGAACAATTTGGCTGAAATATTGAGGGACAGTCACATGGCGGATCAAGTGGTCGAAGACCCCGAGGATGAAAGAGAGGTTGCAAAGTTTGCGAAACTGATGAAAGACTCAACAAAACTACTGTATCGTAGCTGCGATCCTAAGCACACGCGTCTATCAGTCACGCTAGAACTTCTAAGGATCAAGGCAGCCCACAACTGTCTGGACGTAAGCTTCGATGAGACACTGGCTTACCTTGCGATGGTTTTTCTAAAGGAGAACGTGTTGCCTACGAGCACCGAGGAAGCCAAGAAGGTGGTCTACCCCCTTGGATTGGATGTAGAGAGACTCCATGCTTGTCGGAATGACTGCATTATTTATCGCAAAGAGCATAAAGAGCTGCACAAATGTCCGGTGTGCAACACATCTCAATATAAGCGGGGCAGAAACCAAGACGATGATGAGGAAAAAGTGACGAGTGGTGCCCCTGTAAAGGTTGTATGGTACCTTCTTGTCCTCCCCCGTTTGAAGCGTTTATTCGGTAACAAGAAGTCGGCAAAGCTGATGCGTTGGCACGAAGAGGGGCGAAGAAAGGACGGGGTGTTGAGACACCTAGCTGATGCTTGTTAGTGGAGGGCAATCGACGTCGAATACCCAGATTTCGGTAGTGAGCGGAAGAATATCAGGTTTGGTATGAGTACGGACGGAATAAATCCATTCGGCAACATGAGCAGCAGACACAGCACATGGTCCATGGTTCTTTGGATCTATAACCTCCCTCCATGGTTGTGCATGAAGCGGAAGTACATGCACCTATCTATTCTCATTCAAGGGCCAAAACAATCTGGAATAGATCTTAACGTGTATCAACAACTATTGAAGAACGAACTAACTAGGCTATGGGAAGAAGGGGCTCAGGTCTGGGACGCGGACAAAGAAGAGCTCTTCACTCTGAAAGGCCTGTTGTTCACAACGGTGCAAGATTATCCCGCGTACGGAAACAACGCGTGTCAGTGTACCAAAGGATACGAAGCATGTGTTAAGTGCATGGAAGAAATTACAAGTGTTTTCTTAGGGTTCTAGAAAAATCGTGTTCATGGGCCACCGAAGGTGGCTGACCATGAATGACCCATGGAGAGAGGACACGGAAAGGTTCGACGGAACAAAAGAAATCTGTCCAAAGCCTCACGAGAAGACCGGACAAGAAATCTATGATCTCTTGAATGAAATAGACGAAGTTGAGCCAGGAAAAGGAAAGAAACAACCACCGGTAAAGGGCGTCTGGAAAAGAAAATATGTTTTTTGGGAATTGCCTTACTGGCCTCACCTAGACACACGTCACAGCATAGATATAATGCATGTTGAAAAAAATATCTGCGACAGCTTGCTTGGTCTCTTGCTCGATATTCCGGACAAGACAAAAGATGGACCGAAGGCACGAGCAGACATGCAACACATGAATATAAGACATGAGCTGTGGGCAACCAGAGAAACGACCAAGACGGGGAAGAATGGTATCAGAGTCAAGACCAGTTGTCCCGCTACTTGCTACACTTTGAGTAGAGACGAGCTCCATAGCTTCTGCGAATGCCTCTATGGTGTCAAAGTTTCTTTGGGTTACTCGGCAAACATCCGAAAACTTATTGACATGAAGACTCACCGACTAATTGGCATGAAGTCTCATGACTGCCATGTGATAATCACACAGATACTGCCTGTTGCAATTAGAGGTATCATGGAGCCAGATGTCCGCAAGACTATCACGGATCTTTGTAACTTCTTCAACACTATCTGTCAGAAGTCAATCACGGTGCAACGCTGCCTGAAACTGAAGGCGGAGATCACTGTCATACTATGCGAACTTGAGATGTATTTCCCCTCAGCATTCTTCGACGTCATGGTACATCTCATGATCCATATCGTCCCGGAGATACTGGATCTTGGTCCCATGTTTTTACACAACATGTACCCGTTTGAAATGTACAATGGGGTTATCAAGCGCTACGTTGTAACAGAGCGCATCCGGAAGGTAGCATCATCCAAGGTTATGCTACCGAAGAGGGCGTCGAGTTCTGCACGGATTACATGCGTGATCAAAAACCTATAGGTGTTCCAGTTTCGCGGCACACAGGCAGGTTCGACGGTAAAGGTGCGATCGAGCATAAAAATTTACATGTGTATCGACCGGAAAGATCAGATGACTATAACAAAGCACATTTCGTGGTGTTGCAACACTTGGCTATGGTACGACCTTATATTCAGATCCACATCAGACAGTTGCGCGAAGCGAATCCGAAAAAGGGCACAGTTGCGCTCACGAAAGAGCATAACGCAAAGTTCTCCGGGTGGCTAAAGGACTACTGGTATGAAAGGGAGCCGACAAATAGAGAAGAAGAAACCGTCCGAATATTGTCACAAGAACCCGATAGCAAGGCAATCGTATGATATCAACGGATACACATTCTGTACGGAGGCTCAAGACCGGCGCAGTACGTACCAGAACTGTGGTGTAACGCAGGAGTCTAGAACTGGTCATAACGGCAAGATGTGTAGGTACTACGGCGTGATCGAAGAGATCTGGGAACTTGACTACACCGTGACCAAGATCCCCATTTTTCGTGTCAGATGGGCGAAAGACGTCAGAATCGAAGATATGAACACCAGTAGCATGGTGATACCTCCACCGATCCCTATGGAGTCACGACAAGTCAAATCAATCAGTCCTAAAGATGAGTCATGGGTATTAGCCAAACAACTCGCCCAAGTCTTCTACATAACCGACCCAAAGAATAAGAAGCGCGTTGTCATGAGGAAAGGGAAAAGGAGTATTGTCGGAGTCGATGGTGTAGTTGATGAAGAGGACTACGACCAATTCGATGATCCAGACATAGAAGAAGAAGATGTTGATGATCGAACAAGCAAAAGGCGCAAAGGTACTCAGGATGCGTGTCCCTACATAAGACGCAGTCACGCTGAAGGACTGAACTATACCAGCAAGAAAGTCCAAACTACTATTGAGAAGCATGTCGAAGACGAGGGAACCTAGCTTTTCGACCAATTCAGAACAAACCTCAATGTGTAATAATATCATTTTGATGAATTGAATGGTTATGTTCGGGACTTGGTGAAATAGGCATGCTCTAAGTCCACCCCGCGAACCCAAAAAATCAGCCCCTAAGTCCACTCCGCAAACCCTAAAATGAGCCTCTATTTTCACCCCGCAAAACTCTACAAACCTGACTCAGGTGAGACAGGCAGTAACTCCAACAAAGCTTGAGATGCAGCCTCTAAGTCTCAAACCCTAAAACACCTTCACTAACGGGCAATGACAAAGGGCCCGTCAGTGGTACTTAACTTCCACTGACGGGCATGGTCCCGCGCCCATCAGTGATACCACTGACAGGCAATGACTCAAGGCGCCCGTCAGTGATGGACAAAGGACTTCCACTGATGGGCTCTGATGATGTGCCCGTCAGTGAAAGTGTTACACCACATAACCCGCGCGACTTGGCAAAATTTCACATTTCGTTCTCGCGCGGTCCCTCGAACCAGCAGCGAAACAAGCCCTAACGCGCCGCCAGGCTGCCGCGCCGCCGCCCGAGTCCCCGCCACCCGAGTCCCTGACACCGCCGTCCGGCCTCCCCCACTCCTCGCCGACACCGCCGCCCGACCTCCCGATGCCGCGCTCGGCCTCCCTGACGCCGACCTCCCCCGCTCCTCGCTGACGCCTTCCTCCCCCACGCTCCTCGCCAACACCGACCTACCCCACACCGACAACCGCTGCGGCGAGGTAAGCCGGTCATTCTCTCCCTTCCTTTCAAAACAATGTATGGAAAAGAAGTTTAAAATCGCATCTTGGATGAGAGAAAACTAAAAAAGGTATATGCAACCGTGTTGCAAGCGTAGGATAATTATTTCGGTGTAATTTGAAAGTTAGCTATTTCTGCTAAGCTTTCCATCAACAATATGAGGCTTTAAGCTTTTCTTGTTTAATTTTTCCATGCATGCAGCAGCCAGTAGGCCCAGCATAGATGGCGTGCGTGATGGATACTAGTATACTTGAACAAAACAAGTGATGGATCTCAATGTTCATGATCGATTTGATTGTATATTTGAGCTAGCATTGATTGGTGATTTAATAAGTTGGTTCATGACTTGTGATCTTCATTGTTAGGATAATAATAGCCCCATAAATTAACCCGATCCTTATGTATTAATTCTTGAAAGAAATAAACCTGATTCTTATTCTAGCATGTGAGAAGACAAACTTGCGCTAATGTGTGTGTTTTTGGAGGGACACATAACATATTCCAGTGTATGAATTTGTCACATTCTGTCTATGGGGTAAACAGATCCCAATTGCAATGTTGATGCTTTCTTATTTCCTCTTATTTCTGAGGGGTAGTCGAAGTTAAGTTGGGTTGAAGACTACTTGTTTATTTAAGGGTTTGAAGCCTTGAATGCTGTATTAGTAGCATGCTCAGAGATTCTAGACCAAACAAAAGATAGGCCTAGAAGAATGGATATGACAGCCTTGCTCTAAGAGAAGGAAATTTGTTAGGCTTGCCACCATCCTTATCGTCCCAGAGATTATGTGTATGATCCCTGGAAGAAAATTGCACAGAGCCTAAAACATTTGTGGTACTAATAGCTTTGTGCATGTTAGCTCCTCTGCACCTAATCGAAAATGGACTCGTCGCCAACCCGGGAACTAGCCCGCGTAGATGATGACAGGGTGGCGCCCCTAGACGTGGTGGCCCAGATTGTCGTCCCGCCCCGAACCGATCAAACAGCCCCCGAGCTGGTTAGTGAACCATGCGTCAAGCCAGCCAATGTACCTTCAGCACCTGCACCTCCCTCGGCGCGAGATGAAGAGAGTGCGTCTGGCTCGTCTGATGATTCTCGTTCTAGGGAGTCGGGATCAGAAGAACAGGAGGCGCCCGAGCCATCGTCAGCAGCACAATCGAAGCCAAAGAGACGGTACAACCCTAGAGGAGGGAACCAGCTGACGAACGAGACATTCGTCGTCACTCTAGTCGGCGTAACAGGTGTTCCTTCAAGTCCCGAGAAGGCTGCGAGGTCGTTCAACAACACCTGCGGGTGCATTGTTCGTGAGCATGTCAGGATCACATGCCGGGACTTCAAAAAAATAACCGACGCCCAGAAAAAGGTCCTGTTCGACAAGCTGTGGGATAAGTACGCTATCCCAGAGGCTGACAAGGAAAGAGTGCAAAGAAAAGCCGACATCATCATGTGTGCTGCACTAAGGACATGGCGATATGAAGCAACAAAGCTGGTAGATGCTGATTTCGAAACTAAAATTGAAACTAAATGGCCAAAGATAGAACTCGAACACTGGGAGGAGTTCGTTGCTGACAAGAAGAGTGACGCATTCAAGGAGAAGAGTTGTCGGGGGAAGGAGCTACGCGCGAAGAATAAATTCTCCCACCACCTTGGCAGCCGAGGTGTTCTAGGGAAGAGACCGATCTGGGCCAAAGAGGACGCCGCGCTGATAGCGGCTGGTAAACCGATTCCTTTTACTGATATCGAGTAGGAACGCGCCTAGATTTGGATGAGGGCGCACACAGTTTCGGACCTAGCTACTGGGTCACCAATTATCACGGACCCCGAGCTACAGGCGATTTTCGAACATTTGGTATAATCTAAACCCAATGTCTTCTTGAATTATAATATTGTGCTTTCAATACGCTAACGGCTCCTACCTTGTGTCGTTTCCCTTGCAGAGGCAGCTGTCCCAGCGGCCTGAAAGCTCCCAGGACTCCGTCCAGAGTGAGAGGTGGGAAGACCATCTCTCAAAGGCTTTAGGAACGAGGGAGAAGACAGGGCGTGTCCGAGGGATCGGGAGCGGGGCTATCTGGGACGAAGTGTTTCCTCAAGACCGTGAGGCTGCTCGTCAGAGGAGGAAAGGAAGGCAAACATCTCTTATGCAAGAGATGATAAGGGCAACCTAGGAGGCTGGCAAGCAGGCGGCGCAACAATTTTTAGAGTCTAGAGACTACGACGTCCGCGATGCAACTCGTCCACCTGTGCATCTTCATGGACATCAGGGCTCCTATCCTGCTGGATGGAGTAGCTGTGCCTCAGCCTCCGACGTCACCCCCGAGTCGCCAAGTCCCGTCGATGACATCACTGTAAGCTTCATCGCCACCATGAATCATTTGTATGAGGGCTCTAATTCACAGCATTATACGGATGATAATGGGTACCTTTATTATGCAGAGCCCCACAAAATGCCACCTCACTATCCCTTTGCCCGGCGTGAAGAAGACAGTTGCACACGGCCTAGTCTTCCAAACAGTAGGGGGCGCGACATGCCACAACGCTGCTATACCTTCCCACATGGTGAGGGTGCAGGTGGACCGCGTCGTCGCCGAGTTCAGTGACGTCGCAGTCCCTGTCGCCCTTGAAGAGGATGTCACAAAGCTAGGAGACTGCAAGGGGTACTACATCCTGTGGCCAAAGAGTCAGATAATTATCCCCGGGGTGTCCTCTCCTAGTACATCAATCATCCCCTCTCCATCAACTGGAGCCGGCCCGTCTCTACTCGGCCTGCGCAGTACACCCGTTTCGTTTGATGATCGGGACGACGATCTTGCCGAGCAGCAACACACGACGATCCTTCCATCCCAGGAGGAGGAGCAACCTAAGACGGACTCGCCGCCCCGTGAAAGGCGCTCCAAGCATCACCATGACCCGAAGGCAGCAGGAAAGAAGGTCTTATCTCTAAGCACGCTCAATGCCACAATGAGCGAAGCGTTGACAGGAGGCAAGAGGGCCTCCTCTCCAGAGCCGGAGAGGAAAAGAAAAAGAGCACACAAACGGGGTGGCACCGCTGCGAAGGAGGCAAGCAAGGAAAGCACGAAAAAAGTCTTATCCTTCCAGACATCTACCGAAACTGTCAAGAAGCCTCGACGAGTAGTGTACGAGGCAGGCGAGCCCTTGCTCCTAGTTGATGAGGTGCAGAGGTTGCCCGCACAGATGAAACTTCTCCATGACACGATCATGATGAGGTCACGGAAACGGGATGATTATGAACTACACTTTAAGGTCGAGGTGCAAAAAGATTACAGTTTCTTCCTGGACAGACAGCATGACACCTTTGACATCAATTTTGAAGATATCTTTATGTTGTTCAACCTCTTCCGGCTCAACACCATGCTCGTCAGGCTGTGGGCGCTTCACCAAGCCCAAGAGTGTAGGCATCTGCCCAACTGCGTTTTTGGAATAATGGATCCGGTCATCATGAACGACTACTATGTACGAGAAGCGACGCCGGTCCTAATAAATTACGTCCTGGATTCATTGATATACCATAAGGACAAGGACTACATACTCCTGCCCTACAACTCCCCCTAAGTTACTTACTATCGTGCTTAGTTTGCTTTTCTTAAGCACGTATCCCCGTCTGTTTATATTTGTTCGTTACCTTTTACACAGCGACCACTAGATCCTCATTGTCATCCACAAGCCTTCAAGAATGATATACTATTTTGATTCCCAAAGAAGTGCCAAGCGGGACTACTCAGGAATTAAGGAAGTTCTGGAAGCCGCCTTTTGGGAATACAACTTGCGAGGGGGAGGAGCAGAATGCAAGAGCAAAAAGCTGATCCACAAATTTAACTTCCCTTGCAGGCAACAGCCGGAAGGTAGCGTGACATGTGAGTATTACGTCTGCACTCACATAGACGCGTTCGTCATATCCCATAACCCGCAATGGAGCCAGGATCAATTCAATAATTTTATACATGATCTGGCCAGCGATAAGTACGACTGAAGGAAGGACTTTGCCCGCATCCAGAAGACCTTCGCGTACATTATCAACAACGAAGTCATTCGGCCAAGCGGTGATTTCTACGCGGGAGTCCAATTACCCGCTTACCGCCGCCCTGCAAGTACTAGTCAAGCATCATAGACCTAGAGTAGAGCTAGTGAAAATAAACATTGTTAAATTCATTTGTTTATCGTTTTAATTCGTTGTAAACTAGCTTGTATGTACTTAATATTTGTGATATTAATTGCTATATATGCTTAATATTTGTGATATTAATTGCTACATATGCTTCATATTGTCTATTCAGATATGTTTAAAAAAATGTATGATCATACTTCCACTGACGGGCACAGGCCATGTACCCGTCAGAGGAAATAGTTACTGCTGATGGGTGGCAATTCCGCGCTCGTCAGTGAAAGTCCTCACAGGATGCCGCCCGGGCAGCGCTGAAAGGCTTTTCACTGACGGGTAGGAGCCACCCGTCAGTGAAAATATGTCTCTACTGACGGGCCCTCCGCCCGTTAGTGAAAGTAGCACTTCCACTGACAGGAGCTTACTGATGGGCGCGGAACCTGTCAGCGATTGCCCTTTTTCGCCCGTCAGTGCTGGTGTTTCCTGAGGTAGTGCCCAATGCTTCAAATACCTGTCAAGAGGCCACATTTCCATCCATTGCAGAGACCCTATCAAGTGCAATAGTTGCTTCCGCAACGGCCATCATGCGAGGGGGTGTCGAGCTCATCACCAAGCCTCTGCTCCAAACAAACCCACATGTGGACTACCCGGTTTTAAGGCCGGATAAACCCTTGTGTTTACTGTATCGATCCCTGGATCAGTAGTCGATACACACAAGTACTTGATAACATCACCATGCCATACATCGTTTATTACAAACATCGACCATACTTGGTCTTTAGTTCTTACAAACCAGGCCTATTGGCCGAATAAAAACAGCAGCGGAAAATAAATACGGTGGATAACCCATCAGTATGCCGATCCACAGGCAACAGACTGGGGAGAAAACCCTACGCGTCGAAGTCGCTGTCGCTATCGCCAGACTGGTACTCCTTCTCATCGTCTGGCCACATAACAAGCCAGGTGAGCACATTGAATGTACTCGCAAGCACTCCGCCGGGGAGTTCAATACGGATATGAACATGCTCGGGATTTAACAATAACATGGCTCTATCCTATGTTTCATGTTGTGCGAGAAAGTAAGTTTGCATTTGAAATAAGTAAATAGATATTAAAGCAGTTTTCGTAAACCTCGCGGCATCTGACTTCCCTACTACAACGGGAATCAAATCCGCCATCCCTACCACAACGGGATTCATAACTTTGCACTTCCTTTTCACCGGAAGGCCTGGTGGTCACCGGTTCCTCAGGGAGACGACGCTCACCTCGTACTTACGGTGACACTGGGTTTGCCCTACTGGTACGGGTCAATACCTCAGTCCAGGGCTGCCCTACTGGTACGGGTCAGTCCCTCATTCCAGGGTTGCCCTACTGGTACGGGTCAATCCCTCCTTCTCATTTCCTGACACGGCATGACGCCCTGCGAACACGGCGGTTCGCGTCCTTAAACCCATAACCCAAAGATCCTTTTTGGGGCTCAGAGAGCCAAAACTACTTTAGTGTGGCCCGACCAAGTTCGTCCATGACCGCGGACGCGGCTATTCGAATAGTTTTAACACTCTGCAGAGGTTGTACGGCTTTACCCACACGATGTAGTTCCCCCTGGGCATGCTACCGGTCGCATGTGTCCAGAGTTTGTACAACGAGACTCTTCACCGCTGTGAACCCAGCCACGAACCCGTCAGAATAGACATGTCCCACACCTAGCTCGAATCAGTACCCCTGCCACGAGGAGGTTGGTGTTCCATCTTTGTGGCGGGCGAAACTCGGTATCCCCGGGTTTGCCCTCTTCGAAGTGTACCCCACCCCATCTGCACTCTACTAACTGCCCACGGGTTCATGCTAGTCCAGGTCGGCTACTAGATCAAGTCCTTCCCACAAAGGACATGTGGTCGTACGGTAAGACTTGGCCAAACGGCACTTAAGACAGGTCCTTAGGTGATCCGAGAAGGACTCCACTCCACTCCCGTAAACGGGCAGCGAGAACCACGACAGGCCTTACCTCGCTCTTTAACATCTCCCTTCTATCACCCTTCATCTCCAACCCGGATCGAAAACTTCTCCCTTTTTAACTCGGTTCCACAGAACCATTATCACGGTAGAATATCCCAACCCATGCATATCCTACCTTCCATGCACCTCTACAATCCGGACGCGACGGTCCGTTACGATATTTCATCACATGAAATATGGGGTGTTGCTTTCCTTTTCCTTTTTGAAAACCTAATTCCTCTACTGCGGGGCTAAGCATATATATACATACACTACCCTAGGTTTCCGATAAATCTTCGGATTTCAATAGTCCTAAGGCGACAAGGATTACAGGGTCGGACTAGGGTTTCCTATCATCGGTGATATCTACTCTATATAAAATAGCAGGGATAAAATATAGCATGCATGGTTCGAAAACAAAATAATATTTTGTAAAACTGGGATTCAACATGATCAATGGCGGAGAGCTTGCCTGGCAAGTCTTGGCTCGGTTCCGGGCGCGGAGATGCTTCGGATTCCTCCTGACGCACGTACCTCACACCGTCAACTACACGATTCGAAAATAACGCCAATAAGAACCAAGCAACACGAGACATAAATAATAAAGGACAGCATGCATGCATGTTGGTTCTAGGGTTTCTGACGGGAGAAAGGTTGTGGTTGGATATCACTAGTCACATGAAATGTGCATGCAACCTAGGGTTAGGATTTTTGGTTTTATGATGCATTTGCAGTATCGACTACGCAACATGTGTGCAAGCACCCATACATGCAAGAGCTCTAGGTCCTAATCATGATGGTGCTTATGCTAAGAAGAACAAAAATGCATGAAATGCCGATTAGGGTTTCTGGGGTTTTGTTGGCAAGTACTTGCTTTCTTTTGGCTCTTGGACTCATGCATCAATTGATCAACTAGCTACTGGGCAACATGACAAAATATGGACTTTAACCTACTGGACCCTCGGGATGGATTACCTAATTGAACTCACATTGAAAGGAGTTTGGTGGAAACAAATGTATGCAACTTAGGGTTTCACTACTAAATCCTCCTCTTCTAATTTCTAAACTAGGCAACATGAGTGTATTGCCTGAATATTTGTGCAAGGTTCCTAAAATGCCCATGAGTTCATGCTGGAACTTCCTAGGGTTGAACACCAATTCAAAAAGGAGTTTAAACACAGATTTGAATTTGAAATAGCTACTGAACTGGGTTGTACAGAGAAATCTAGTGGGATTTTTGGAAAGTGTCCTATATAGAAAAGATGGGAAATGAAATTCTAAGAAACTTTTATTTTGGGACTTTTGCAAGAATCGGTCGGCTTGAGGCCGAACCGGTCGAACCAAGCGTCAGCAGTGCACTGGCTCAGAAAAGAAAATCGGCTGGTTTAATCTAATAGAGGGGGTGACGTGGAGGGGGAATACGGCGCCGGCTTCAGCTTAACCCGACAGGCGGGACCAGCTGGTCAGCTGCAGCAAGGCGAAGCGGTGCGCGGGGGTTTCTGTTGGCGCTCGGTCCCACGGGTCAGTGGCAGAGAGGCGAGCGCGCGCGAGCGGCAAGGGTTCCGGCGAGGAATCGGTGGGCTCCGGCGGCGCTCCGGTAAATGCTCCGGCGAGGAATTAGGCGTGATCTAGAGGGAGTTAGGAAGAACGGCGGCTACCCTCGGGTTCAGGGAAGAGAGGCGGTCTCGTTTTTGAGGCTAATGAGTTCGCGAGCTTGCCGGAGCTAGGGGTTCAATGGGGTTCAGAACAGGGGCGGAGCGGCGCCGGTGGATGGGGAACTCCGGCGTGCTTCAGCTGCAAAGGAAAGATTAGGAGAGTTAAGAGAAGCTCCAGAAAGCTTTTAAGGAGGGATGGAAGAAGGATTCGTCACTGGAGGCAGTTCAATTCCACCCGGGACGATGGCGACTACTGGTGGTCGGGGGAAAATGGGAGGGGAATCAGGGCTGCTCAGGGAAATGGAGGAATGGGGGGAGCTTCAGAGGAGATGGGTGAGGAGTTAGCGTGCTCTGGAGTTCCTTTTATAGGCTGGTGCCTATGGCTGCCAGGCGGGGGCCGTGGGGGCATCGCCGGCAAGGATGCAGAGGAGGAGTGGGGCGAGGTCAGAGGCGAGCCGCGATCACGGGTGGCTTGACAGGTCACTGGTGCTTGGAATTGACAAGGCGGGCAGTGGAGTTACGTGGGAGCATGCGATGACGGCGGGCAGTCGGCCTTGCCGAGCTCTGGTGCGCGTCAACTGATGCCAGGGCGCGCCCAGGGCAAACCAGCTCGTGTCCTAGCCGGCAAACACCTGCAAGCTCATGTTCTAGTGTGGCAGAGGGTGCATTAGTGCCTGCACTGAACCAAGGCAAGCCAGGGGAGTGAGGTTGAGGAAGATGGCAGCCATTTGAGCAGATGGGCACAGCTGAGGGGCATGCCATTGTCGGCATGAAAGGATGGGAGGGTTGAACACTGAAGCAAGGGCATGCTGCTGAGGTGAAAGGAATAGAGGAGTGTCTGAGCTGATTTAAGGAGTAAGAGCAGCAGAGAAAATGGCTTGGAAGTCCAACGAGAGCTGTTGCTTAGACTTGCCAACATTGACATGTTTTGACAAGGGCTTTGAAGGCTGTTGGAGGGGACTTGGCACTGGGAGGGAGCTGAGCATTATATGTATTTGAGCTGTGGCAACGTGTTGGCAGAGTCTGGTACAAAGGGGTTGGGAGCTGGACTCAAAATCAATGGGGGAAAGGGTTTCATGCCAGGTGCTCGATGGCTGTCTTGGCTACATTTTGTACTGGAGGTAAGTAGGTTTTTACAGAAATGGAATATGTGTACTGAGATGGGCATTGTGTAATTTTTGTGGAATTTTTCTGAGCAAGGGAAAAAGTAGTTGCAGTGCAAAGGGGGAATTGGACAAAATTGAATCTGGAATGTAATTCAAAATTTTTGAATTGGACTTCCCAACTTTATTTCATAAGTTGGTGAGGAATATACTCAAGAAGCTACTGGTAAATTTCCAGACACTTTGGAGATATAAAAGTGCATGCGATAACACTTTCTTAATTTCTGGGGGTAAGAAACCTAATTAGGGTTTTGACGACGGAAGGGGTGTTTAGGGATTTGGACGACGGCAAGGCGGTGGTAGGACACGGGAGGGTTGGGTAGCAGGATAGGGAGGTCGGGAACAAAATGGGCAAGCTGCCGCTAGGGTTAGGGTTTATGGATGCGATGACGAGGCAACCTCTAAAGATGACATGAAATGATATGCATGAGGAATGCTGAAGATCCAACAATCCGGCAAAAGTTTTGGGATATACACGCATATACGCGCTTAGGGTTTTGGTTTTCGAATAAACCCGATTAGGAAAAACAGGGCGTGACACCACACCTCCACCACTTGCCGCAGTTGTCCCAGTTCACCGTTATCCACCTCAAGCCATGTTGTGATTGGGGACGCAGACACCTGTTCGTCTGAAGGCTATGCCATTTTTGCCTCCACCACATCAATGGATCAGCAGGTTGTGCACCTCATCAACCACGCCGCCATCGTCTGGTTGGGGGAAACCTGCCAGGCATCAATGTCGTGACCATCGCAGAGGCCATCAACGCCTTCACCGGGATCAACAAGGATCTCTTCCGCGTCGCCCCGCACCACCCGGAGGACTTTTTTGTCACCTTCACGCATCAACTAGGGTGGAAATGAGCCAAGCTGAGCTGAGCCGGCTTGTGGCTTGGCTCGGCCAGGCTCGAAAAAATCTGAGCTAAGCCTGGCTCGGCTCGCCCACACCAATGACCTAACGGAGCGGCTCGGCTCAGACTTGGTTCAAGCTCGAGCCGCCTCAGACCAGCTTGCGAGCCAAGCCACCCCACACATACCCGAGCCTCACCCTATGTCCCCACCCATCCCGCCCATAGTCGCACACACCTTGTCTGCCTTCTACATACCACAACATAGCCACCAGCCAGACACGCCTACAGCTAGGGTGCGCCGCCGTTGGCCTGCCACCTGCCTGCATCGCCGTTGCTGCTCCGCTAATGCCGGTCGCCCATGTCGCTGCCCTCGCCGTGCCACTGCCCGCCCTTGCCACTGACCCACCCCATCACTCCTCCCTCGGACGCCTCCGACAGCCACTACTACTCCGCCTCGCCGGCGCCACAGCTCGTCACACCTCCGCGCTCCATGTCCTCGACTCCTCCGCAGCTCCGCTGCTCATCAACGCTGCAGTGCCGCCGCGTGCCGCTGCGGCTGCTGGTGCCTATGCTCAGCCACGACTCATGGCTGTTGCCTGTTGGTCTTCTTTTGTTGGTGTTGGTGCTCAGACAGAATATCACTTTTGCTGGCGTTGGTACTCGGACAAATATTACTGAGATCTTCGAATATAATATCTACTTTTTTCTCAAAGATCAGAAGTGCTCTACTATTATTCTGTAAGAACCAAGCTCTCATGAATTCATTAGCTATTCATTTTCAGTGGAATGTAATTTTTATGCAACGAGCCCAAACGAGCCTACGAGCGGCGAGCGGGCTTTTTGGCTCAAAATTTTCACTTGGCTAATCATCCAAAACATAGTGAATGGTGGATTGCCTCGAGCGTCACGGTTGGCCGAACTACCGCCTTCGCGCCCTTTGAAAGAGAGAACCAGAGACGGCAGCCCACATCTTTTCAAGCGTGCTTCACGTGATGGACTTGGAACATGGTCAGAATTTGGCTAGGGTTGGTGGACCTTCACCCATTCTTTGGAGCAGCGCAACGAGTGTCAAATAATGGTGGATAAACGTCAGTACCCACTGTGGTCATCAAAGGAAGACAATCACTTCCCTCATGTTACTCGTCTCATTAAAAATTTAGAATGAGTGCAATGCACGGGTGTTTCAAAACATTGTCACCACGCCACTACTAATCTTAGCAAAAATCAAAAACGAAACGATAAATTGGGGGCTGGCAGGGGCCAAGTACTTGGGTGGAGAGTAGGCTTTTATACTCATTCGAGGTTTCTGACTTGGACCTTCTTTCTGCCTCTGTAAAACTCTTTCTAAATAATGGAATCAGGCAAAGCTTTTGCTTCCCTTTCGGAAAAAAACGTGATACAATAATCGCGACAAAATAATTCCGCACACTGTGTTTGGCACAGCGATTTGCAGTTTCCTTCACTATCTGGACTCTGTGGTACTGTGCTAATCTGACTTGCTTCATCTGCGCCTTCGGAACCGAGCCCCGGCGATTCCACGCGCACAGTTCCGTACCTAACCTCGCGCGGTCGGTGGGCAGTTGACATCTGATCAAGGACCTGATTAGACGCTAAGCCTAAACTATGTAAAAACCATGTGTGATTAGTCGACTAATCGGCGAAACACTTTACACGCTTAAGCATTCGCTTTGACGCATTCACAATAACCAGATCATTTAAAGCTTGATGGGTTCGCGCGCGGATGCACCGTTGATTGATTGATTATTTGGTACGTACGTACGGGGTTTGGTAGACATACATACTTACGTGCGTAGGCTAGAGGTTCCCAAGGCTCTCTTGTTACGTCGCTTTACTGGTGTTGGATGCGCGCGACTGGACAGCGGCACGCCACTGCTCACTCGTATCGTTGGTCAAACTACGTACACACGTACTTAAATGTAGCCACCAGAAAGGCACGAAATATGCGTGTGCCCCCTCTTGTTTGGCCCTGCATGTGATGCGTCTTTTAATTGGTCGTTAGTTATTTATCTGAGTCTCGGGAGAATTCTACCCCTGTTTGTTCCTTGTTTGAGGGAGCTGCAAGGAAAAACGTGCATCAGATACTTGGCTCGGTCGGTAACCTTGGTATTAGGTGCCAGGCCGCAGCCAACGACATAAAAGTGCTCAAGGAAAGTATTTCTGGATGGAGGCTAGGATTGCACATAGGTGAATTAATCACCTCTGATTCACAACTACATATGCCTGAGTTTTACATTAGGCTCTTCTAGATACCGGGCAACACATCACAACAATCACAGACATGGAGCCTGAGCAGCAGAGCAGAGCCCTTCCAAACAATCTGACTCCCGACACGGAGTTAAGACGAACTTGCCAAATCGGCCGATGGTCCAGCACAGGTCAGCTAGTACAGGGTACACTACCCTATTATTGTTCCGCTGCACGTACCAACCAAAATTACTGCCACCAGCACGGCGCCATCATGATATTTCCCTCCGTTTGAAAATAAAAAAGAAATAGTCTTAAGCATAAAAATAAGATTAATGATAAAATGATAATATTGTATTTTAATTATTTTTCTGTCCACCTATTTTTTCTCCCAAATGTAATTACTAACTATATTGGAGCATACAACATTTATTATGTTGGAAGAGTAAACTAGAAACCTATAACTAAAGGTATATTGAAAATATAAAAAAACTTGTATTTTGAGAAAGTTTTAGATACTAAAAGAAATTCTGTTTTAAAACGGAAAGAGCAGCACATAGCAGAAAGAGATCGAAGTTGAGCGGACAGAAGGGGCGGCTCAGGAGGGTTCAGGATGAGCCCGGAACCCACGAGGATCACATACAGGCGACCGCGTCACTGTTGTCGCCAAAGGCACAAAGCCTCCGTGGCTCCACCAAGCCCCATCCCGCCGACAGCTACGGTTAACTAACCTCGTTGCCTGAGCAGCAGGAGCCTAACCAAAAACTGCGCTACTAATAATACAGCTTTTATCTCTCGTTGGAATCGTGACGCACAGGTGAGATTCCACGGATTATCATGTCATCCGAATCGCCGTGCGATGACTGACTTCTTCCATTTATCTATCAAACAGGCTGAGGCTAGTCCATGGGACCAGCAGTCTCCCAACTTGTTATTTCGGAGAGAAAGAAGCTAGTGAAGAAACCTTCATTGTCATCCATGATGATTCCATCCGTCCGTCACCCCCTTGCGTGCGGCGTGAACCATCTCGCTCCCACACTTTCGTGCCCCGGAAAGTTTGGCTTATCCACAGTCAGCGAACCATTTGACGCTTATCTTAATTAACCATGGTCAGACTCACATTTCCGGCGGCGCGGGCACCACAGAAAGAAACCAAGGTAGGCAGGTTTACATGACTGGCTGAGCTCATCGACCTACGCATCTCCTGCGAGAGAGAAAAAAAATAACAATAGTAGATTTTTAAATTAATTGAGAAATTATTATTTCTAAATCAGCGATAGTAGATTTTTGACCTAACTAATTAAATAGTTACATGTTTTAAAAATTATGTGTAATTTTAAGTTTAGAGATCAGTTATATATTTTTAAATCAAAAATTATATATATTTTTATTATTATAAATTTAATAATATACAACTCGATCGACTGAGAAATAATAATTTTTTAAATAACTTAGAAATTAGAAAGCTAAAAAAAACAGGTACTGGCACAGACGTACGTGTCGTGACAAATCAAGCTGTTCCATTAGATCGTGTTTCTCCTGCCTGAACAAGAAGAGAACAAGAAGCCGCCGTGGCCCGGACCCCGGAGCGCTTATGTGGTAGATTCCGTGTGGAGCATGAGCGGTCGGTCATCGAACGCAGCCAATAAGAATACCCATCTCGTCTGCTCCAGTGGGAAGGCAATTGCCGAAGGCAGCAGCGGACTGGAGTGGGCTAATAATTCTGGCCTTCTCGGGCCGGGAGTGGAGCAGAGGTGGGAGACACAAGCTAAGCCAAACAAATCATGATTATGATCCTAGGGCTGCAAATAGACCAAAGTGGCCTCGTGGCCCTCATCACTCTGGCCTCACCGCCATAATCTCAAGCGGCACCACTTCCATGTGGAGATTCCTAGGCCGCACACGCCCAATTCCTATGTATGCCGCCCAAGATATGTAGGATGGATCCAAAAGCAATGAGATCACAAGAGGACAAAGTTCTAGCCTGCAGGTCCACACGTACCCATCACTAAACCTTCTTATCGTACACTCTTTCGATGCAAATATTTGACCTAATTAAGCCTGAGCCTACACGATTTTACCCAGCCATCTCTCTCGATCTCTCTTTTGCGTTGATGCGAGGTGACGCACAATGGCATGTCAAGGGCACTGCACGGTAGCTTTAATATGTGTGTGCGTGCCCTTTTGGTCCTGGCCAGTCAGTAGCTGAAAGTACTTGGCCTAAATGCTGACAACAGTACTTTAGGAGGTGCCTTTATAGAGGTAATTCTATATATTCTCTGCCTTTTTTTCAATTAACCTTGATTAGTGATCGCCTCTGTGGTGGTGTGTTGAGTGTGTGTCGCGATCGTGGGGGATTGGCGTCGACGTTGCCTGCAGCGGCGCATTATGACACGGCCTGCAGCCTGCAGTGGCGACCGAGAGGAGGGGCCATGATGGCGGCTGCTGCTGCCTCCGGCAGGGTGCTGTGGTCACGGGGAAACTCGGGGGAGCGGTGGAACCAGGACATGTGCGTCCGTGTCTGTCTCGCTATCTACGGTTTGTCACGACGGGCTAACGCCAATTTCTTTCTGTTTGGGTGTGCCGTTTCAGCAGAGACGTGTCATGCCGTGAGCAGAAGGTGCTAAACCATGTGTGTAGGTAAGAGATGACTTGCTGGAGTGAGGTAAAAAAAGGTCTGTGTAGTTATGCTGGCTTGTGAGAACTGCGAGCTATGAGAAGCCTTTGATTTATATTGATGACACCACAAGGTTAAATTATATGTAGATCCAATTTTCGTTGAGACGATGTCCCGATGAACATGCTTAACTTGTTCATCTTGTCACCAGTAGCCAAAGACTCCAGGTCTTGTAGCTTCGACATTACGGATCTTCATGGATGAGTAGCTTCGTGTTGGTAGAGTTTGTTATCAGGATTTGTCCAAAAGTGCTGTAAGATTCGATAAACAACGGCCAAATTTATGATGAGGACAAAAGAGCATCGAATTTGGAAACGGACCAACACTTGACAAAATAGATGGGTATGACTGAAAAATGGAGGCAAAGGCCACAGACCAAACACATCTAATAATTACGACTAGTATTTAACAAAATATATGAATCTATGTTCACAAAATCTGCTTTAGTCATTATAATTGTTACACACATGAAATTGAATGAAGCTCTTGCACCGACTTCAAAAGAAAAAAAAGTGTTATAACAGAGAAAAGAAAAAAGGTGGAGATGAAAGGATCAAACTAAGCCCTGTATGTCATGGCCCAACCCACGAACATACAATTACTCCTTTTGGCCAATCACCTATACTCTCTCAGTGTCCCATCTGAGGGTGAGAAACGAGTAACTTGGCTCGACTCGTTTGAGCTTGTTAAGACAATGAGTTGCCTCGACTCAGACTCATTATTTTAACAAGCTCAAACTCAAATTTAACTCGACTTGTTAAAAATTTACGTTTAGAATATGAGCACCATGGCTCGTTAGCTCAACATAACATCATTCATAACAAATTCATCTTCCTCGTAGTCGTACTCATCGTCATCCTACATATACAACAAAATAGCACAATTAAGAGAACAATATATGCACATGATTATAGGACACAAGCAAAATAAAAATAAAATCTGCGCACTTATGAACATCCCAAGTGTAATATCTTGTTAATCGTGCATCATAGCATGGAATGCATGAGTCAAATTTGAGAAATTTTAAAAAATTGAGAAAATTCTAGTTTGAAAAGGGGTAAAATTTTTAAAAAATCAGAAAAAAAACAAATTAAAAACCTAATCTAACCCCCCGATGGGCCTTTTCCCGGCCCATCTTCTTCCCCCCCAGCCTGGCCCGCTCGGCCTTCCCTCTCCCTCTCCCCGCCCCGGCCCGCTTGGGCCACCCCGCCCGTGCGGCCTGCCCCGCCTCCCGTCTTCCTTATCCGCCCCGTCGCCCGCCCTCATCCCATCGCCGCCGCCGCCACCTCCTGCTTGCGTGGCGAGGCGCACGGTAGCTGGCCACCACCTCCTGCTACGAGCCCCGTGCCGCTCTCCTCCTTATCTCCGAGCTCTCTCCCTTTTTCTTTCCCCGCTCCCGGCCGCTCCCCACTATAAGCTAGCTGCACCAATGTACCAAATATAAGCAAAATTCTTTTCTTACTTGTATAGCTAGCTACCACTGCACCAAATATATGCACACTTATATGAGACAATCAAAATCAGAAATAAAAATCACCAATTATACAACACTACCACTGCACCAATCAAGTGAAGCTAGCTGCAAATAACTAGGGCCATCATACAACACTATCACAGTCCACGGATCAAAATAAAACAAGCCATAACTACGGTCATAATATATGTCCATATCTACCATGGCAAAATCACTCATAATCATAATTAGAAACCATATCTATAACAAGAATTAAAACTAGCACCTTCTCGTGTGTCTATATGAATGAATGAACTGACAACAACTATAACATGGGCAGCCACTTACCGATGCGGGTGCAACGGCCGGAGGGGTCAGAAGTAACCCAAGTTGACCGGATCGTGGAGGCTTCGCTACTGTCGATGCAGAGCGTAGAACGGAGATCGACGCCGGCAACGCAGACACAAAGGCAGCAGACCGCCTCACTCCCTTGGTCTTGGACTCCATGCTCGGTGGCTTCTCAATGGCTCGGAGGCGGAGGACGAGTAACTGACTAGGGCGTTGAGGATGTCGGACTTGAGCGCGGAGCAGCTGCAGCCGGTGCTGACGAGGGGATACACGACACGACGCGGAGCGGCAGCGGCGTCGCGGGGTCGGCGGAGATGGGCTGAAGCGACGATCGACAGGGGAAGACACGGCATGGGGCGGAGGGACGCCGGGGACGGCGGAGATGGAAAGGAGCCGTTGGTCGGGGTCGGCAGAGATGAGAAGTAGCGCTGCCGCCACCTGCTTTCCTCCTGCCAGCGCCCCCGCCTCCGTCCCCTGCCTCCTTTCCTCGGACGCAGTCGGGCTGAGGGTTTAGGGTAAATTGATGCTTACAAGTATGGCCGGAGGCAGGCGGAACCGCGCACAAATGGGCCGGAAATTAGTTCGGCTCCTGACCTCGCTGCTCGCCAGTTTGCACGCGCGGTCGATTTACTGCCCGGAACTTGTCGTGGCCTGTGGGGTTGTAACAGAGATTAAGTGCTCTATTAATTATCTAATTAAATTTTAATTAAGGATAAAATTTCAACAACGGGGATGTAGCTCAAATGGTAGAGCGCTCGCTTTGCATGCGAGAGGCACGGGGTTCGATCCCCCGCATCTCCAATTGTTTTTTTAACAATGCTCGAACTTCAATTGCTTTCCTGTTACTGAATGTAGCGGAGACACATGGGGAAGACGAGGAAACGATTGAAACATATGACAAAAAATATGCGCGACAGATATTCCATGGGATGGATTTATTTATTTACTTTGAAAATAATTTTCTCGTATAAACGCGAAAAGTAAAATCAGATTTCTGATGTATAGCATTTTTCTAGACGTCTACACAGTATTATATGGTTTCAATTTCGAGACTGCAAGTCCACCTCTATGTAGAGGTTCACGTATTATCATAGTCATCCAATATATATCAAGATTCGTGTCTTCACTTTACAAAACACAGCCTCTACTCAATTTATCCTTGTTGTGCAGTCCCTGCTATATTATAAAATGCACCTTTATCTTCATTATTTCTCATCATGTACTCTAATCAGATTTCATGTGCACATATGTGAAGCAAAAATTTAGATTCAGATTTCATGTGCACATATGTGAAGTAAAAAATTTAGATGAACAGATTTTTTTCTTTCTTTTTTCATGTTCCTTAAAAAAAAATCATAAACACATATATGGGTGTATTTCATTAACTAGGATCTTTGAACATGAACAACATATTTTAGATATTCTCGAATATGAACAGAAAAATCTCTTGAAATAAATAACCAAAATATTATGCATACTTTTGAACGTGAAAAAATCTGAATAATTAGGAGAGAGAACGGTTAGGGAGACAGAGACAAGAGCTAAGGAAGAAGAAAATAGTATAGATATAAACAAGGTGTAAATGTAAAATATTCGAACAAGATGTATCTCAGCAATCTTGAAATATTTAAATAGCTAAGATAGTAAGTGGGCCACTGCGTATGAGCGGAAAAACCGCTTTGTTTCATTTTTCGAGCCTATCGTGGTGTTCTAGCGAATTTTCCAAGCTGTGAACGACGCCATCGACGGGAGAGCCTGATTGCTTGGGTGCTGCCCTGGAGCGAGCGGCGTCCCAGGGCACGCTACTGTCGCGCGTCATCGATTTCTTGCAGCGCGGCTCGCAGGCCATGGCTCAGGCTCCGACTCGGTGTCTTCAGGCTACACTCCCGAGACTCCTCCCGGCCGCGTGGTGTCACCGGACTACACCTCCTCGACGCCGTCAATTCGAGCCGCGTCAGTGGACTACACCCCCTCGACGCCTTCGAGCCGCGGGGCGTCACCGGAGTACACCCCCTTGACGCCGTCAATTCGCGCCACGTCACCTGACTACACGCCTAGTACGCCGCTTCCGTCGCTGGTGATATCTGACCAGGGACGAAGTCAGGAATTTTATTAAAGGGGACCAATGAAACATATATAGATATGTAAAATATTGAAGGGGGTTATATATATGAATTTAGAGATGAACTCCACAGACTATCTAGGGATTTGTGAAAAAAAATTCAGCATGGGGGAGCCATGGCTCCAGCTCGTCCCCTGCTGCTCCGTCACTGTATCTGACGCCGGGTTGCGCACGTCTGCAGCACCCACCGCCACCATCCGTACCAGAGGAGCGGCGGGAGCCGGGTCAGCCGCGGCCGGCATCAGCGTGCATTCTTGCACGGATATCAGATATCTTATAATGGGAGAAAATGGATTCTTCGTGTAATAGGAGACATCGCTTTGAAGTACCGATACATCGATCCTCTATGTAAAATCCTTGCCTGCTTATGTATGACATAATCAATTGAATGCATTTATCTCTCCTTTGGCAAATCCTGTAATATCTCATATCTGGCATGTACATGCACCAACTTTCGATGAAGCAATTTCAGATTCTTGATGTTTTACTCTCCATTGGTTCGTAATCCGTGCTTGCTGTGTTCTTGGTTAATTTCGGTGATGCAAATTAAACTGGCTTGGATGTATTGAAGTTCTCTGAATGACCGGATGCATAGAAGTTAACACACATTACATATTGCATCAGGTATATGCCGCAACGGCATCGGCATGGTTAGCTTTAGCTTTTTTCACGATGTTCTCGTAAGCAGATGATGGAAATATAATGTTGCAAAATTAGTCTTTACTGTGTCATGTCACTGTTAACTTCTACGACTAATATTGTGATTGCTTGGTCTCACTAGTCACTCGACGCTAAGTAGTATCTGTCGAGGTTGAGTTTTGGACCAGACAAAGCGACCAATCTTCTTGACACATCATGTTTGGGACGGTGGGATGGAAAGAGAGCTGAGTTGGGAGGCTGTAAATTACATTTCGTGAGATGGTGCAAGCATACATGTAGGCCTGGGCAACATGTGTTGAAAAAGACATGTACGTGAAACTGTTGTATGCCTGAAGACTTTTATGATGCATGTTTGTAATTGTGTGGTTCGTCCTTACAAATGAATATATTTAAGTTCAATAAGAACAATTTTGAGATGAAATGATGTATTTAGCATATAATTATGGGTTGCATTGTCTCTTCGGCCAGATAATTTACTTTACTATTTGATTTCAGACATTGTTATATATGATCTACTGATTCATGACTAAATCTCCTGACGCAGCGAAGGGCGCTAATCATCCTAGTACCCATTTGCAGCGATGCATCAATCAACAAAAAAGAGATAGGTACGATCTAAAAAAGAGAAAAGGATATAAGTATTCAGTCTGGGATTTCATAACTTTGTGGGTTGGGCATCAATCTCAAAATATTCTGCAGATTACATAGTCTATAGAAAATCATGTTCACATATCTCATAATCTTCGATTTTGCAATAAGCAAATAAGATTTCCATACTGGTAAGCAATCCGGATAAATAAAAATGGAAGTCAAGGGAAAAGCTTAGGAAAGGCCTTTCGTGAGATTCTAAAAGGCCGTTCTCACCGCAACCTTCCACGCCACCGCCGATTCTCCGCCCTTGCGCAGCTGCGCTGCCTCCGAGTTCGGAGCTGCGCCGCCGACTGCCATCCACCACGGTGCGTCTGCGTGGTTGTCGTTTGATTCCAGGGATGTAGCGTCGGCTTGTATCTTCTCTTTTACCGTGGTGGCGACCGAGTCCGAGGGCACCATGACCGGCACCGCGTCGGCATGGTTGCTCGATGGGGAGTTCCGGTGCCTCTACGGCGGCGAAGACGTAGTATTCAGGCTTGCATGATGCTTGGCAGAAAGAACACAAGCCTGAAGGAACATGTCGGCCGACTGTACATGCGTACGATTCATCGCGAACCTAAGCGGCCGTTAATGATGGAAAGGGATGCATCATTTGCTTTGTGCCGTTTCTTAGACAGAAGGTACATTATAGCCATCACGGTGCAGAGGTATCTTCTCATGATGTTATTCGGTTAATTAAAAGACAACTTCGACCCCCTTGAGACAAATGGTAGATCTAATGGTTGAAATTTCTAGTTAATAATGATATAATGACCCCCTTGAGACAAATGGTAGATCTAATGGTTGAAATTTATAGTTAATAATGATATAATGGTTGTCAATTTAAATGTGAGGTGGCACGATGAAAATGCTCACGAGGAGTCAATTTTAGAATAAGGAAGAATGTGTTCCCCTCTTGCTACAGTATCTAAGAGGCGAAAGGGAGGCAACCAGGGTTCCCTCGTGTTCCGCCGGCGCTGCCGCGGGTTCCCCCACCCTCCCGCCACACCCTCTCCCTCTGCCGGCCGCTCCGGTGGCGGGAGGGTGGGGGAACCCCGGATTTGTGCGCCCGGCGTGTACATAGTAGGGTTAGGGTTGTGGTCGTCGCCGATTGGTTTGGGGCAACAGCGGCGGAGCAAATAAGGTTTCCTCGGCTCTCCCCAGATCGATGGTGTTCTTCAGAGCGGCGTCGAGGAGCTGGAGGTTGGGGCGGCGTTGTCTTCTCTCTGGCCAATCCAGCCAGCGGGACTGGAGTGCCTGGGCTTGGTTGCCAGTGCGGTGGCGGCGACCTTGCCAATGGGCTTTTGTCCTCTGGATCTGCCGCCGCTACGGCGATGGTTCCCTCCTCCATCGTTCGTCGATCCGTGGGGTTGTGTTGGAGGTTCTCGGCATTTGTTGCCTCGGGCAGCGATGTCCGTTTGCTGAGAGTGCAGGTGGTTCCGGCGCAAGGTTGGGGGTTGTTTGGAGGCGGATCTGGCGCTCTTCCGTGACATCGTCGCTGGGAGTGGCCGGATCCGGGCCTCGAGTTGCACGAGATGGTTCCCCAGCCGATATGCCACAGAGGTTTGTGCTCCTCCGGTTTCGGTGGATGTTTTTTTCGGCTCTCAAAGCTTCGCAGCAAAGGTGCGATTATGGCTCTTTGGTGAGCGGATCCGGTCTCTTCATCCTCCGGCGTGCGTTCCGGCGGCGAAGGAGGCTGGCAGTAGGGTGAGTGCTTTTTCAGCTCCCCCCCCAAGGACCTAGGTGTTATTTTCTTTTTGTTGGGGTTGTGTTATGCTAAAGCGTTTGGACACCTGTGTCCTCTGAAGTTTTCCTTACTCTAATATATTGCATAATTTTCTTTAAAAAAAAGAATAAAGAAGAATGTACTCCGACATCTTATAACTACTATCTTTTTGAGAACTTTTTTTTAATATTATTTTTTAAACTAAAAATTTGAGATATGTAGGTCTCATCTCGGAAATTTCAAAAGTAGTGCCCTGTCCTCCCACCATCGGACGACAGGGGTCCAATCGTCCACGCACCCAACGACAAGCCTCCAATCGTCCGCGCGCCCAACGACAAGCCCCACCGCCCAACGATTACACGCCGAAAGCGCGGGATTCCCGGGTCCCAGGGGCCTGTCGTCCGGCCGTTGGACGACAGGAGCTTGTCCTCCAACGGTGCAACGACAGGGGCTTTATTCCCCGCCAGTTACGCGCCCGTGACTCCTCCCCTTTTTCGGCTGCTGCGCCTCCATATCAGTCACTAGAGCCCGAGCGAGCGCAGCAGAAGAGAAAGAACAGAGGAGAGGAAGGAGAGAAAGAAGAGGGGAGAGGAAGAAGGAGGAGAAGGAAGAGAAGGAGAGGAAGAAGGAGGGAAGGAAGAGAGGAGAGGAAGAAGGAGAGGAAGGAGGGAAGGAGAAGGAGAGAAGAGGAGGTGAGTTCGCGGGAGTACGGTAAAATTTCTGTAGTTTTTATTAGTTACGTATTAGTTTGAATTTTATTAGTTTAGCACGTATTAGTTCATAATAATATATATTATTTATGTTGTTTAGTACGAATTAATTTGTAATTTTCATATATTATTTAGGTTGTTTAGTACGAATTAATTTGTAATTTTCATATATTATTTAGGTTGTTTAGTACGAATTAATTTGTATTTTCCATATATTATTTATGTTAGTTCATAATAACATATATTATTTAGGTTATTTATGGGGATTATGTAAGTTAAATTTCGTAGTTCAATTAGGTCTGTGAAGGTTAAATTGATTAGACGATGGAAAAAAATGTGGTTAAAGTAGGTCGAACTATTTAGTTATACTATTAGAGGCGTAGAATATTAGTACGTAGTTAGGTTAATTATTAGATGTTCGTGCTCATCGTTACATTCGATCGTGCTAAAAGTTCTATCCCGATTTGTCGGTCGATAACCCTGGTGTGTTCCGGATCACCCTTGTACACGCTGTAAGCGTGTACTCGACCTACATTTAGCACGAAAGAATTTAGCGGTCGCGCAACGTAATAGAACTACATGTTAAACTAGGTCGAACTATTTAGTTATACTATTAGAGACGTAGAATATTAGTACGTAGTTAGGTTAATTATTAGCTGTTCGTGCTCATCGTTAGATTCGATCGTGCTAAAAGTTCTATCCCGATTTGTCGGTCGATAACCCTGGTGTGTTCCGGATCACCCTTGTACACGCTGTAAGCGTGTACTCGATCTACATTTAGCACGAAAGAATTTAGCGGTCGTGCGACGTAGTAGAACTACATGTTTTACTTAGTACGTGACGAAGATGTCAATTTTTCTTACGGCAGGTATGTCAGACTTAGTTAACATGACGGTGTACTATGGTCCTGGGGTTGTTCGATCAAATCAGAGTGGGGTTGATCTGAGTGAATTCAGCCATGTCGATTTGCCTATTTCCGATCCGGAAAGGTTGAACTTCAAGGAAGCCAATCATTGGCTTACACGTACCTTCTCGATGGATCCTGCAGTATATGCTGTGACCATTCAGGCAGTGTTTACCAAGTCCTGCAGGGATATTAAATGGGACTTGTTACCGATCGAGAGCAGTAGAGACTGGAGATCGTGGTTGCGGGTTTGCAAAGCTAGGCAAAGTCCTCCGGTCGCACTGGTGCAAGCCATCCTGAAGGGTGCCGGGTCAGAAGGCGGTGGTGCGTACGAAGCGGAGCAGAACAATGCAGAACCACATGTGGACGAGGTAGTTCAATCCGCTTGGGAAGGTGGGCAAGCTGGGCAGAGCAGTGAACCGGCAGAAGTTGGTCCCACGGGGCAGGCGGATGAAGAAGAGGATTTGGAGACCATGCAGGAGATAATGGAACAGGAAAATGAAGATGGCTTGGTCGAAGATATTGACGAAGGTAGCAGTGAGGAAGATAACATTCATGAGTCCCCGATTCCGAGTGCATGGAATCAAGAACTTCTTGGAGGCATGACTGTCGATGATGGCCATGATTCTGCTTGGGAATATAATAAGAACCAGATCCAAATTGGTTCGATGTATGCTACCAAGAAAGAATTGAAACACGCCATCACGCAATGGGCCATGTCCACGCAGAGGATATTCAGGACTGACACATCTTCCCCAAGTAATTTAACCTTAACATGTACGGCTAATGGCTGTGAAAGCAAGGTGCACGCCCATGTGCCCAAGTATGAAGTGAATTTGGTCGTGACCAACGTCGTGCCGCACACTTGCATCAGAAGCAATGTCCTAGCACGCCACCCCAATCTGACATCTACTCTCATCGCAGAACTGATGTACAGCGAGATAGTGGAGAAGAAAGACATGGAAACAAAGCACATACAAGTTGCAGTAAAGAACATGTACAAGTACGAAATCACATACGGGAAGGCTTGGAGGGCTAAGCAGAAGGCCATGGAGATGCGCTTCGGCACTTTCTATGACTCGTACGACAACCTCCCCCGTCTGCTTTATACACTCCTCCTCCGGAACCCCGGGACACATGTTGACATACTGCACTCAGTGAACCCCCACTTTCCAGGCTATAAAGTGTTGAACAGAGCATTCTTCTCTTTCGGTGCATGCATTGAAGCTTTCAGGCATTGTCGTCCAGTGATATGTTTTGTTCACTTCGCACGAATGATCACGAAATGTAGGTACAACCGCAAGGGTGGAAACAAGACGGCATCAACTTGGGCACGAAACCTCGCACCGTTTGTCGAACGGTGGACGACGGCATCTGCAGATGGCTGGCAGGAGGACACGGCCTTCGACCAAGCCGAGTACGATGTGTACCTCGAGTGGTACCGCTCTGGTACGAGGTTGTTCTACGTACCGCGTGCCGACCCAGATGAGATGCTGCAGGGCCGCACGTCAGATTACTACCCGGCTGCTTCTGTTGTTGGCATCAGGCACCACGCGGTAAGTGCCACGATTTTCTTTGTTTCGTATGTAATATCAGAAACACGAGTATGGAGGAACTAATAATTCATTTCATATTTGCAGGCGCAGTTGACGCTTGATGCCCAGGAGGAGGTTGCCGCACTTATTAACCGGCTTGACATGGGGGTTCAGATGAGTCAGTCCGATCATCGATCCGCATGGGAGCGTCTCAATGGCAAGCTCCGGAAGATCTTCAAGACTTTGACGTGCGCGCGCGCTTCAGACGTCGTGGCTGGACGGTCTAGTCGTCATGCGCACCGTCCCCCACGGCACTCCTCGTCGTGGCATCAGCAGCCACAGTCCAGACCCCAGCCATCGCCACCTCTCCCCACGCAGGCGGGAGGCTCGGCGTGGCATGGGCATTCACAGTTTACACCCCAGCCATCGCCACCTCTCCCCACGCAGGCGGGAGGCTCGGCGTGGTATCAGCAGCCACAGTTTACACCCCAGCCATCGCCACCTCTCCCCACGCAGGCGGGAGGCTCGGCGTGGCATCAGCAGCCACAGTTTCAGCCATCGCCACCTCTCCCCACGCAGGCGGGAGGCTCGTCGTGGCAACAGCGGCCACAGTGGACCTCGCAGGCAGCACCACCTTTCCTGACGCAGGCAGGTGGCTCATACCCAAGCTATCCACAGTCTGTCATGGTCCACACTATAGGTAAAGCCGTATTACTAATATGGTCATACTAATTTTTTTGGATTATATTACTTAATTTGAGTGTTTACTTTAGGTGACACGGTTCCCGTTTTGGCGTTCGGGGGTTCACCAGATACTGTTGTTGACTACGGCGACGTGTGGAGCCAAGCGGACGCTTCAGGGGTTGTTCCTCACTTCCCGGGATTTCAGACTCCACCGCCACCACCCACGCAGGTCACACAGTCGCCGCCTCGTCGTTCGGATGAGCCGATTTACGGCAGGGGTCACCGTCAGCCACATCCGGTACAGCCCTTGACACTGTCGGGCCGTCGCAAGAGAGCACGTCCTCGTACTCGTAGAGCCGCCGCACCAGCCGCACCACAGGGAGGCCCAGGAGGACCTGACCAGGGAGACGAGCAGGACTAGTTTTTTTAGCCGGACACTAGCACCATTTTCTTTTGTATTTTGACTATCTTTAGTTGTACTGAATGACATGGAACACTTTCATTATTTCGAAAGCCGCACTGCGTGAGGTACTGTATGCAACAGAGGAGACTTAAAGCCGTGATATAGGGGAGTAGTGGAGCGTACACAGGGGAGGGAATGTAAAGAACGGAGGTGACAGGGGCGTAGGTGGACAGGGAGGGGACTGAGGGAGGTGACAGGGGCGTAGGGTGGACAGGAGGGCGGGACTTAAAAGAGCGTAGGGTGGACAGGAGGGCGACTGAGGGGACTTAAAAGAGCGTAGGGTGGACAGGTGAGGGGCCCTGTCGTCCCACGGTCGGACGACTGGGGCTTGTCCTTCCACCGTCGGACGACAGGGGGGCCCCGCTGCCGCGTTGGCAATTTTGGCGCTTAATCGCTGCCACGGCGGACAATTGGCGCTTAATCGCTGCCACGGCGGACAACACAGGCTTGTCGTCCGATGGTGAAGGATTGGAGCCTACATATCTCGAATTTTTAGTTTAAAAAATAATATTTTTAAAAAAAGTTCATCTTTTTGAGCCTTAGCATGCAGCTGATGTTCCTTTTCATATCCTTAACAAAATTCTCAACCCCAACTCGATGCACAAATCATATATGTAACAAAATTCTCGATCTCAACTCCACACAAGCCTTGATATTGTCTCTGTTGTTACCGTATCTATGTAAAAGTCATTTCTCCTCTTTGTTGACATAGCTTTCATATTTTTTTCTTTTTATAATTATAAAAAAAATGCACATACATACACACATCGTCACACATATCACGTCACATGTTCACATCCACTATACATATATGCACACTACATATACACATCCACGTGAGAGCGTCCGTGACAAAATTCTATTAAAATTGCTATGATACAATTCAACAACATTTTTTAATCTTTTGGTATCTTTTGACCATCTAGTTGAACATCAAATCTAACAAATCTCAAAGAAAACGAAATTAACACTTAAACTTGGGTGGGTAACTTTCTTCAACTTCAACCACACCATCTCTTTTTTGAAAACCCATAAAACCAGTTGTATCTCTTTTTTTGAAAAAAAAGAACTCTAAAACCTAGATCTCTTGTCGTGTCACATACGGCCCCGCAGTCCACCAGCCCTCTCTCTCCCTTCTCTCCCCGCACCCCCATGGCTTCCGCCGACATCCCCAACGCCGACACCGCCGACCCCAACCCCGCCCGCTCGCCGTCGCCTCCCCTCCCGCCGCGTAAGCGCCGCCTCTCCCTCTCCCCCTCCCCGTCCCACTCCCCCACGCGCTCCGCTTCCCGCTCCCGCTCCCCTCGCGGTCGCCGCAGCCGGACCCGAACCCGCAGCCGCAGTCGCAGCCGCAGCCGCAGCCCGCGCCAACCCGACGGCAAGAGGCGGCGGCACAACGATCTCACCGTCGAGGTGTGCCGCGACTTCCTGCGCGACAGGTGCACCCGCTCCGACCTCGAGTGCAAGTACGCGCACCCGCATCAGTCCTTCTCCGTCGACCGGTACGCGCGAGATCTCGCCTCCTGCGCCATTGCCACCTGCTCGCGCGCCCGCGTGTTGTTCTGATTTGGGTTTTGGTGTGTGAGGAATTCGGTCAGGGAGAACAAGGTGACGGCGTGCGCGGATTCACTGAGGAACAACTGCTTCCGGGGGAGGACCTGCCGCTACTACCACCCGCCTCCGCATATCCAGGAGTATGAGCTGATAGTCCCCGTGCTATTTGTTCGATTCGATTTGTTTTGTTTGCTTCGCGTGCTCCGACTGTGGAAGTCTGGTAATCTGCTTCGATGTTTAGATGCAGGCTGATGCAAGTTTGCTTATGCTACGAAGTATCTAAGTTTGAAATCCTCCGTTGTAGTTCGGTTTCTAAAGTATTAGCAGCAGTATGGTCACACGACATTGTGCTATCTAGAGAATCAAATTGGTGCTTGACATTGTGTGTTGTAACATTGTGCTAACTTCTGATGCAAATTGCTAAGAGCCTTGTTGTATGAGCTAGTTCTAAATGTTCAATGTTACAGTTTGGGCTTGTGCATACATGTGCAATATGTTTATGTTTATGTATTTGATGGGCATACCTACACGATTTGCTCAGTGTCTCATATAGGTGGTTCCACACATGCACGGGTTTTGGATTTAACCTTCTGATTCGAGCCTTGTTTGGTTGCGTCTGTATAGGTCGCTGCTGAAATCAATTGGTGTGGAAGCCCCGCAGTTGAAGACGGTAAGTTTCTCCTCACTGACCCTATGTTTTCTCCAATACATGCACTGGCTGGCCCTTTCTCTGAGTGGTTAAGGTTTCCTTACGATTTAGTGCGCACTGCTTATTAAGAGTTGTTAGCTTGCTTAAAATGATGACAGAAGTTAGATGCTAGGGTTTATGTTTTACATGTCCTTCTCAGGGGCAAATAACTTATGTTAGAACACATGGAAGAGCAGTCGACGATCTCTTGGCTGTCTTTTCCAACAATTTTTAATGGTCCTGCTTCTTATTAGATGCACAGTGTTCCCATATAATTTCGTACAAGTTATACTGATATATCGATAGTATCATATGATTTTTTTTCTGCTACATTAGCATTCTGGACTGCCCAACTGAGCATACTTCTTTTAAACACTTATCAGGTTTGCAGAGATTTTGCACGTGGGCGATGTTCAAGATCAGCAAATGAGTGCCGCTTCTTGCACCATTCATCTGTTCAAGATTGTGCAATTGTAATATTCCTTTTTGCTGATAAAGATTATATTACTAACTTGCCTAGCACAAAGTAACAAACACATAAAACTATCTACATGCCAAATGTTCTGTTCTATTATTGTATATACCCCTTTGCCTACTCCTAAAGCAATAACTCATCTTTTAGTAAATGATTTTCCCCATTTAGCATTTGTTATATTTTAAACACACTTTGGCTGATTTGTACTTCTTTTCTTGAAAGGTTTGCCAAGATTTCTTGCGTGGGAGGTGTGACCGTATATCATGTAGGTATACTCATGTTATAGCACAGCCAATGCTACCCCCACCAATGAGGGATATTCCTATGCAAATGCAATACCCCGGGATGGTAATGTGTTTCTATCGAAGATATAGTCATACAGAATGCTCTGTTACTTGTTGAGAGTAATTTTATATTATTTATTTTTTACAAGTTAGCAAATCCCTTGAAGAGAAAAAAAAAGTGTTGTTTCACCTTAGCATACTTTTGCTGCCTTTGTCCACATTTCATCTGTAATAAGAAATGAGTTGGTAAATAAATATATGCATGCTTTTTTTATATTACTTTGTGTTTGCTATTATGTACTTTATAAGTTGATTATGGATAGTATTATCTTTAAAAAAATTATTCTCAAGGTTTACATGCCACCACCACCACCACCGCTTGGAGTACCTATGATGGTTCCTCCCCCCTCGCCTCCTGGAGCTTTTGCTGGTAAAGAACACATGTCAATGCTACTATTTCCACTTGTTCTTAGACCATTGCTTTTCAGTTTTAATGTAGTGGGAAAAGGAACACTAGTTTTCCTCTCTGGAAATGTAGTCTTGAGTGTGTACCATATTGTGTTCATGCACAACTCCATGCCTTCTGTTACCCTTTTTTTTGGGCGAGGAAACATAAATGTTGATACTTAATGTTCTGAAAAATACAGATAATAAGAACACAGTGGAAGTTTGTAGGGACTTCTTGAAGAAAATGTGTAATAGAGAATCCTGCAGATTTGCACACCCTGATTCACTTACTGAGGTTTGCATATGTACTTTTCCCTCCATGTATTTCTGTTAGTCTACTCGCAACTAACTAGCAAATTCTTTTTGCTGCATCTTTCCTACTAGGTGGCAAATGACAAGGTTGAAATTTGCCGTGATTTTAAACGAGGAGAATGCAATCGACCTAGCTGTCGCTTTTACCATCCATCCTCAAGCTGAAGTTCTGTTAGATAAAGTAAAGTAACCTACATCCAATGATCCTTTTTTTTCTCTGAATCTGGAATCAGATTAGTAATACATGGCTGCCAAATACATAGAGTGCATACACACCCAGAAATGCCTGATCACCAATTAACCTTAACCTTAATTCCTTCTGGACGTTTTATCCATTTAAAACTGCTGGAGCAATGTTTATTTTGTTAAGATTGCCAAATTTTGTTTGTCAAATGCTCATGTCATTTGAGTAAACTAACATGTATCTACAGAATTTTCACCATGGAATACATCTTTTTGTCCATGGAAAACAGGTGTGGCAGTGTTAAAATATTTTGTTCTCTAGTATTGCAAATTCTGTCCATCAGATGCTCCTGTCATTTGGCTACACTAACATGTACTGTTCTAATGTTCTACCATAGGATCATTTTCATTGTCTTTGATTCCACACCAGATTTCCTTGAGTTTTATATGATCAATTCTATTCCTTAGCTGGATAAGCTCCTCAAGTGTTGCTCTTAGATGCATGAATTCCACAAAAAATGACCTGTTATAACTTTTTTGTGTAACTTCTTCAAAAAATTATGTTACTTCTTGGGGGTTGGGCCTGCAGCTGCATGATGATATGTCTGGGGAAATGGCCTATTGTATGTTCTGCTCCTGGCCTCCTGCATTTCCCCCTCCCTCAAGTTACTCTTTGAAGTTTGTCTGTGATCAATGGATTTATGGTCAAAATTCTTTCAAGTGATATTATAGTTTCCTGTGTAATGTAACAAACAATATAATTTTATATTTGTATAGCTCTTTGCAGCCTCAGATTAAATATGGTATGCTCTAACAGCTTAAAAATCCATGCTTTGGTAACAGTCATCAGAATTTTTCATGCCTATTACGTGCACTACTGTATACCATTTGATTGGCATATCAGTTAGTGTCTGACGTGATGATTTTGCCTTTCTTGAACACAAAACTTGGATGCACACAGTTCTCACTATTTACTTTTAGCTTTAATTTAAAGTGCTATTAGCTCTCCTTAACAAATGGGTACTCCTTGTTTCCTCAGTCTTGAGTGCCCAGCCCTGCTGCCGCTGCTACCGCTCTGCTGCTGCTAATTCTGCTACCGCTGCCAAAGAGCTGCTGCGCTGGCTGTTGTGTTGCTAAGGTGCCATAGAGTATGAAAACCTCAAAAATGCAATGTATGCAGGAAGAAAAAGATGTTATCATCGTGTGATGTTCAGATGGTTGCTTGAACTTGACTCAGTGCTTCAGAATAGTACTCTTTACAATGAGGATTGCATGTGTGGTTATGTACTTACCTTCATAAAGATGTTTTAGTTGCGAGTTGCTTTGACGTTTTCATAATTGGATTTTGTTTACCATCACCTGTACTCTTTACACTTCTTTGGCTCATGTATTGCAACGACATGTAGTACAAACTTAAGCTATTAGTAGATATTCTGGTATTCTTGGTGCCAAAACAGAGCTGGAAGGGATCCAGTTGGTACCAACTACCAAGTAAATGGGGACCGCGAAATGCCATCATTGCCAAGTGATATGGTTAATGAAAGAACAAGCTGTTCTGCTGCAGCTGCTGCTTAAACTCGGTTCACAGTATATTTGCACGAAATGGACATCAAATGCTGACTCAGGCTGTCCGGGAATCCAGTGTTCTTTGCAGCTATGTTGATACTATGCATGCAACGGGTTGCCCTGCCAGGATCTTTGCCGGTTCAGTCTCATGCTGCGCAATATTGACACGCGTTTGTTTCTTACCAGCATATGCATGCTAGTTCCTGCAAGCTTTGCCTGCTGCTGTGGCTTCTCAAGCTGTCATGATTGTATCATTGTACATATGTACATGTGTTCTTACTGTTTGTACCTTGTTTTGCCTGGGCCACGCTACTGCTGGCTGTTTTGTGGCAAAAGTTGACATAAAAATGTGGCGTGCATCTGCAGAGCCTGCATAGCAGTCGCCTGAAAC
The DNA here is from genome assembly GCA_019208055.1 of Stipa capillata. Classification (NCBI taxonomy): domain Eukaryota; kingdom Viridiplantae; phylum Streptophyta; class Magnoliopsida; order Poales; family Poaceae; genus Stipa; species Stipa capillata. The sequence continues at coordinate 1,383,224 of JAGXJF010002589.1, forward strand.
TCTGAAGGTAGCGAGTGACATAGGCAGGGCGTTTCCTGCGTCATTGCTCACGATCCGTCGACCAGATAAATTGTATTGGTTCGCCTTTCTGTGTCTCGTCTTGGGCGTCCTTTATATTTCTACAAATTTTGATGAGAGGATCTGACGCCCTTGCCTAGCTTTGTTTAATATTTGTGCTCAGGCATCAACGTCACGATTATAAACTAGTCATGCCTAGCTTATCACCATGCAGAATTATTCCTATTCAGAACTGCTCCTCTGTTTGCATAGATGAGAAACTGGTTACTGGTAGTACTAATAACTTATCTGTAATGCGAGAAGTGTAGTACTACCACTAGTCTTTTTCTTTTTGAAACAATTACTACTAGACTACTATCAGTACTAACTTTTATATACTGTGTAAGATAAGAGCTTTTACCTTTGCATAAACAAGGGCGCGTTAGGCGTTGAGCAGCCAATGGGAGCGGATAAGTGTATCTCCAGGGCTGTCTATAACATTTATTAGCTGTATGAAAGTCTCGATCGAGCTTCTGCAGCCTCTTCTACCGTTTGCAGGCACGGTGTTTGACCAACCTCTCTCTCTCTCTCTCTCGTCTCAATAAGAGAAAGAAACAAGAAGGATAGCAGGCTACGATGCCTTGCTGTTAGTTTGAGCCTGGGGCAAAGGCGCTGGTGTTCATGGTGGAGAGGGATGAGGGAGAAGCAATGGCCATGAACGGGCCACGGCAGGAGGAAGTAGACGCAGCAGCAGAGAAGGAATTAGCAGGAGGAGACAAGGGAGAGGGAGAGAGGGACGAGAGAGAAAGAGACGAAGGAGAGGAGCGGAAGGAGAACGACGAAGAGAAGGAGAAGGTCGTGGAGGAAGAGTGGTCCGAGATAAGGCTGGCGATCGAGGAGCTGTCCCCGGTCAGGCATCATGGCGGCGGCAAGCTGCTGGCCGCCTCGTCGCCTCCCACGCTGCCATTCCTGGGTCTCTCTCACCTCCTCCTCCAGGTGCTCGGTGAGTGCCATCGATCAACTCACTCAATGCTTTCCTATCTGTTCCATGTTCTTGATTGAAAAGCTCGTTCCATTTTGACTCTCTGGGGTTCATTTGACACTCGCTCACTGGTATCATTTATTTTTTTCTGAACTAAACTCAGTTTGTACCATTCCGTGCTTCGATTTCTTGATTTGCAGCCCACTTCTATCACTTTACTCCTCTGCAAATTTGTTGCTCCTGTCCTTACTGTTGTTGGTGATGTACACGGGCTTGCAGATAAGATTGGTCCGACCATGGCAGTGCTCAGGCTCGACATCCAACGGAACATCGAGGTAAATCAATAAACAACTCTTTCTCTCGTAGTATTAACCAGTAAACCATGACCTCCTGATCTGATCCAGCTATAAGAAGCTCGAATTATAATCAAGGCCTTCTTGCACGGATCAGACCCTTCTGTCTCCAACCCACCATGTGCATAGAGCCATAGACCAAGGAGTCGTATCCTATGCCATGTCACTCAAAGTTGCACTGTCATTTATACTGCATTAACTCCAACAGCCATCTGATCAGAAATCAACGCTTTAAAATCGACGCCGTTCAGCCGAGGCTCTGATCGAATGGCTTCAGAGGCGCTGATCAAAGGATCTGATTCGGCGCACCATGAGTGCTCCATGAATTTTCATCCGTGTAACATTGCACGAGAATCACTTCCCAGTTCCAGCACCACACACACACACACACACACACACACACACAGCAGGAACCTTATCTAGGCAAAGTACGCACTTCAATTCTTGAACTGCCAGACCCCGATGGATTTGAAGAAAGGTAAGAAAGACAAGAACAAGCACGATAGGATCAGGGCTTTTGATCGATGCAGAGGACTAAAAACTATCCCCAAGGTAGCGTTTTCCCCTTGCACTTTGCTCTCGCAAAGGGGCGGCGACGTGGGCCCTTTACGTGTGCCACACACAGGCCTTCCAACTGCTCCGGTCACATCCATCGTCGGGAGGTGTAACTTTCTTGCAGAAGTCCCTTTATTGGGTTGATGTTTCTCTTTCTTTAACGTTTAGCTAAAAAGTAATAATCTCTTTTAGAAAAATGATTAGAAGACGATAAAGTTGATTTTCTTTTTCACAGGCAGATGACAGGTGGGCAACACGATTTCCCTTGGTACCAAGATTTGATTGGTAGAAAGCGGCATAGGGTTACTACAACTATAATTGGTGTCAGTAGCAACAGGGCTTGTAGGTGACTGGCTGGCTGACTAGTACAAAATGCTAACGACTTTGGTAGACGACTAGAGTGGAATAATCGAATTTATCTTGTGTTGGTCTTAACTGATAGCATTAGCTCAGGATCGCACAACAACAGTGGTGCAAACAGAGGGCTAAGATTCAATTGAACACTGCCTCATCTATAGTGCATCTTTCAAAAAGTTCTGTGAATTTACAAGATCGCAAAATTATTGTATTATCTCTTTTCTCTCTATCGTTCTTTCTATAAATTTTATATATTGAATATTTTCCTAAAGAGTTAATTCCTGTTGCAGAGGCTGCAGGAACTATACTTGTTGGATCCATCTAAATACTCCACGCTAACGTCGATGGTGGAGAAAGAGGCCGAGGAGGGCACTGCAAGGAAGGTCGATAGCTGTGCAAGAGCTATTCTATGGCTCACTAGGTAAACAGATGGATTCTGGCCTTTTTTTATGCTGTTAATGTAGTCTTTCACCATCATTACTGTAGATGTTGTATCACCAGACTACTTAATTAGTATACCTCTTCTCATCTGTATCCATCTTCTTTTTGTAACATCACCAGATCCATCGATTTCACTGTTGCACTGTTACAGACACTGGAGGAGGAGGAGGGTTCTGATCAGCAGAGCCTTCCACAGCTTATAGAAGCTGCGTACGAGGTCTCTCTGAAGCCATGGCATGGCTGGATTTCTTCAGCAGCATATAAGGTCAGCATATCGCTGCAGTTTTCGGCTATCACTTTTGTCAGAAACAGTGGCACTTCATACTTGGATTTGGATTACATAATTGTGACGAAACTGGTGAAACAGATTGCCATGAAGCTCATCCCTGAGAGGAAGATCTTCGTCAGCTGGCTCGTCGGGAAGGGCCGGGATTGCAGTGTTCTGAAGGACGAGATCGAGAGGCTCGTCCAGCTGCTCCATCCCTTGCTTGATGACATTCATGCCATGCTGGTCAGCATCACTTCTGTATATTAATCTCTGATTAATTTTCTGAATATTATTACGGCTTAAAAGTTCTTGGCTAGTGAATTCATATGATACCGTGATTGTGTATTGATCTCTGATGGTTTACAGGCCAAGTTCAGACTGGACAGGCTGAAGTCAACCTGATGGCGAATTTAAAATGATCTTTCCAAATTCCGATTCTGTGAATACTGCCTTTGGTTTGTCTGTGTAAAGATTTCCATTTTTTATAGTTGCCCGTAGATGTGTGCCTCACTCTGTAAATATGCCTCCTTGTAGAATTAACCGTAGATTTGTAGCGACCCGTGTCTTGTGTGCAAGTTCTGTACTTGACCATATTTCTTGTTTGAGTAAATTGCACTTTTCACCGCCTAACTCGACCCTAATTGCCCAAAAATTGGCTTTGATTGAATGTTTGAGCATAACACCACGAAATTCAGCTATGCGTTGCAAACTGTACTAGTTTTTGCATCCAGCCTAGGACCTGATAAGCCGGGCCCGTCTGCAGTGCTTGAGCGACGATTGCCGGTGAGCAAGCCAAGGAGTAGCATGATGAAAACATTCGTCGCCCGATGAAAGGACTGAAGTATCGGTGTTTTGGTTAAAATATCTTCAAAAAGCCAAAACAGCCGTTTGACCTTTGGACGAATTTAAACTTTAAAAAACATATAAATTACATCTCTAACACAAAGAGTGAACTAGCCTAGTGAAAGAGCTTACCTTAGCCGCCTAGGACATGTATCAGCACTCAGCAGAGCTAAAATTCTAAAAGAATTGTTCTTTTGCTACCTCAGAATCATTGGATCTATGTGTCAGTGGGTATAACATTGCAAAGAGCAAGGAGTGGGTTCGAACTTCACAGTGCAAATCTACGTGCCATCAGAGATAAAATTGCGAAAAGTCGGTCCAGGAAGTGACTGACATTTAGCAGAGCAGAAATAACTGAAAAAAATAGCAGAAATAGCCGTGTGACAGTGGTCAATGGCAAAAATAGCAGCCATGCCGAGCCAATGCCAAAAATGGCCGCGCGACGGATCGGACAGACGACGCGCGTCCCCCTGTCGCGGCGACCGTGCGCGATGGAAGCCCATCACGTCGGCCGCGCGCGACGCAGGCCAATTGCTCCCGCGGGCCGCGGCTGGAGCCCATCGCGTCGGCCGGCCGCGATAGCTGGGCCGTCACTTCGGCCGGCCGCGAGTTTCAAAAAAATCTGAACTGACTTTTCCCGATTTTTTAAAATCACGTTTAAGTTCAAAAAATCTGAAAAAATTCATACCGGTTTGTGATGGAATGACATATACACACGTAAATTTTCGTAAAATAATATAACTATTTGTGACCTGTGTAAAAAAAAATCAAATTAAATAAAACAAAAGCACGACAGCACCATGACATATCGCGCTATAGTACCACGACATGTGTGCTACAGTAAACATATCGTGCTACAGTACCGTGATATGTATGCTACAGTACCTGTCGCGACGATATGCCATGGTACCGTAGCACTTTTGTTTTATTTAATTCGATTTGTTTTTTTTACACAGGTCACAAATAGTCATATTATTTTACGAAAATTTACGTGTGTATACTTCATTCCATCATAAACCGGTATGAATTTTTTCAGATTTTTTTTGAACTTATATGTGATTTTAAAAAATCGGGGAAAGTCAGTTCAATTTTTTTTAAAACTGACTGTCGCGGCCGGCCGACACGATGGGCTCCAATCGCGTCCCGCGGGAGCGATTGGCCTGCGTCGCGCGCGGCCGACGCGATGGGCTTCCGTCACGCACGGTCGCCGTGACAGGGGATGCGTGTCGCTTGTCCGGCCCGTCGCGCGGCCATTTTTGGCATTGGCTCGGCAGGGCTGCTATTTTTGCCATTGACTGCAGTCACACGGCTATTTCTGCTATCTTGGGAAAATAACTTTGGTAAAACTGACTGCAAAAAGCGGGATTCTAACCCTAAAAGTCATGCATGTACGCACGAGAAGGGACGCCGCTACCGATTCTAATGTTTTGTTTTCGTTGTACAAAATATTATTTTTATCATACGAAAAATACAAAATTTGTTGCATGAAAATATCTCAAAAATAGTATTTTTATAATATAATTTTCATGTTGCATATGTAGAAGAACAACGTTGTGATAGTTGAATTATTTTATTTTCATGGTAGTTCAATAGTATACTAAAATCAAACTACCGATTCCTAATTCTTCCTCTTTTTACCTTTTATAATTTAAATTTAAATGATTGTTTGACCGAATCGTTGCATTTTTGTTGGTGCACGAAATAACCGAATTTTTGACGAAATTGTGAACATTTGTGTGAGTCAGGCGCACCATGCCGTTGTCGTACGTCCAAGCAGAAGAATAGACGTGCCTTTTGAATATGGAAGCAAACGATGTTAAGAGTCGTAGACTATTGAGAGGAGGCCATTGGTTTAGTGGTAATTTTGAAATTCAAAAAGTGCATCTAAAAGTTACACAAAATTCTGAAAAAATTCCAACATGTACACGTGAGAATTCACTATCAACTTGCAAAATTGGTAAAATAATATTGTTATTTGTGGCCTGCGCAAAAACAACAAGTATGAGATGCTAAAAAAACAACTACTTGTGCAATCAATTTGCTTTTTTCGCAAAGCTTACAAAATGCATTCTTTTTGCACGAAGTTTTCTACCGAGTGCAGTAGATTGGGTGTCATGTTGAGTTTGCCCACCTAAATGCCAGCTCTTCTCTAATAAATCAATTTCAGTGTGTTGTGCACTTGTGCAAGACATATAACACAGCGTATTTCCGTTTAAAAGTAACATATATAGTCAACATATATTAACGAATCATCCTGGGAAATTAGAAGGGGTTTGGACTTGTGCATATGACATTTTCTTGGGTAAATTTCATACAACTACATACATAGTAGCAAAATGTATTGAAAAACTACATTTTCAAGCAAACTCTACTCTAGGCAACGGTCAAATAGCATTGAGCTCACCAACAATAGACACAATAGCTTTAAGAGAACTACACATCAATAGGGAAACGTAAAGAGAAAAGCAAATGTACATGTACATGTGGGTACATGAGTTAAGGATTTAGGTCAATTCTCATATTTATGCATCTCAAAAAATTCTCCAAAAATTCATAGATGTTCATCATATTATATTGTACAAACCCACAAAATTTCATGCAAAAATATAATCAAGAGTGCCCTACACAAAAAAGACAAAAAATTCAACAATTTTTTGTCTTTTTTGTGTAGGGCACTCTTGATTATATTTTTGCATGAAATTTTGTGGGTTTGTACAATATAATATGATGAACATCTATGAATTTTTGGAGAATTTTTTGAGATGCATAAATATGAGAATTGACCTAAATCCTTAACTCATGTACCCACATGTACATGTACAAAATCCACTCTCAAACGTAAAATACACTTACAAACTGCATTCTAGGCAGCGATCAAACATTACGGCAGCGTCTCTCGCTTGTGAGACACTGCTGTGATACCATTGCGTTTGGTCAAAATTGTGTTTTTCTGACACCTTTTGCCAACCTATATGTATCTTATTATTATTCAAAACATTACATGTTATTTTGGAAAGCGAAAAAACAAAAAAAATGCAGTGGCTTGATTGTGAGATACTCTCTCCGTCCATAAATGTTAAGGTGTATTTTGATTTGTTAAGACAAGACTTTGACCAATAATTACTCTATAAATGTGTGGTCTATGTGTTATGAAATCATAATCACAAGTAAATACTTTTGAATATCAATCTAATGACATCAATTATATATCATATAAATCACATAATAATTGAGTAATTATTAGTTAAAGTCTCGTCTTCCAATCAAAATACACTTTACATTTCTGGACGGAGGGAGTAGCTATCAATGTGGCAGCTATGTAGATGTTCCTTGGCCACACATACAACTTAACTACACGCATCCCGAAGCAGATCTCTTGTCCAAGAACGGTGGAGACGAGTCTCGCACACCCCCAAGACGGGATCACATCAAAACCCACCCAAACCTAGGTTTCTTCGGTCAAGCCTCAATCCACACTTGCCATTTCGCGCAATTCATCACCAGTTTGACTTGAGAAGCACATAGCGGTGGGAGCTTTATCGTCGGTTCAGGCAATTTCCATCAACTTTTCAATTTGATCCGTATTCGCTCTAATTGGTCACATTTTTTGTTTTCGCGGACTAGCTCTAGGACTAGTAGCTCGCCAAGCTCCCTACGACTTCTGGAGGTTTTGATTTTGTAGCATATATTATCTTACCCTTATCTTCTTGCGCTCGAGATTTGGATATAGGCTCATCTGAGTTTCTACTAGCTGTGATGAACCAACAAATGCTCATCTGGCGACTTAGATGGTCTTCCAAATCAGCAAAAATCTTGGTAGGTTCGATTGGTTTCGGGTTGGTTGGAGGTAGACCAAGTCATTGTATTTTCAGATTGGGTTTCACAGTTTGGGTAGGTTGCAGTGGTTCTCGATAGGAGAATCGAACCAAGAAAAATAAAACCAATGCCACAACCTAGAAAAGTTGGGTTTAGATTTTACATACGCTGCTATTTCAAAATCAAGTATGGAGCATGCATGCGCCATTGGACAATTGCTGAACCCCAAGAACACGAAAGCCATATTTGACAAAGAAAAAGCTAGGATAAGTGCAGTACCAATGAGGAGGATGGAGGGATTCGATGTCTAACTACTTGTCGATAACTCACACACTATATAATTCTCTATCTAGATGCATCCAAGCCAGATACTCATATACTCTAGCAACATTTATAGAATTCTCTATTTAGTTATACCTAAGCTAGAAATTCATACATTAAGACTTTACGAAGATATTTGTTAGAATTATATACTCTAAAACCATCTACCAAGATATTTAAGAACTAAAATGGACATAAACACATATAAAACATCATATAGATACAATGGTAAAAACTAAAAAAAGCATAATGTGATTTTTGTCATTTTTAGTTTGCTTAGATCCAGGGGGTATTCCATTGAATTAAGAGTTTTATAAATGTCCCAGACTAAATCTAACATAATTTCATGACAGAATATAGTTTTGGCTTAAGTTTGTTTATAATGATAGACATTAGGGCTCTATAACAATTACAATTACTCCCTCCGTCCACAAATGTAAGACGTGCACGGAATTTAAGGTCTAATTTTGACCAATAATTAAACTAATACTATTGACTTATATGACATAGTAGTGGTACCATTAGATTCATATTCAAACATATTTTCAAATGATATCACTTTTGTATTATATAATTTAATATTATTAGCTTAAATGTTGGTCAAAGTTAGACCTTAAATTCTGTGCACGCATTTACATTTGTGGACGGAGGGAGTATATCTTAATGTTAAGTTGATAGTGCAATGAAAAAGCGTGCGCGGTGTCAGGGTTAGTTTCGCCTTTGACCCACCAAATGATGGGACCTACCCTGTCCAAATGTAGTATATACAATTTCATAAAAAATATAAAATATTACATAGTTAAAATATATTAAGAGAAATTTTTGTGCTAGTTGTGCTCATATAAGTTCTGTGATGATTAATGCGAGTTATCTTATCAAATATATCGAAGGAGACGATTGAAAGGAGTCATGTTAATTAAGTTGGTGGAGTCCACCATTTATTGATTTGTGATTTAGTAAGCCTAATAATATTAGAGTATATAAATTTCTCTTTCAGAGAAAAATACAAGTGAAGGAAGCCATCATTTTCTTACATCATTAGAGCATGATAACAAGGAGAAGATTGTTATCGTGAGATATGTGGGTGCTAGCATGTAATTTAGTACGCATAAAATACCAATAGATTATTTTGTAATGTATGGATATTTAGTTGAGATGAAACTTCACAGAGGATTTTAAATTGTTTGCTTGTCTACACTAGGTGTAACTAGTCATTAACCGTGGTTTTGGCGACAAGTGTATTGAATGACATTTTTTAATACTATCCACATGTTAAATAAAAGAGAAAATTATATTTTGCAAGCTTCATCGTTTTCCATTTGAATAAGTGAACTCATTTATGTTCTTGACTCCTTAAACTCGTGTACATTTGCATCGTGCAAGTGCAACCAGCTACAATAGAAGATGCTGAGCCAGAAGCAAAAGATTTCACTTTTTGAGAGAAAATAAAGATATAAATGGAATTGTTTTCATTCCTCCTTTTCTAACTTCTTAAAGTATATCCCTCACCTCTCCAAGCGTCGAGGTGGTACATTAAAAATCTAGTTTTGGTAATGATAGACTTTTATTAGATTCTGTGTGGAGGATGCCCCTACGTCTATAATGACAATGTTGTTAAGTTGATTTTGAGTCGAGACGATAAAACAAATAAGAATAGCGACAAGTCGGAATAGGAGAATGATAAAATTACAGTGATAACGAGCTCTATTAACAAAATTGGACATTATAAGATTATTCATAATGGAGTCTTAGTTTACGATGACATCAATGACGGTAAGGGAGGCCAATTACTAGCTGCCTCGTCGAGCTTTCTAAGACCTCTCCCAATGCACAGGTGCTTGGATGAGGTGCTAAGTGCATGAAAGAGCTTAGCAACTAAACTCCCAAATGCATAGGTGCTTAACTTTTTATAGCTAAGCTTCCTTCATTTAATTGTTTAGTAATTAAACTCTCCAATGCATAGATGCCACATAGACGTTTTGCATAGGTCCACGTGCTTAATATCGTTTCTTCCTGGGTCACCAAAGTGCTCTCTCCTGCTTAATTGCTTCGTCACGTCAGCTTTTCGTCTATGTAGCATTCTTAGTATCTGTACACCGTGGAACAATGAAAGCATCTGTACACCGTGGAACAGTGGAAAAGGCCTAATAGACGCGGTTTAGAAAAAAGTGAGGAAATTCGTTAATCTAAAAAGGAAAAGAAATTCTCCGGTGAAGCTCACGGTAATAGTTCCTTTCGTTTTGATAGTGAAATCTCTACTTCCATCCACCACCAATCGCACCAGCCAACGAGATGAATCGTCAAAATCCATCTCCTTCGCAGCAATAGACTTTTCCTCTGCACCACCATCCCGTAGATTTCCTCTTCCTCCCCGATCCTTTCCTTCTCCACGCTGCTCTCATGCTGTGACGGTCAGAACCTCCTGATCTACCCCAGCTCCAATCCAACATCAACAAAATCTCTCCTTTATTCCATCACCACTGTGCCCTCGAGCCGCCGCCGTGCCGTAGCTTAGCGTCACCACCCTCATAACCCCCAACCCCCTCCGCCTCTCACGCGCGTCGCCGTCATCGCCGTCCCCGTTCTACCTCATCGCGTGTGTCCTGCTGTCTCGGCCCCGCCCGCGATCTTGGACATTGGTTCTTGAGGTATGAGCTTTTGGTCGTCCAGTGATTACTTGATCCCAAACACCTGGCGCACCTTCTAGATCCGCCCCTGGCTGTGTTCTTGAGAGCGCGATGAGCAGCCAGGGATTTGGTCCCGGGAGTCCCAAGTCCTTCCGCTACCCAAGAGCCGACTTCGATCTTGAGTCCGGGATCGCCCGCAAGGGCCGCAAGCCCAAGAACTCGCACCTCGACGCCCCTGGTGCCCTCAACTCGGCCCTGATGAAGATCCGGTACTTCTACGAGGCGCACCCCGTGGCGGTTGCCCTCATCCTGTTGTCTTTCGGGCTGAGCGTTCTGATCCTCCTGTCGGTGTACGAAACCCGGTTCAGAATGATGAGGACCGGCAATGCCGAGGTCGGGGCGTATCCATTTTCGGACCTCCGTAACCTTGTCATGGTGGCTGGGCATTCGATATACACGAGCGCGAGCTGCGGGAAGATTGATCGTGAGGATTCGTGGTTCTTGGAGCCGTATCAGAAGCACCCCGGTCAGGCGGCCACGTTCCTGGCGCATATCAAGGAGGGGGTGGAGATCGCGGCGAGGGATCAGGGCGCGCTCTTGTTGTTTAGTGGAGGGGAGACAAGGAAAGATGCAGGACCGAGGAGCGAGGCTCAGAGCTACTGGGCTATTGCAGAATCGAAAGGCTGGTTTGGTGAGTTTCAGGTTACTTGACCATTCCTTCTTTTTCTGCTTTAGTCAGATTATTGGCACGGTGGGGTTTGAAAATGTGTTGCTGATTTGTCTTTCACTCAGTTGCTCTGATCAAATGCAAAACAAACAGCATGCTTGTTTTAGGTTCTACATATATCTGTCGATGCAGGATCGTGATTTAGGAATTAGTAATGTTGTGGGAGTTGATAGTTAATTTGGTCGTAGAAAGCCTCATCGTTAGGAATCTGTTTCATTTTGTATAGACAAGTGGAGAAATGGCTTATTTCAGTTCTCTGTTTCTGTCGAAAATATAGTTCAGTTCATAAATCCATCTCTCAAACATGGATAGTCAGATAGTTTCCAATAATTTCATGCTTCCTGAAGTTGATAGTGTTTATTTTCTCATCTCAGTGTAGTATTATCACCCTTGTTTATGTGTCCAATTCGAGTGTCCAATTCGAGTTTGTTAGTTATTCTGAAGTTAATGACTTGTCAACTATCTGTTCTATGTTTCTCACAGTTTGCATGTACTTGCACAGGAAATGATGAGAGTGTAAGGAGCCGGGCGCTCACTGAGGAGCATGCACGAGATAGTTTTGAAAACCTCCTATTTAGCATTTGCCGTTTCAGAGAACTCACTGGTATATACCCACAAAACATAACCGTAAGTTATTCTCCTCTTCTCAAGACTTTTCTACTGAAAACCTTATTTCACCTATTTACTTATTAGTTTTGGCCTGTTTTCTGGACGTTCACATAACTCTTGGATTCTAATAGTTCACTAATCTGCAAGTCTGAACATTTTGTTGCTTAGGTCGTAAGCTATGATTTTAAGGAGGAACGGTTCGCGCAATTGCACAGATCTGCACTGCAGTTCCCAGAAGGAAGATTCTTCTTCTCAGGTACCCCAGCTACACCTGCAGCAAAGGAGGCGGCTGTTAAAGGTGAAGCCTCTGTCAGGTCTCAGTTCCAAGAAGATCCATATGGATGCCTAGGTTCTCTCCATGTCAAGAGGCTCAAGAGAGACCCGTTTCACCGTACCATTCCGTACCCTGATGGCTGCCCTGAGTTGAAGGGTCTGTTCTCCTATTGCGGTCCGGTGCCTTACTCTGGGAACCTTCCTTGGACTCTATAATGGAAAGGACATGATATTTGGATAAAACTTGTACCGTCACTGTAAAATCCCAATATTCTTGTTTTGCCCCTGGCTCTAAACTGATAGAATAGATATCTCTACTCCTGCTGTCTTCTGTGAGGAGAAGATCTACACTAGTGAGGTTGTTTTTGTAATGGAAGCATCTCAACTGATCAATATGTAAAGTTCTTTTCTTTTGACTTCTCTGAGGTCTCTACTGAAAACTGTGAATTTGTTAGTATACATGCTCTGTACCAAGCAACGTAAGCAATGAAGAATTTGTCATTGCAGCTTCAACTGCATCAGTGAAGAACTGAAAATCCCATCAACATGTATGCATGTGATATCCTGGTATTCTTCCCTGATGGAAAGTTGTTTTCTTTTTGTATCGTTTCTGATGGCACCAGGAGCTTTGGAGATATGATCATGGCCTGTGTTGGCTATTGTGCCAGTTACTGGCTCTTGGCTGCGTCGTGGGTGCATGGTTGTGTACTAACGACTGAGTATTGTCAGATTTCGGACATTGACGTGTAGACCTGATCATGGGCAGCCGGACCTGAGCCCGGCCCTTTTTTCTGGATATCGCTGACTATCGTTCCATAAGTCTGATTCATGCAATTGCCAAATTTTTTGGTAAGATGATGGCTAGTAGGCTTGCCTCGTTCATGAACCTCCTCATCTCTCAATCGCAGAGCGCCTTCACCAAGTCGCGGAGTATTTATGACAACTTTTTGCACGTTAGGAACTTTGCCAGGAGATTGCACGGCACCAAAACTCCAACTCTACTCTTTAAATTAGACATAAAGAAATGTTTGACTCGGTGAGGTGGGACTACTTGCTCACCTGTTGTAGCGGCGTGGTTTCCCGCCTAGATTCCGGAACTCAGTCATGACTCTATTTTCCACCTCCTCATCCAAAGTCTTGCTTAATGGCCTGCCGGGTGATCTAATTAGACATGGGAAGGGGCTCTAACAAGGCGACCCATTGTCTCCCCTCCTCTTTGTTCTGGCCATCTACCCTCTACAACAGATCCTAAATTTGGCTACGGAGAAAGGAGACCTTCATATAGTAGTGGCCATGGACACTCCATCCGCACTTCCCTCTATGTTTGATGACGCGCTTATTTTCATTGCACCAATCAGAGAAGATATCCAAAGCCTTACCTAGATTCCCCGAGGGGGTTGGGGGGGCTTTGGCAAGGTGACGGGTCTAGTCACGAATTTTCAAAGTGGCCCCTATTAGATGCACTAGTGTCGACTCCCAGTAGGTCCTGCAGAGTTTCCCGCCAGTGAGGACGACTTTTCCCATCAAATTCTCGGACTGCCGCTCACGATTCACCGCCTCGAGTGGGTTGATTTCCAACACCTCAATGATAAGATTGTTAGCAAGCTTGCGGCCTAAGGGGAGACATATCCCTGCGGCAGGGAGAAACACCCTGGTCAAGTCGGTCATGACATCTCAGGCCATTTATCACCTCACCCCGCTAGACGTTCCCCAAGGTGTAAAGAAGAGCATTGACAAGATTAGAAGATCCTTCCTATGGGCGGGGTTGGAAAAAGTTTCAAGGAGGGGAGAGCAGAATGCATGGTAAACTGGGATTTTGGTTTGTCAGCCTACCCACCATGGAGGCCTTGGCATTCTTGACCTCAACAAGTATGCCAGAGCGTTATGCCTTCGCTGGCCATGGCTTGAGTGGAAGGACCCAACTAAGGCATGGGAGGGTCTCGGTAATCCTTGCGATAAGGTGGATTTGGACCTTTGTCATGCCGCAACCACTATCTCGGTTGACGACGAGAAAACGACAAAGTTTTGGCACTCTTGCTTGGCTTGGAGGGCTAAAGCCAAAAGATATCACCCTCGAACATCTTCCAGATCTCAAAGAAAAGGAATTGATGCATCAAATGATCGATCCATGAATATGACTGGATTAGCAACATTGACATGCAACAGGGCCTCTCCATCCAGCACATTCAGGAATTCCTCTCTTTGGTCCAAATTGAGAAATATCCTCCACATGACATCACTTGGAAATTCTCTGTGCACGGCTTGCACTCGACAACCTCGGCATACATAGTGCAATTTGCAGGAGCCAGGCAACAAAGATGTAGCCAAACATATGGAAAAATTGGCAGGCTCCCCCTAAATGTAACTTTTTTGGTTGGTTTGTGCTGTAGAATAGGGTGCGGACGGCAGACCAGCTCGAGCGTAGAGATGGCCAAATTGTGGAGTTTGCTAGCTATGCAAGCGGGAACCGAAAATAGTGACTCACTTACTTTCCAAATGCTGCTACTCGTTGCGGATACGGAACATGATTAAGGAATGGCTCAGACTCGCCGAGCTGCAAAAAAACATGTGAGGGGAGGGGAGGGGGGGGAGGCACAACACGGTCAAGCAATGGTGGGCAAACGTTATCCGCATGCGATTAAAACAGGTTAAGGCAATGGCCTCTCTCTAGTGATGCTTGTCTTATGGGAAATTTGGAACGAAGTAACGTCCACATTTTTGGCAATGTTTCGATAAAATGCTACGGAATTTTCTTTCAGATCACCATATGTCAAGAAATTTGAATAGTACATCAGATACATATGTTACCTTTTAAATTCTCCATTGCATAATTAGGCCATTCACATTACATGCCTAAGAGATATTTAAGAGGTAATAAGAAGTATGCAAAAAGGTGTTAATGTGTTACTATGATACCTGGGTATTTAGTTACGTTTTTCTCATAAAAAAGCATTTAGTTACCTTAAGATACGCTTAAATGACCGTCAAAGTTGAAGAACATCTCATTGTCAAGGATATTGTTACAAAAATATTCATCAGATAACTTAAGTTGCTGATATCTTTGACTCCAAGTCCAAAGATGATCTGATACATGACAAGTACCAAGTTTTTTGCCATGAACAGAAGCTCTGAAGGAGTTGCTGATTCTTAGTATTAATTCAGCTCAGACAGCAGAAGGATCTATTGATCTTTCTATTCCATTGGTTTGTCGTGCTAGCATTAAGGAATCATTCCTTTCTTAACCTAAAATGCCGTGACTAATAATAGAACAGGGAAATTACAACACAAAAAGATCAAGATATGACAATAAGGCAATTAACAAGTATAATGCAAGGAGCAAGAGTAAATAAGTTCCATGATATTCTGCAGCAAAACTATTTTTAGTAGTTACTCCATAAAACAAATAATGTAATTACAAAAATGCAACTAAGCATACAAAGAGAAAACCTAAGATAAAGCTGTGGGTAAAGAAGGAACACAAGAAACCACATCAGTTTGGGTTATGTACCAATTCAATACAGTTGGCTATTTGACTCCAGATCCTTGGGAGCATGGCCATTACTTACAATTCTAGAAAAGAATTGCATTTAGCTGTTGAAGCGCCACCAAGAATCACTGATCTAAATATTACCTTTGCCCTATAGTTAGTATGCAATCCATTGATGTCCCTGAATAAAGTTCTCTAATGAGTATAATCTGACATGCTGTTCTGGTGTCTGACTGCTCCAGTCAACCCTTGCTGTGTGATTTGCACCAGGCCCTCGACTGTCAAATTCCCCATAATACAGCGTCCTGAGTGCAAAATCCCCTCGCCAAGGAAGCCATCCCTCCGGCCTGACAACCTTCCCCAAATAACAGCTGACATATATTGTCCTTGCATACTCCTTCCATGGCCGCCCCAAATACAGCCGGTATGACTGTGGTTTTGCCTGGAACAACACCATGAACTCTGTGTTCGCATCCACTGTGCAATTATGAAACACAAATCCTGTTGTCTGCCCTGGATCAATCCTCCCATTTGCTGCCACCACATTGCGTGCACTCTTCGAAGCTCCTTCTGCCCGTGGCACCGTCTTAATCACACATTCCTCAAAGATAGCTGCAGCATTCCCAAATATAAAATCAACAGTTCCAATGATATGGCATCGACGATACAAGTGCCTCATCGTGCGAGCATAGAGTGTATCCTGGTGCCCCCGGAACTCCACATTCTCCAGCACCGATCGGTCACTATCTGACCGGAATGCCACAGCCTGATGAGCTCGTTCCCCTGCACTATTCTCAAATGTTATATCTCTTGCCCGGAAGCCATCGCCAAGGACGGCTACCGTCGCAGTGTCATAAGTACCAAGCCCGTCAATCCCCACACTCCGCGATGCCGTGATCACGGTAGCCCCCATGCCCTCTCCCACTAGCAAAATGTTGGTCTTTTCGTATGGAATTATGATGTTTTCCATGTATACACCTGCGGCCACGGTGATGACGAAGTGCCCAGCAGTGTAGTTCGGTGCCGCGTTGACGGCAGCTTGCACAGTGGAGAAGTCGCACGGCTTCGCTGCTGTACGTGGCTTGCAGACGGTGGCAGCCGGGCGAATCTTCGCCGGGAAGGCCGCGGCGGCGGAGGTGGAGGAGGGTTTGGGGTCTGCGGTTAGGGTTTGCGAGGCAAGGGAATTGAGGAAGCGGGAGGTGAGGCGGTGGGAGGGGAAAGAGGGGAGGGATAGGAGGTGGGAGCAGTCGTACTGGTACTGGAGCGAGGCGGAGGCGAGGTGGAGCGTCGCCGGTAGGTCGCCGGACTCAAGCGCGGAGAGCGCGGCGTGGAGGCGGTTAGAGCGAGAGGGAGAGGTGGTCAGCGCACGGGTGCGCGTAGGAGGCGGGCGACGGGTGCGCGGCGATGGCCGCGCGGAGGAGGGAGGCGGGGGCGGTGGGTGGCGTGGTGGGTAGGAGGATGAGGAGCGCGAGGAGTACGAGGGCGGCCGCCGCCGCGGCGAGGGGGAGGAGGCGGCGGCGGCGGGGCAGGACGTGCTGGTGGTGGCCGCCGTGGGTGCGCGGCATTTGGGCGCGCGTCGCCGCGTCGGCGAGAGAGATGGAGATCCCGATGCTTAGATTGCGTTCTCTTTTTTTTAATCATTTATTCACTAATTTTGAGGTCTGCAAGATTTTATGTTTTATCGGGAAGAGGTAAAGTGAAATTTCGTGTTTAGACTTTGAAGGCGCCTTTTATAAGGTCGGTTTCGGATGTGTGCTGCTGTAACTAACCGATAACTCTGATAAGAAACCGCTTCTCTGTCACTCTCGCTCTCTGTATAATTCTTCTGTGTGCTTACTGCGTTAATTTAGATGGATTTGCTCGCTGGGAAAGTGGTTCACAGGTGCTCGCCTTCCTGGAATTGCATCAAACCACCAAGAATTCCCCCTCTTCTGCTCGGTTCTTGGGCTCATGGAGATGGTGCCTTTCCTGGATGCTCCTGCGCGCTAGCTGTTTGTCGAAATGCCTCAGTGGTGGTGCCCTTTGCCAAGAAGAAGATGGAGGGGTACAATGAGGAGCCGCCTGATGAAGAGAAGTACGATGATGTTCCTGATGAGATGGAGCGTGAGGATGCTGAGGAGGAGGAGGAGATAGTAAAGAGAGTTGTAGATTCGTAGAAGAGGATCAGCTACAAAAGGCAGCTAGCCAATGAAAGTAAGTGGAAAGAATATAGTACTTTTGTACTGACCCATCCGGGGCCTCTAGTTGTTTTGGCGCGCCCTGAGTGTTCGCCCTTGGTCTACGCGGGTCAGGGGCCCAGCTAACGCGTGAAACACTCCGCCTGGGGAGTACGGTCGCAAGACCGAAACTCAAAGGAATTGACGGAGGATGTCGACGGTGACGGTAATGGTTTTGCGGGTTCCGGCGATGTTTCTTTGTTTTCTTTTGATTGGGAGTTTTCGGTTCAGTCTTTTGCGGTCCGTGAAAGGATGGGGCTTGTTGTGGACTCTACGTTCTGGTTCCGTTTCTTGCATCACTTGATCTGAATGTTTCGTTCAGAAAAAACTTGATCTGAGTGTAAATACTGTGAAGCATTGGCGCTTCAGGTATTCATGTGCCTGTAAGGTCCACTGATCGAGTAAGGTATAATATGTATGCTTTACCAGTCATTAGAAAACATCTATCCTACAGAAAATTGCGGTAGATTATCTATACACGGGGCGGGAGTACAGTGCCATAACTATTTCTGCAATTTGCAAACTCATTCAGGCAGTTGCATTTCATTTACTTGGCACTGTCAATCACTCCGAAATCAACTAAGATTCCTGAACAGATCGCATTTCTCATTTGCGTAGCCCATTCTTAGTTGAACTTGATACTTTACTGCAGTACTTGAAATAGTGAAGTGCAGTGATGTGCGTTGTCTATTCATCTGAAAACACAAGTGCAGTGATCACTTTCAGTTGCGTGGTAGTTCCCATTTATGTCAGTTGAATCTATGTATGACTCGCTCAATCTTTCATAAATTTACTCCAATCTATTAATGTATTCTCCTCAGCTAGTATTAACATTTTTGGCTCGTTGACTAACCAAGTGACATGCTGCATACTAGTATCGATAAAGCAATTTGTCCCTCAAACCGTGCAGATATAGTGGATGACGATGACAATGAGGATGATGGCAACTATGATTTTGAAGATGATTTTGAGAGTGATGATGAACAAGACCATTTTGTAACGTTACTTTTATCTATTGAAATTACAATCTTCACCAGATAACATTAACCATTGACCATGGACGTGCATTGCTGTTTTGTAGGTTGGAGATGGAGGTGCTGGTGGTGGAGTATCACTTGCTGCCACATGGTGGGGCAAGGAAGCATTGGCTTTGGCAGACCAGGTTTCAGAATCGTTCGATGGCGACTTGAAAATTTATGCTTTCAAGGCAACTGCAAATTTAGCCATCAGAGTACGCATTGAGAAGATGTCCACTAGGTACACTAGCAAACACCTGCGGTGCACGCAGGTACTGTTCACGGTCACTGTAGATGGTACTGTTTACTGGTACTGTTCATGTGAATTCCTCCAATCTCACCCGTCAAATTCATGGGATCAATGGCTCAGATTACTTGCCAAACATAGTTTAAATTTGGTACACTATATAGTACTAGCAAACAGTACGTGCAATGACTCAGATTGCTTGTCAGGTCTAGTTCAAATTTGGTACACTATATAGTAGTATAGATATCAATATTAGTACAGGCATATGCAGTAACTTACAGAATTTGTCTTCGTAATGTGAGTTTGTTGAAGGCTGAAATGATTGGGATGTAGTGGGTCGATAAAGTGACTCTTAATTTTGAGTAGGTTTTAATCGTCTGTTTCAAGGATGAGGTTTTATTAAGTCAAGATTCAGGCATATGAATATAAAAGACAAGCGTAGAACAGATACACTGGAAGGTGACATATTTTCATGTACTCAAATGCATCTCAGAGGATGTTCTCTTTCTCATTAAAAAGCCATGGACATTTTTGGGAAATATAAACATGGATTAAGATGGCACTTAAATCTGAAAGCATAGGACATACTATGCATTATTTGCAGATAACATTAAGATCAAAGTTGTCTTTTTGTAGCCTTCTTTTGATTTCCCGTCAGTTATCTAAGATTTCTCACCTAGCACTTGCTACTAGGTATGGTTCTCCAACTATAGATGACATCGAAGCTTACACAATTGCGTACCGTGCAAAGTTGGATGATGCAGAGTCAGCAGGCAGGATACCACAGAACATATCCTTGGAGGTATTGTCCCTCTATAACCATATTAAGAACTAGTTAAGGCCTTCTCCGGATACTCTGTGGGACAAACTGATAACTTCAATAAGATTTGTCTCTATGCTGTGCTTAGCACTAAGACATAGTTCCATTAATCACTTTGAAGGTGTCATCCCCTGGTGTGGAGAGAGTTGTCCGTGTCCCAGACGAGCTTGAACGATTCAAAGAACGGGCAATGTATGTCAGATATGTTGCAACAAACGAGGATGCAGCCACGCCTCAAGAAGGCGACGGCGTGTTCAGGTTCATTTCCTATGACATGGATCTGTGCGAGTGCACCTGGGGCATAGCTGATGTGAAGATAAACCGGCAGCAGACCGGCAAGGGGAGGCCCCTGAGCAAGCAGCAGAGAGAATGGCGTCTGCAGACGCCGTTCGAGTCGCTGAAGTTGGTCAGGGTATACTCTGAATGTTGAGCTTCTTCTTTGAGTAAATCATTGTGTTCATCTGTGGTATTCTAGCCCCTCATCCAATTTTGTTGAACACTGATAGGCCAGTGTGTGTGCAGTAGCTAGATTGTTGTACCATTTGTTTCCATTCAATGATGAGATGAGTTCTTCGCAACAATAGATAAAACCAGAACGGTTCTAAGAGCATCCACAGCAGGTTCCCTAAATCCCGTTCCCTATATCTCCATATGGGGAGCTTCCCTAAAAGATTCATTCCCTATATCTCTTTACACTGCAGCAGGTTCCCTAAATCTCATTCCCTATATCCCACCATCCTATATTTTATTGATTTCCTATAACTACCACCATAATTCTCAACCGCTATTTTTCCGCAACGAATATTATTTCGAACGACACCTTTGTCCAACGGCTATTTTCCTGAACGGTAAATTTTGAACGGCTATATTCCCAATGGCCATTTTTCCGAACGGTAAATTTTGAACGGCTATATTCTCAACGGCTATTTTTCCGAACAGTAAATTTTGAACGGCTATATTCCCAACAGGTCTTTTTCCCCAACGGCTATATTCCCAACGGATATATTTCCAACGGCTATATTTGGACCTCTATATATGCACACCTACCTGCTCATCCTGCATTCCCATTGCCATTCCCTCTTCTTTCCTTCTGAACCAGCACCAAACCATTTGCACTTCCTACCTACTCGTTTTCCACCATGAGTCACCGTACCTTTTTCATGGGAACTCTGTTAGATTCGTCGTCGTCCGATGAAGACGACCAACTTATCTTTGAGACCATGCAAGTAGCACATGAACACCAGAGACGTTCGCAAGTTCGACGTCCTACAAGGTCCGTGATTGGTCATCAAATGGTTCATCGCAATAGAGAAGCAGGACATTCAAGACTTTTCGAGGACTACTTCTCTGATGCTCCTACGTACGGGCCAAGATTCTTCCGACGCAGGTTTGCCACTGATTCATATTTCAGTTCATGCAACTTCATTCAACCTTCTCTATACCGATAGATGTTCCTACTTGCGCAGGTTTAGAATGAACCGTCATCTATTTCTTCGCATTTTACACGCAGTAGAAGAGTACGATGAATATTTTGTGCAAAAAAGAAATAATGCTGGTGCTCTAGGGTTATCTTCTTTGCAGATTTCAGAGTGCTTGCTTACGGAGTTGCAACTGATGCTACAGATGATTATGTCCGCATAGGAGAAAGCACCGCTATTGAGAGCGTGAAAAGGTTTGTAAGAGCTATTATTGAAATATTTGGAGATGAGTACCTGAGATCTCCAAATGAGATCGATACGGCTAAATTACTCCAGATTGGACAGGAAAGAGGTTTTCCAGATATGCTTGGTAGCATAGACTGCATGCACTGGAAGTGGAAGAATTGCCCTGCAGCATGGCAGGGCATGTATAGCGGACACGTGCACGAGCCCATTATAATTCTCGAAGCTGTGGCTTCACAAAATCTCTGGATTTGGCATGCATTTTTCGGTCTACCGGGGTCACACAATGATATCAATGTTCTTCACCGGTTGCCCCTCTTTGCAAAGTTAGCTGAAGGACAAGCTCCTCAAGTTAATTACAGTATCAATGGTCACAACTACACAATGGGATATTACCTAGCAGATGGGATTTATCCTTCCTGGGCTACATTTGTGAAGACAATATCTTGCCCCCAAGGTAATAAGAAAAAATATTTCGCACAGGCACAAGAAGCAGCCAGAAAGGATGTGGAACGAGCATTTGGAGTTCTTCAAGCGCGTTTTGCCATTGTTAGAGGACCAGCTCGTTATTGGGACCAAAAGACACTTCGAGACATCATGACTGCCTGTGTCATAATGCATAATATGATAATAGAAGATGAAGGGGACGAAGCCACACAAGACTTCAATTTTGAAGGAGCCGGAGAGAACGTCACCGTCTCTCATGACCATACCCCAGACCTCTTGGAGTTTATTGGAACTTATCAATCCATTAGAAATAGGCAGGCTCACTCTCAGTTGCAAGCAGATTTAGTAGAGCATATGTGGCAGGTTTTCGGAGGCAACTAATCTATGTAATCTGTAGTTCGAGATTTGTAATATGTATTTGCTTATGTAATCTCTATCGGCTTAGGTAATCTGTATTTGCTTATGTAATCTCTATCGGCTTAGGTAATCTGTATTTGCTTATGTAATCTCTATTGGCTTAGGTAATCTCTATGTGCTTATGTATTCACTATCAGCTAATGTTATACATTTCATGACAGCAATACATTTCATATGAAAGGTTAACACAGCATAACATTTCATAACTAAAGTTCCCATGACATACCATATCATAATTTAAGTTCAGACAACATAAAAGTTTATAACTAAAATAAACGTAGCATAACAGTTCTTCTACAAAGAGAACACAATAGGACTAGAGTTAACCAGACCCGCTGCAGCGCCTAGCAAGGATGTCATTCTGCAAAGATTTGTAGTACTGTTTCAGGGGATCGGCCATCCCTGTAGTGTCAATATTCATTATCTTTTCTTCTTCCACCATTCTCCTGAGCTCTAAGTCCTGCCTCTTTAGTTCGAGACTCTCCTGCTCCAGAGCATACGCTCGTTCATACCTCTCTTCTTTCTTCTTATCTCTCAGACCATCTGCCTCTGACTTCCTGGACCAAATATTATCCAAAGCTTCCATGTAAATTGATTCTGAACCATCAGAGCAGGATGAAGCTTTACCCTGCCTCAACCGTTCCTTCGCCGCCTTCTTTCCAATGGGCCTCTTCAACGAAGCATCGTCCTGACTTGGAGCCTGTCCCTCACTACCCATAGCACAAGAGAAGCTATTGGCAGGACTTGATGCACCTGGAGATGAGTTTGAGCAAACCTTCTGCTTCTTTTGTGATAGCTTCTCTGTCCACTTCGGATGGTGCTGCAGCACATTCCAGCAATGGAGAAATTGAAATGCCTTCTTCTCTTCCTCCTTGTAAAGTACACAGGCTTGCAGAATCTGCGAATGTACAAAAATTGAGTTGTCAACAATAGCCGATAATAATAGTACTTACGCAAAAGTGTGTTAAGGACTGATCTTATCTTTCTCTGTAACCCCACTCTGCCGCCTTCTCTCAATTTGGTCGTGACAACCACAGAATTTGTTGACATGTTCTTGAATAGCCGACCAACGATGCAAAAGGGACTTTTGAGTACGGTCCGACTCCATATCTTTATTTTCATGGAAGTAAGCATGGATTCGTTTCTAGTAAGTAGCACGTGATTGTTCATTTCCTTGTGCCGCGTCCATACTAATATTTAACCAAGCTGAAACTAGAAGGATGTCCTCCTTCTCACTGAAGTTCTTCGATCTCTTAGTACTTGATTTGTTGGTGGGAATGACAGGATTAGGTTGGCACGGTTGCTCCTCAAAAGGGCTACTTTCTAAGTTCTCGTCCCAACAAGCAGCGTCAGTTTCCCCAGTCAATATATTCAAGTAAAATGAATCTATGATACCTTTTCTGTGAAACATAAGCTATACTCAAGTTAACAGACATACGCATTAGAAAACATAGCACTTCATACAGAACCAGGTACATATGTAACTAAAACAGAACAATATCAAAACAAGTTGTTGTCCTTTATGATGATGCTCATTACAAAGTAGAAGCAACATAAGTTCAGTACATACAGCACGAAGCAATCCAAATACTACCTTCAGTTCTTAACTAAATATACCACATAGTTTTAACACTACAGAACTAACCAATACTAGTACATAAATAGGCAAGTGACTAGTCTGAATAAATGCTCTCGTCATCACGATACTCCCAGTCGAGGCGTCTACCGCTGTGGTCAGATTCGTAGTCGATAGGTGGACGATCTTCAAGTTCGACACAATTCTCGTTCTCTTCAGCCAACTTAGCCATACGCTCAAACTCTTATTCTTCTAGCAATAAGTTCGAGTCAATAGAAACCTGAACAAGGTAATCGGCAAGTTCCTCTATTTCTAGCAGCACATTATTCATCTCAATTTCGAGTGCACATGTACCAGGATACAGATTATCATCCACTACTTTCTTAAGGTCAAGAGCTATACTCTCTACTCGTTCAATTGTCCATGACCATCCTTGGAGGTCTTTCACACCATCCTTCTCCATGTTGTTTCGATAAAAAAATCTGATTAATAGCTACATCACAGATTTTCTAATTCACAATCGTAACACAGGACTATATCTAATAGCTGATTCACTATGCATATTAATGACTATATATACCTTTCTCAGACCATTGCAAATTGAAAATAAAAAATAGCACAGGATCATTCAAATATCTAGTACCACAAGAGAATTGCCGCCACCAGTACAGCCCAATACTCAGAGAATTGATGCCAGGAGCAAATGAGTACAGAACTAACCAATACTAGTACATGAGGGAAATACTCAGATAATTGAAGCCACTAGCAATGGTGTGTATTGAGTAAATGTCGAAGATATCAGACACATCCCTTCCAGCAATGGACTACAAGGTGCAGAAGCTCGAATTGGTACATGAGGATGAACTTACGTACAGACGAAATCCCCAACCAGTGTTTGATTTCAAAAGAAAACTCAGTTCTACGAAGCAGTAGTAGCAACAAAATTAGCTTCCAATACCATACCACAATTGATTCACAGAGCTAATCAAAGATTAACAAGACCTAAGAAATGAGGTTCAAGAGATGGATGGGGTTTTTGGGGGAGACCTGGAGAGGAGGGTGAGGACGGGGCGAGCTTGGGGACGGCGCCGACGGAGGAGGCCGGCGAGCTTGGGGCGTGGAGGCGCGGCAGCGGCGCGGCGGGCGGCCGGCGGGGCAGAGGAGCGGCGCAGCGGGCGGGGCAAAGGAGTTGCGGAGGGGCGGCGGCCGGGGCGGAGGAGGGCCGGAGGGGCGGCGGGTGGTGGGGACGCTCCGCCGGCGGGATCTACGCGCGATCGGGAGAAGGGGGAGCAGGCATGGAGGAGATCTGCGCCGACGGCATCGTGGCGAGCGGCCAAGATGGCGGGTGGTGGATGCGTTGCGCCGGCGGGATCTACGCGCGACCGGGAGATGGGGGAGCAGCCGTGGAGGGGATCTGCGCCGACGGCATCTTCGCGAGCACCTCCACGAGCTATCTGGGGGCGGTGGCGGGGTGGACGGAGGGAGCACGATAGGGGGAGGAGGAGCGCACAACGATGGGGCGGTCGCCGGGTGGAAGGAGGGAGCAGAACGGGGAGAGGAGGAGCGCACGAGGATGGCGGGGAGGAGGCCTCCGAGGCCAGCGGTTGGGGTATGGAGAACGTCGAGATGTGTGCTAGGTTTGGGGAACCGGCGAGATGTTTTGCGGAACGAGAAGCGGACGGGAACGAGAAGCAGAACCTGCTGGGGGGGGGGCGTTTTCACTGTTTGAGTCAAATAATAGCTATACGGACCGGTTTACAGACCCAGCTGTGGATGCTCTAAAGTTTTACTCACATAGTAGCTAGGAAGCTCTTTGTCCACCCTATGCCCTCTTGTTCACCTTTTACGTAGTTAATATCCACTTGATCGATTCATTCATTGTCTAATTAGTAATCTCTTGTCAACGAGAACGGATTACTTGTTCAACCTGAGAATGAGCTGCGGAGTAGGGAAAGAACTTCCAACTCAGCAACTAGACCAGCTAGCACAAATAGGATGACCTTGCATATAGGAACAGAGGAATATTGATTAAGCCTAGTACGTCATAGTATTAGTATACAAACTCTACATGTCATATACAAGCATCTCTGATACAATTGGTTGTTTGTTGCACTGCACGTGTGTATGCATGCGTGCTGGATGGACACTTGGACAAAGCCCAATTAAGGTGAGAATTTGAGATAGATGGATAATTCATTTCTCCTCTATAAAAGAAGTTCAAATGTGAATTTGTTCCATGTCCCATCTTAATTCTTAACACAAAATATCTAAGTAGATACCAAGAACAAAACAATCTTATTGCTATATGTGGTAAGTTAAATTTAGTTTAGGGTAGTCTAGTTGTTGTTGGCTAAACTGATAAATTCCTATATCTTAGTAGAAATTACTAGTAAGTGAGAGGAGTTCAGCCAATCAATTAGGC
Source organism: Stipa capillata (assembly GCA_019208055.1). Taxonomy (NCBI): domain Eukaryota; kingdom Viridiplantae; phylum Streptophyta; class Magnoliopsida; order Poales; family Poaceae; genus Stipa; species Stipa capillata. The sequence continues at coordinate 1,409,702 of JAGXJF010002589.1, forward strand.
ATCAAACCATATGCACGTCGACTTTGTATTCAAGCATATGTGCATATGAGTTGCTTGTACCACACAAACTGATCCATTGTTTTCGTGCTAACCTCCCCATAAAACAAGTTGAGCTACAGTACATAACTACATATAGTATTTGTTATAACTAAACTCGAAAATGGTAGTTAATCCTCAAGTGCCCACATTGAAGTTAATTGCGCGGAGATCTAATTGGTGAAGCACGAGTTCATGACTAATTATGAGTTGCTTGTACCACACAAACTGCACATCGCATTAGACCAAGCAAGCACAATGCATGCGACTTCACACTTTTCAAGTATGAAGTATGTATGGATTAATGTACGCTGCTCTACTTGCACATATAGTAGGTTTTATGAACTCGAATACCGTAATTGATTGTACATCATCAAGTGCCCACACAAATTAATTGTGCAGAGATCTAACTAGTGAAGCACAATTAAGTTATATAAGTAACAGTTGCTTGTACCAACAAAAATTACAGACACATTAGACCAAGCAGGGTCAACTATGCATATATGTGATTTCACACTTCTCAATCATGGATTAATATACACTTTCTTGCTGCTTCTCAATCATATATATAGCCATGCTTCTCAATCATATATATAGCCACCCAAATAATATGTACATACATGGATAAATAGACATTGCAACCTTTAATCGCTACCCAATTGCAAGTGTAGGTGTAGCGCTTGGAGCCACCACCTAGCTGGTTATGATGTCTCCATCAGTACCATATTCACCGTACGGTCCGCATACACCGCCTCCTCCTCCGCCGCCGCCGCCGCCACCGTCGCCGTCGCCACCACCGCCCTCGTATCCGCCTTATCTGCCACCACCTTCTTATCCACCGTCTCCTGCTCCGGCTCCGTCGCCGGCCAGCCCACCATATCCCGGCCCTGATGTTCCAACGCTTTATTACGATCCACCTCCCCCGCCGTCGAGCCCATATCCCAGCGTCCCTGATGTTCCGACACCTTACTATCCTCCTGGCTTCAACACCCCCATTGTCTACACGCCACCGCCGCCGCCACCGGCAAAACACATCCGATCGCCGGGCTGCTCTTCCTTGGACTGTTCGCGGGCCTCCTCCTGTTCGCGCGGCGGAGGCGGAGCGAGGAGCCGGAGTGCCCGGAGGAGAAGGGGGTGACATGAGTGGAGGTTTCTGAGCAGGTGCACGTGCAGGAGGAGGTCGTGGCTGGGCCGGCGAGGGAGGTCGTGGTGATCACCGTCGTGGACGAGGTCGGCGTCAGGCAGGAGCACGGCGTCGCCAGGCACGCGCACGAACGAGAGGAGGGGCAGTACTAGACGTATACGTACGCATGCTGCTGCATGCGTGCGTGCGCGCGCCATCTGGACGTGCGTACGTACGCGCGCGTACGTGTTGCCATCCATGCATGCATGGTCGAATTACTGTACGATTGTTAAGGTTACATCTACGTCGCAGCTGCGGTAGTGTGTTCTGATTACGTATTTATTACGTACATCAATCGTTGTTTGTAACATACGTACTAGTTGCATGCATGGAAAGTTCCGGCTTGTTTGTCTGTGTATATGTAATTCTGATGCTTGCATGGTCCTTGCGTCTCTGTATTTACTTTGAATGCATATACTCCATATAGATGTTTATTGTGTTATATTCATATCATTCTGCATTTCTTCTTCGTTTGTGTTCTTGTCTGGTAGTTATGCTGCCAAAAAACTTCAGGAGTATTAATTATTAGTTTGCTAATTTTTAATTACTTAAAATTTCTGTAAATATAATCATCTTAAATTGCACGGTATTAAGCCTAAAATAGTAGTTCAAACAAATAAGCAATTCGCAAAATGTTACTCTAATTTCACGTGACATCCCAGTTTTGTAATACAGCTATTATAAAAGTTTGTGCATTATTAGCATTTTATGTCGTCTTTTTCCTGAATTTGAAATTAAGGGGAAATTAAAACCTCATAAAGTAAAGCAAATGTCAAATGAAATTATGAAAATTATGAAAAACCATATAGCTCACTTAATTGACAGATCAAAGATCTATTAAGCAGAGTGATTTCCCTATATTAGAATTCTGAGCTCCTGAAGTATTTTAGATTTCTACAATAAAATTTTAACATACTTGTAGTTTAAACCTAAATTTGGGTCAAAACTGAAATTAATTATTAATTGTAGAAAAGGGTTAATAAAGTGACCCTGACAATATTTTTGCATGATTCCAAATACTACCAGGATCCTCTGTAAAAATTTGTAGAATGTTTCAAGTCCATTTTGTATGAATTCAAAAAGAAAAATCAAAAAAGAAAAAGGACAAAGAAAAACCATATAATCCTCGGATTGGGTTGAATCCATCCTAGACCAGCGGAGACGCGCCCGCACACGTTCGCCCATGCCTACAAACGATAAGAAGCTGGCAGGCGGGATCCACATGTTAGGTCCGTCGTCTTCCTCTCACGCGCTAGGACATGCATGGCGAGAACGCCGACGTCGTGCATCACCTCCTGCTCGCCAAAATGACGAGCCACCTCACCTTGTGCCAGTGCACCAGCCCGTGCGCGGCGACGCGTTGAGGCCCTGTGACCCATTGGCGTTGCCATTCGTACCAAGGGCAGTGAATTCGTAATGCTGTTCGCCCCCTTCTCGATTGCGACTGTCACCGTTGCCCTTATGCTTCTTTGACCGCGCGAGTAGAATCCTTGTCCCCTATCCTTCCTTCCCATGCAAGTCTTGCTTTCCCTCTCTCCTTCATTTGCTCCTAACAATATCCACATCCACCTCTACATCGAGCGTTGCCGCTCACGTTTCGGCCATCGTAGAGCTCCCTCTGGTCCACCACTTGGGCGACGAGCTTCGCTGAAGCCCCATGTGTCTGTTCCACCGGTCAGCTAGTCTTGAGCAGCGTTAGAGCACTTGATCCATTGTCATCTTCTTCCACACCAACCAACCTTCATTGCCGTCGTCGACCTTTGTTTTTGGTGAACCCCCAATCCTTCCTCTCTAACTTCCCCCTGAAGCTTTCCCTCATCTTGGCAGAAGCTTGGAACGCCCGAGGCACCATTGCGACGAAGCCCCTGCTCCATCATTTGCTGTCATCGCTGCAACTGCCATTCCCGAACTCCTCCAACCACACTGAGTCCTCCGTTGAGTTTCTAGTGAGCTCATGTGCCTTCTACGTGCTTTTTCGAGCACTTGCGCGTCCTCGGCGAGCCTTCCTGACAAGCGCCGTCATGCTGGTCCACCTCAGGTCACTGCCCCCGCGACGTTCCGGTGACCCTAGGGTTCCGGATCGGTACCCTCAAACGTGGTGTCATCTGGGGAACCGAACGCGCGCACGCACGCCTCCTCGCGCATGCTGTAGCGCGAGATCCGCTCTCGCTGAAGGTCCTACACGCACTCGCCGATGTTTAAACGCCGGTGGAGTTGCTGACCAGTGGGACCAAGCTGTAGGAACGGTTAAGCCATTAAGTCGAAATTTTTAAACACTAGTGATTCACAGACATGTGAACCCAATATTTTAAACATGTGCTTAATTAGCTTAAGTAACTATATGTCCTTTTACCGGTCTAGTAGCCATTTTGACCGGTCAGAGCTGACCTGGTCTCCTTGACTTTTGGCTCCACCTATCATTGATTGTGGCTAGTTTTCTATTGAGTACTAAAAGTAATTCCTTCTAACGAAATCAAAATCATTTATCTAGAATTACAACAAGCTTTTTTAAATACTTTAATCTTAGATAATTCATAACTAATTCATATTAAGTCAGAAACATAGGAATAACATACCAAAATGTTAAGATAAATGAATACTACCTATCTATGCTATGTTCATGCATGTTTCCATTACAGGAAAAATCAAAATGACTAAAAAAAATGAATCTAGTTATTTCCCCTCATCGGAGATTCTTCGCAATGCTTTATCTTAACTTCATTCCACTAGTTTTTATTTTGAGAGTACTATGCCATGCCATGTATTTCATATCATAATTATGCTAATGAATTTCAGTAATAGTAATTATCATTAATATTTTTTCGGTGTTTCTGCTTCTTTTGAATAGCACTAGAAGGTCACGAAATAAGTGATCAAGAATACGAGCAATACCCCACCTCCAATCAACAAGGCAAGCGTTCCCCCTCCCCCCACATTGACTATGTTGATAACACCTATTATTTCCAAAACTTACTATTGTGTTCAACTCAACATTGCATGCGTTCAACCGCTATTTTATCGGTAGTTAGTTAAATTTTTATTCTATGAATGCAATTGCCCTGTAACCTAAATATCATGTCATTTCCTTCCAACTTAGCATGGTTAAGAGCTGGTCAAGTCTTTAACAATCAATTGTCTTATCATCACATGCTGAGCCAGGCTTAGACTTGTTGAGTCATGATCCTTCAGATGGCCCGATGAATCAGTATGTTATGGATAAGTTACATGTGATGTTGCTGATAGACTACTGGAAAGTAATTAAATAATTCGATGTACATTGACCCAAGATTTACGTATTTCTACACGAGTGATCTAATAGAATCACTCACGACTAAATAATTTGCTTAGGCTTAGTATATGAGCTGCTTTAGTTCACCGTTTCTATTTGTTGTGTGGGTGAAAAATGATATGATGGGGCATCTCAGGATAAGGGTGAGGTGGACACACTATCTTGAAGAGACTGGGGATATACCTCGATTCACAATTTATGAAACCATGTCAGAGTTAACGGCTGGACTAGTGTACAAGGACTGGTTCATAGGGGTGGCTCATAGCTAAGTTGAAAGCATTGTAATGATCGTGTTCGATCATCATCCACCTATATACCTCGTAAAGTGTACTAATTGCATGAATTAGGAGTCAATCGATATGTGTAGGTAAAGACGTATGACCCTTCAGGATTAGAACTATTTGAATAGTTGTGTTTGCAGTTATGGATGGTTTGGTGAATGCATGTGTTGAATTAGACAAACAATAGACAACCTTAATCTAAAACTGTCAACCTTGGACTACTAAAGTTAGTGATTGCTTTCTCGTTGGGTGATTCGAGGAAGGGTTGAGATAGAGTCATATGTTACGGTGATGGAAGCAACAAAGTAGTTTTGGAGAATGCTTGCTTACCATCTTATAACTTGATCTAGTAGTCGTTTTTCATCTATTTAGTTCCCTTATTGACTCCTAATACATCTATTACTACTTTTATATAAGTCTTGTGCAACGTCGATATTTTTGTGCAGAGGAGATCATCCTTTCTAAGAATGGTTTCTTTATAGCAATGGACAACAACAACGAGTAGTCGCTGGGGATCATAAGCAGTGGTCTGGCTCAGAGTTTGGCAGCCCCATTTGTTTTGCTGCTACTTTTAGCTTCACTACCTTGTGGCTTCCTAAGCCACCTATAAATTTTCCGTTGTGCATTTGATACTTGGTCATGTGATCATCTGTGTGGATAAGTTGTTAAAGTTACTCGGTTAAGAGTTTTATGTATTATTGTAGTTTCTGCCATAGAGTTACTGTTATAATATATGTTTGTTCCAACATACCCGATGTGCATACATGTATGATTATAAAGCATATGGAGTATGTATGGTTACGAGATTCATGATATAGAATTATCAAGTGTGAGCATAACTGTGAAGCGAATATTGCTGAGAGCTTGAGAGCTATATCACCATATTCCAGCCATGCATTGAGTTGCTAGGAAAAGTTCGGGGTTGAGAGCTATATCACCATATTCCAGCCATGCATTGAGTTGCTAGGAAAAGTTCAGGGTTGATGTTCCAACTCAGTTAGAAAGAGTAAGGAACTATATCACTATACTTAAACTGATGCATTCAATTGCCAGCTTTGAGGCTGGGGTTAACGTCTCGAGCTATTCGAGACCATATCTCTACTCCTAATGAGGTATTTGTATCTCGATGGTTCAGGTCAAAGTTAACGTCTCGACTTATGTGATAATTTCATTTAGGATGTTACATTGTAATTTCAGGTCCGATATTTCAGTCTTTTCATTTCTCAACTAGTGTTCATAATCTCCAACAATTCTTCCTGGCTTAGATTTCTTTTTGTATTTTCAGTTTTCTATCAGGTCAATCAATTTCTCAAATTGTATCTACCATAGGTTAATTCTAAATACGGGGTGGGATATGTGAATCCAAAGCAAAGATATATGATTGAAATTTAAGAAATTTCCTTTCTACTTAAGAATAACAGTCCCGTTGATTAACTGCAAGGTGACCTTGTATTAATAAGTTGATTTGTGTTTAAATCATGAATGCAATCATTATATCTGTTTGAGATAAAATAATGCATGCCATATTTTTCATGTCACTTTGTCAGTCACCGAACCCTCGAGCGGGATCGAATTTGATCCCACCGCCGTGTGCTAACATATTGGGCCTCTAGGCCCAGCCCAGTTTCATCCGCGTTCTACGTTGGCGCCAGCTCTCGGCTCACAGGCTCATCTTGCTGTTTGAGAATCACCAGGCTCATTGCCGGCAGTGTCTGCTGGATAGCTTCAAGATGAGCAACGCTGCAGTCTGCTTATGAAGCTTCTAAAACAAAACTATAGTGACTAGTAACGAATCTTGTGTAACAAAAAGTATTAATCCTTCCAAATGCTCTTTATGCTCCACGCAAAAGAAAAAGTCTACATGTAGATCGAATATTCCTAGGTGAGTGTTAGAGTATTTGATGCTTCATGTGTGCTTAATTGTACATTTGGAATAGTATTAGAGCTGACATTCTTGGGTAAATATAGTAATGTGCATGGATAATTAATGCATGCATGTAGGTTTTGCCCGTGTGGAACTGCCCAAATATTCCTCTCTTTTTTAAGTCGAGGAGAGACACAAAAAAAAGAGGTATGCGAGCATGCAGGCTAACGATCGATGCCCACGCATAAACTTCGGTGCAACTGTACTAGCCGAGTAGGAGGGATGCTTGCATGGCGTTTCTCTTGTTACTGCCAAGTTGTTGACAGTAATGCATCAAAAAAAAATGTCGCATACACGACGTGGATTTTTAAGGACAAATATCAACAAAGAAATTTTATGCAATCTGAAGGGGAAAAATGATGAATTTCGTGCTGTAAAAAGATTATCAGCTTTGAGTCGATCGGAACGGTATACGAAACTCAATGAAGGAACTTCAGAAGTAAGGTACGAATACAAATGCATACAAACAGAAATATGAGCTTAAACTACCAACCATCTGTTGACTAATCTTTTCTATACGCTGCTTAGTTAACTAGCTACTTCGTGACAAGGATACGTATGAAAAGAGGACAGCTAGAAAGTTAATTAACAATGACTTAGCCTCAAAATTAAGCCAACTCTTGACTTAACCTAATAACCCATGTGCCTAGGTCTAACCACAAGCCTGAAAGGGAAAAAGAACTAAAGAATTAGTTAACTAATCACAAGTGTCTTGATCTTCTATGTCATCAGTTGGAGACCGATCGAATCGATCTATTGTAATCTTTTGCGGTTGGGACGTAACATCGGTATAATATCGATGCACCGGCCGCCCTCTCAGCCTCTCTTCCTCACGTACGTTGCCGTGCTTCTTCTCTTGATTTGGCTCCTTGTGGATTGGATTTTGTTGCCGCAACGCTGTTGGCCGGAGAGAGCTGGCGAGCGATTGCGATGCCAATAATCCCGGACTCTGCAACATAGACTATAATTTATTTTAAACGTTGTTAAAAACACTGAAACTGAACAAATCGATTTGTAAAAGGAAGGTTAAAATAAAAAATAAAAAATGATTTTTTATACAACATTAGCCTCGTGACAACTTGCTCTCCTTCGTTCAATACAACCCTATTATCAGGGACCACCAGGTCGTCCACCGGCACGATGATATTAGAGTACCAACGAGTACATCGAGGATAAGTCGCCACAGCGACGCATCAAGCTTGGGTAGAAAAAGTAACATTAACGTGCTGTGTACTTGTCCAAGCATATAGGTGCGGGGCAAATAGCAGGGACGGAGCCAGCACACAAAGCATTGGGGTCAGCTGACCCCAATGAAAATCGGCTAATCTAGTACTAAACACTGTTTATTACTGTTCATTAGGAGAAGATGACCCCAGTACATTTAAGGTTGATCCCATTGACCTGTTTTCCTAGCTTCGTCCCTGGCAAATAGTCGCGTATTAACATTTCTCCAACTAATTCCAGCATAGCTTTTTTTTTAATGGATGCATGGTTCTTCCGCAATGATGTGACTTGTTTTCGTCACTAATTCCTTTCGGCATGAAAGCGACGATTCCTTATTTCCGTTTTTATGAGAAAGATGCATTTAGCTACCTATGTGATCACCTCATGCTCCTGTTTGTTTGTAGCATACTTATCTACTGACATGACGTGGCACCATCAAGTCGAGTAGTCTGCTAAGCTGTATTTGCCTATTGGCCATAGGCCTATAATAACAGCGTGAACTGTTATAGATATGCCTATTATAGGCTGTTTGAAAATTTTAATACATACGATTTTCTAAACTATTTATAAGTAGAGGTACGTACTGACCCCTTGTCATCGTAGACGTCTATGAAACCACCTGTGATGAGTTTAACCGTCTATGATATAAACTCGTCACAGACATTTTTATCTACAAACCATCTATGATAGGGTTATATATGACCATATTATTTTTCTTGATTATTGACTAGCCCAGGATATACTAGACATGCTATCTGAAACAACAGAATAACAACACATACATATATATACACACACACACACACACAGATATATATATATAACATTCAAATATAAACATCACGTATCGATTCAATTCAAAATAAATCATTCATTCCTGAACCTTAAACCCTTTTAGGTTTACAAAAGTCACTCATATTTTCAAATACAGTACTCTCTAGTTATATTATATGTGAAAACTTCTAATCTATTGTGTCATTCAATCCACAATGGTGACACTCTTTATGAGAAAATTTGACTGTGTAACTGACCATCAAGATTTCACATGAAAGGGGACAACATTGCGATTAAATGAGACAACAGATTCTAAATTTTTGGTAAAATAGACACTTCATGAGAATATAGATGCATCCATAATATCATAGGTCTCAGATTCTAACTTGCTCTAAATTAAATGTATACTTACTTTTCCATAATGAGGTAAGAATTTTACATCATTCCGTATCATATACTAGAAAAGCAAAGCACACACTCATCATATAGCAAAGTATAATCATCATTGGTAAATGGCAATCATCTTTTGTTCCAAAGCAACACAATTGAGTGACAAGCCTGAGTTAAAAAAAAAGCCTCAGAACTACCGATTTTAAATAATCGCACATCGATCGACAATGGTTCAGTAGTGTGTAGGGTTAAGATTGGGGTTATTACAATTTTAACCTTACTTCAAACCCTGAACCCTTGTAAACCATCATGCATAGTTTATTAGTGGGTCTTATTCATTATTGATATAATCAAAACGTAGCAAACTACAATCATGTCTAAAACATATACCACATCAGTCGCTTGTGTCGAATCAAAATCCGAAAGCTCCAACAAGCATCAGAATCGCATGAGATGTGGAGATAATCCGTGAGTTATCACCATCCCTCCTGTGAAGGAGAGGATGAACCTCTCTATTAGAACAGATTTCCTTTCCTTCGCAGGAGGGGGAGTAACCCATTGATTTACCCTATCTCTTTTGTGATTCTGATGCTTGCTAAAAGCATATGGTCTTTCATTAATAGAGCCGCAAAAATGGTATAAATTTTAGTTGCACGTACCGACACATTTTACAAGAGCTCAAGTGGTTCGGCGGGGTTCAGTGTATTGAGTTTAATAAAATTTAATCCAAGTCTAGAATCCTAAACCTAGCTAACTTTTAATCAAGACATGGCATAGTGTGGCGGCAGGACATAATCTACTCAAATTAGAATCTAAATAATAGCATGAATCCTTGCTGCCCTAACTAATCATTTCCCTAATAACATGAACCACAATAGCAATTTTGGATCACAATAGAAAGGAAGGAGGAGGAGGTCGCACCTTACAGGGGCGTGGTCGAGGGCAGGAGCGCAGTTGAGGACGAGGTTGCGGTGGCTGGCCTCGAGGCCAGGGCTGGGGCGAGGTTGTAGCGATTGGTGGTCAAGGGCGGGGCTGCAATCGAGGTCAAGGTCATGGCGGCCTTTGTCGAGGGCGAGAGTGCGGTCAAGGGCAAGGTTGCTCCGGGCGGCATCGAGGGTGAGGGCGCGGTCGAGAGCGAGGTTGTGGTGGCTGGCGTCGAGGGCATCAACCATGTTGGAGGCAGAGGGGAGGAGGAGGTGCTCATGCCAGCCAGCAGCCTCCACGTTCGTGTCGACATCTAAACCCGCGAGCACCTTGGCCACTAGAGGAGGCCACCGCTGGTCCTGCTCGTCGAAGAAACGATGGTAGGGCTCAGCGGGGTACTCTAAAAGGAGGAGAGATCGAGAGAGGGCATAGCGGTTGGACTTAGGTGCAGTGGTGCCTAAGACGGGGATGCACGAGGAGTTTGGGTTAGGGAGATGGAATATATACCAGGATCTTACTAGACCTGATGGGCCGACTCAATATACAAACGGTTTTGTGAAAGAAACTTATTATATACGGTTTTTTCTAAAGAATTATCCGAGATGACCTATTTATTATAGACTTTTTTTAAAACCATATATGATGTCAATTTTAATAAAAATTGTTTATAATTACTCTAATCACATGGTGTTTCTAGTTAACGGATTGTGATTACTGGTCTTACATGATATTTTTTAATAATGCTAAGCATTATGATCCGGATTCCTGAGCTTCGGATAAAAAGGAACAAGCAATATGCACATGATACTCTAGAACTTTCCGCTGTGCCTATTGGTCGAATTGGAGATCGGGTGGCTGAGATTAACCCGAATGGTAGATCACTGTAGCAATTGAGCTATTCCAATCTAATCAATATGATAAAACTATAAATTTAAGGATCACCTGTATCATAAAACTACATTTTTTAGGATGTATCCACGTCCCCACCCAAACCCACATGTCACATACATATATTCTGGACTGGTACCACGCAACAAGCCAAATCACTTGACTATCGGTCTGAAATTTTGTGAGTGACGTATGAGCCTGGGCAGCCAGATGGAGTGGAGATACGGGCAGACCATATAACTTGTAATTCTGTGATTCAGTTCATCCGTAAATCTGTAAGCTTTGAAATTGGTCCCTACTGAATAAAAAGAAAAACTCATGGTTCCCTGACGCGTCAGCACGTCCTCTTCACCCGACCGTCAGCTCATCATTCCCGTGGCGTACGCTACCAAACTTCCCGGGAGCGCCAAAACTCCACCACCACTATCCATCCGCGAAGATTCCTTACCGGAGCGAAGAAAAAGGAAGAGGAAAAGAAAACACACGCAGGCGCACACGATCGCGCACCTGGCGCGTCTGGCCCCACATGCAGCCGCCCAACCACAGCAAGCCGCCGCGCGCAAGCAGCCACGAAGCATCCGCAGCCAGCACCGCCGCTACCACAACACCACCCCTTCTCCCGCGCCGAGGACCCCACTCTCTGACTGACACATGTGACAGGCTTGCCGGGTGAACGTATCGGGCCCCACGCACCGGTGACACCTAGCTTTAACCAGCGTTGGCCCACGGAGTCGACGTCGCCGTCGCCGCAGCTGCCACCCACTCGCTGGCAGTAACTACTCGCATACACGAACACGAACACGAACACGAACACCGCTACCATTTTTTTTAAAAAAATTTCGAAAATCCGAAAAATATCTCCTCCCTTTTGTCTGCTCTACTCTTCTCCCCCTTCACCTCGCCTCCAGCGTCGTCGCCTCCTACCCCGCGCCTTCCTCGCACGCGCCCTCCCACCTCCTCCTCCTCCTCCTCCTCCTCCTCCTCCTGCTCCTCCCACCGCTTGAGCTCGGGAGCTCGCTCGAGGCCGACGCGACCCTAGCTACCGCTGCCGGCCGCCGCCGCCACCACGGCCGTGCTGATCCTCCTGTGGGGCGATGCCCGTGCCCGGTTGGTGGCCCGACAAGTTGAGGCCCAGGTCGAAGGCGAAGCCCGGCGCCGCCACCGTCTCCGCTGCGTCCTCCCCGCGCAAGTCCGTCGACCTCGAGTACCCCTCCCCCTCGCCGACACCCCGGGCGAGGGAGAAGGCCCGCAGCCTCGACTCGCCGGCCGCGCGGCATGGCGGCGGGCGATGCGGCGGGGGGGGTTAGGGCGGTGGAGTACAAGCTCCCAGTGCCCGTGAATGAACCGGAGCAGGAGGCCGCGGATGTGGCGGAGGTCGCCGGTGAGGGCCGCTCGTCGGTGTCGGAGTCCAGCGTGTGCTCGGGTGGGTCGTCGGATGAGGCGCCGGATCATCATGTTTCTAGGTAGGCAGCTGATCGTGGAACCATTGCTGTCCGTTTAGGGTTTGATTGCGAATTTGCTGCAGCCTGCTGCCCTGCTCACCGGCTCAATTTTCACGTTTGGGGTGCAGCTGCAGCTGAATTGGTGCGATACTGTGATTCAATTTGGGGAATTGGGTAGTTAGATAGATGGAGGCTGTAGGTTTCATGCAATATTTTTCCCCTCTGATTTCCTGTGAATGATTAGTCGGGTTAGCTACTTGTTTTAAGGGATTTTGAGTCAAGTGCAGAGTTGGAGACTTGAGTGAGCAGTGTGGCTTCGAACTTACTGCAGCTGTGACCTCTTCCATGGCCATTTCAGTTCTACAATCCTAAGCCATTTCATTTTTTTGGTAAATATGTACCGTAGGCTGGATGACTAGGGATGCCAAGGCGTGTTAATGGTTTATGGTTGAACAAATATTCTAAAAAAAAGGTTAAACAACTGTTTCTTTTGATGCTTTAGAGCTATCGTTTTGAGGGAATGCAGATTTGGTGCTTGTGCTAAATCATTATTTGTTCTTGTAAGAAAATAATACACTCGGGTAAGTTTATCTTTATGTTTTGCACTCAATTATGACATGTTTAAAAGCATGTGAGTTTGTTCTGGTGCCAAGTTCATATGTTCTTATCGGTTACATGAATTACTATGTTGTTTCATAGCTCTTTATGATGGTATTGAAATGTTTCGTCTCATAATGATATTGATATGCTCTCTGATGGTTCCTGTTTGCTTGGTGTAATCTCTGGGTCGATGGATCCGGTTGCTTTTGCCAGGGGAAGAAATATGCCATCTGACACACCTAGGATCTTGAATGAAGACAAGTACTTCATGTCTCGTAGTATGCCGCGGGAGCATCAGAAGTTCTTCGAGGTGCCCATCTCTACTGCGAGAGAACTTCATTTGCATAATGATGAGCCTCCAATTAGTGAAGCCAGCTGTTCACGCGGCAGAATGTTTTCTGAGGATGTATTTGGTCCAATAACAAGAAGTCCTCCCCCTGGCCAAAAAGGCCATACCGTTGCTGTGAATAATGTACAATCAAGAGAATTTGGGTTTAGCCCAAGGTCACCATTGAAAGTGATGGATGGTTTGAGGAGCCCACCTCATCCATTGCCTCTTCCTCCAGCTTCTGGTGCTTGCTCACCTCTGCCTCCATCTCCCACTGCTTGCTCGCCTCTTCCTCAATCTCCCACTACTTGCTTACAATCCCAATCACAATGGAGAAAGGGGAAACTATTAGGGAGTGGTACGTTTGGTCAGGTTTACCTTGGATTTAACAGGTATGTCTGTTCATGTTTTGGCAGCATTTGAAATTTGATTATCATTTGGAACTTCATGCACTAATGTTGCATTATAAGCTACAAACCTATACACAAGTTATATGATGCCATAAATTGTTAAATATTCCACTGGATGTGTTTATAAGTTGACACATGAGATTAAGTAGCATCTAACTCTCAAGGGCTAATGCCTAATTGGTCGTGGTACCGAAGTGTCGATATTTATTGCATGTCTTGGGTTGTTGCCTAATTGTCTGGAAAAGCAATTTATATATGAACTCTTAGTTCATGACCAATTATGCAGTGAAAGTGGACAGTTTTGCGCAATTAAGGAGGTACAAGTTATCTCAGATGATCCAAATTCGAAAGAACGACTGAAGCAACTGAATCAGGTTACTTGCTTATCTTAATTCAGTTGGCTTAGTTGTCTTTCCATGTACCGTAACAATATTTGCCTCACCTGTTCAATGGACTCACCAACATGCTATTTATTTCGGTATTGACAGGAAATAGATATGCTTAGGCAACCATCACACCCAAACATTGTGCAATACTATGGAAGTGAGATGGTAAGTTCTATTTGATAAACCATCACATTTGTCTCAGTGCAGCCATAAAATTTCAATCGCTATATAGTGCCTAGAGTTGCTGTTCTCACAAAGGACAGTATGCATACATGCACATAAAAAATACTACCAGGTTACTCACTCGCAGGGGTTTCATCAGGATTTTATACTTAATCACACCAAGAAATGGTTGGCAATATATACATGTGTGATGGCAACTCTCTGTTCTCTAATGCACTTCACTGCACATTGTGACTTGTTTGACTGGAAGCATGTGGAATTTATTCAATTGTTTGGGAGGGTATCAGTACAAATTCATTACATATTTACATATACAAGTATAAGCATATGTGGAAGGAGGAAAACTTCAATTTTCACTGGTAATATGGAATCTGTCATCTTTCATGGTGGCAAAACCGCCTCCAAAACCTCCTTAACGGGTTATTTGCACTGCTTTTAGAATATCAGGGTGGTACAATACCCAGTCTTGTAGTTTACGAGGCAAATTAGGCACACCATCATAGTTCAGGGGTAAGATAGACTTCTTCCAATTTTTAATTATGTATTTATGTAGGTGTATTAATTGTTTCTCTGGATTGTTCAACTCCCATTGACCTCTTTTGGTATGCTACTGTTTGATTTAAGATTTTTGTTGTTTCTCCTCTCACCTGGCTTATATATTTTACCATTTTTTCCCTCTGTGCTCTTTCATCTCAAAATTAAATTACCTGGTTTTACTCTTTAGTGGTTATTAGTTTTTATTGGAAGTATGCCCAAGGAAAAGAAGAAGCATTTATTGGAAGTACTTTGCCAAGTACTTGGCCATGCTTAGAGTTTCTAATTGTATATGTTTCCATACAGACTGATGAAACACTTTCAATTTATCTTGAGTACGTTTCTGGGGGCTCAATTCATAAGTTACTTAGAGAGTATGGCCCTTTTAAGGAACCTGTCATTCGCAATTATACTGGACAAATTCTCTCTGGTCTTGCGTACTTGCATGGGAAGAACACTGTCCACAGGTAGTATACGGCTTATAAAATTGTTTACTCTTTCCATAGGTGGTACAAAATACAATAATCACTTAATGATGCTTTTTCTTGGCAGAGATATTAAAGGAGCAAACATACTTGTCGGCCCTAATGGTGAAGTTAAACTTGCTGACTTTGGCATGGCTAAGCATGTATGCAGTTTTCCCTTTCCATCCCCATCCATACCTCCATCCTGTGTGGATAGCACTATGTAGACCCACTATCATAAGATTTGGTATTTTTTGGGGGTTCTGCCAACTACCGATTTTCTCCTCTGAATACTTCCTATTTGGTTCTACTTGCGTTCGGTTTCACTAGAGTACCCTAGAAGAAATTACAACGAGGAATGCTTCTATGTTTTCCTGAAAAGAGAACTATCCAGTGTCTAAATGCAGCTACAGTTACTAAAAGCGCTGAGTTGCTGTAGGATACATGGAGTTTTCATTTTGGAAAGGCATAGAAGCATTCCCAAATTCTATTTTCTTATGAATTTGAGTATCCTTAAATAAATGTAGGAAATAATTTTATGGAAGGATGGTGATTAGTTTCCAGTTCCTTTTGGTAACCATCATTGCAACTTTGCAAGTAAAGGGAAAAACACAAATTCTAGTTTACATCTTCCTTTCTTCCCTTCAAGTCCCTTGATCTCATTTACTTGTATTGAAGCAGATATCATCTTTTGCTGAAATACGCTCTTTCAAAGGAAGTCCTTACTGGATGGCTCCTGAGGTGAGCTGCCTTTTAACACTAAACGTTTAAACCATCTTTGTCATCACCCATTGTATGCTTGTGAGTAAAGTTCTCCCAAACATCGGAAACGTGCAGGTTATTATGAATAGTAAAGGTTACAATCTAGCAGTTGACATTTGGAGTTTGGGGTGTACAATTATTGAAATGGCAACGGCAAGACCTCCTTGGCATCAATATGAAGGGGTATGCTTTTACTCCACAACTGTATTTCTATTTCCATGTAGCTGTGACGAATAACAGGCTGACCCAATCTTCTCCAATCTGACCTTGTAGGTAGCTGCAATATTTAAGATCGCAAACAGTAAAGATATACCTGAAATCCCAGATAGTTTTTCTGAGGAAGGGAAAAGTTTCTTGCAGCTGTGCTTAAAACGTGATCCAGCATCTCGCTCCTCTGCTACACAGTTGATGGACCATCCTTTTGTTCAGGACCATCCAGCAGTAAGAGCTGCAAAATCCAGTGCACTGAGAAATGCATTTTCTGCTCCAGCAGATGGGAAGCATACAATGGTATAGTTTTTTGCTCACTGTGAACTCATTTCTTAGGTATGCATTTATTCTCTTGGTCCTTTCCAAAGAAACCAATAAGAAAAGGCAGCTTTTAGTGACTGACTGGCATGAGTGCTTTAGATTTGCATGAATCACTCGATTTGTTTGGATTTAGTCTGGATCAATTTAACGAATAGCTGGCAGCACTCTTCTGGTTTTTTCTGCCATTGGTATTAATGATTTGCATGCCAAGTTGCCAACTCAATTTTGATGGAGTTTTTGGCTTAGTTCCATGAAAGATCTTCTTAAGTATGTCTGATCTAATTTGGTAGTTGATGAAAGATCTTCTTAAGTATGTCTGATCTAATTTGGTAGTTGATGAGCCATTTGCAACTTTATTTGTGGGATCTGTTCTCCTAAATGCTCACCCTCCTTATCCTGCCCTCACTCTTGTTGCAGTCCAACAGGGAGTTCCCATCAAGAAGTATTTCTCCCCTCAGGGATATAGGTCTGAGTGCGAGAGATATCACCGGATTTTCCACAAACCGTTCCTTCACCACGTACCTCCAGGTACTTAATACTCCACTTCCATCCTCGAATTTTACCTTTGTTGCAACCTTTTATTTTTCGCGAGGGGCCTTCCTTGCACCCTGACAGAACATGTATATCCTACAACAGTCCTATTCCTGTGAGAACAAACATGTCTCTACCGGTGTCCCCGTGCTCAAGCCCACTGCGGCAGTTTAAGCAATCCAACTGGAGCTGCCTGCCATCTCCGCCTCACCACCCAACGCTTTCCTCCGGTTCCACGGCCTATAATCCATCAAGTTACACGTTGAATCAAGCAAGACGGAGCCCTGCAATTTCAGACCCTTGGCAGGATGTTGGCCCGTTGAAATTCCCGAGCCCCTACGGTTCTCCAAAAAGATTCCCATAGATGCTCGGAGATGTTCCGTCAGCAACCTTTTGCAACTTCGTATCACTCACCTATCCGATTTACTGTACAGGAAAAAAGGGTTCTCCAGGAATGAATTGAATCAGAAGGTCTGTATATTGGTAGGTCGCGGTCGCTTCCACTATATATATCATGCTGTAAATTGTTACAAAATCTTATAAGAATATGGCTTTAAATCTACCAGTTTGCGCAAGCTGACATTTCGGTGTAATAGTAGTAGTTGTTGTAGGACTTTTGTGGCAGGTGTAAGGATGTCTTCCGAGTGAGACGAAGAAAGATATATATGCTACAGCTTGCGTTCCACTTTATTTCCTATCTTCTCCGGAATTTTTGTGGGCTAATTGTAATGGTAAACTCTCGCCAATAAAAAGAAAAACCATGGCGAAGGTCTTTGATGTGGTTACTTTGGATGCATCAAGCTGATGTTCGCGTTGAAAGCCGTTTTGACGCATATTTGCAAGCCTCCTTGATACTTTTCTTTAAAATTAAAACTAATTGTCAAAAAGAAAACTATATGTTTATACTAAAAATGCGGTGAGCGTGGATCGAACACGCGACCTTCAGATCTTCAGTCTGACACTGTACCATAATTGATACGGAAACACTGAGACAAGCTAGTTCTACACCTTCCGTTTCCAATAATGAAATAACTGGACTTTTTGCCGAACCATCGTTTCCATCCTTACGGAGTTGCATAAGTTATACGGCCTAGAAGTCATGGCATTAGCAGGCATTCTTGATGCAAAAACTTAGCTTTCAAGAACATCTTAATCTTTAACCCCAACATTTACTTCTAAACACTAGTACTAGCTTCATTCACATGAACTTGAGCAGCTTCAGCAGCGCCCTCGCCTTGGCCTTGGCCCTGGCGCCGCACTGGCTCTGCAGCAGCAGCAGCAACTGCGTCACCACCCCGGCGCCGACCACCTCGCTCCGCGCGGCCCGCGACTCCCTGCACAAGGCCAGCAGCGCCGCCACCGCGTGCTCGCTGCCTTCGTTGCTCGACGACATCATGAACACGTGCCTCACGAGCACCCGCATCGCGCCCGGGGCGCGCGCGACCGCCCTGCGGCCCGCCTCCGACGCGGCCAGCGCCTCCACCGCCGCCAACGCGCTGCACACGGCGCCGCCATCCTTCCCAGACGCGCACGACAGGTGCCTGAACAGCGCGCCGATCGCGCCGTGATGGATGGCGCTGCCACGAGCCAGCTCGGCGGCGCAGACAGCCGCGATCGCGCGCACCGCGGCCTCCGACGCGAGCGCGTCGGTGGCCGCAATGTCTTGCTGCTGCAGGAGCGGCAGGAGCGCTTGCCACACGCGCGGCGAGGCCGCCACGACGAGCGCCAGCTCCCGCGTCGCCGCGGCCGTGGAGATGATCTCCAGGAGCTGGCACAGGCCCGCCTTGGCCCGGCCGTTGCCTCGCTCCAGGAGCCGGATGAAGGACGCCAGGTTGGCCTCCTCCTTGAGCATGTTGAGGCAGTCGAGCTGCGGCGCGGCGGCGTTCGACGGCATGAGGCTGAGCGCGCACCGCAGCGCGAGCTCCTCCACCTCCGCGTGGCACTCTGATGGCACCGGCGCGTGGAACGCGAGCGGCAGCAGCACGCAGAGGAACCCCAGCTGGCGCATGCACGCGCGGCCGACGTCCGACTCGGAAGCCAGCGTCATGACCTTCTTGAGCGCGCCGACCTTGGCGGTGGCGGTGGCGTCGTCGGACTGGAGGCAGTGCTTGAGCGCCGCGAGC
This sequence comes from Stipa capillata, assembly GCA_019208055.1. Taxonomy (NCBI): domain Eukaryota; kingdom Viridiplantae; phylum Streptophyta; class Magnoliopsida; order Poales; family Poaceae; genus Stipa; species Stipa capillata. The sequence goes on from JAGXJF010002589.1 coordinate 1,428,909, forward strand.
GACGGCTCCTCGTCCGCGTCGGCGGCAGCCGTCGAGTCCGGGAGGCGGTGGTCGGTGGCGGTGGATAGCCAGCGCTCGATGAGATGGCGTAGGGTGCGGTTCGGCACGAGCACGGTGGTGTCGCCGAGGGGCTGCATTGTGACCGGGCAAGTGCGGTGGCCGTCGGCGAGCCACCGCTCGATGCATTGCCGGTCGTACGTCTGCCCCGTGCACAGCGTCACCGGATCCGTGAAGATGTCCAGGCTGATCGGGCACCTGAACAAGTGCGGTATGCTCATCTTTTGCACCAACAGAGATCAACAAGAAGCCATCAAGAAATGGAAGAACCTACACGCACACAACACCCCTACCGTCACAACTAAAAACTCATGCTCCAAGAGGAGATCAAGAAGCTACACCAACTCATTACCAGCCATGAACTCATCAAGAAAAACCAAGAAGGTCAAGAAGCCTTGTAAGTTTTTGACTTGTTTCAAAGAATGCAGAATGTAGTGTGCGCGGAAACAGGAAGCTTTTTTTTAACTCGTTACAGGCACTCACTCCCATGCCACTCCCATCAAGAATCCATGGCGATGCAAATGCAGCAGACGAAACCCGTGAGGTGACTGCAGCAGAGTCACTGCGCTGTTGATGGCCCCCTCTGGTTGTACTTGATGCAGATGATGGGCATAAAGCTGGCCAAACAACAGGAGTTGCAGCTGCACCGCACAGATGTTACAAGATGGAGGTTACAGTACTAGACATGGGCTCTTCCAGAGGAGAGAGAGATGAGAGAGAGGAGGAAGCAAGTGAGGTGTGTGCAATGGTTATTGCAAGATAAAGGCATGAGCAGATGGAGAACTTTCTTTTGGTGGCAGTCATAGAAAGGGAAAGGTCTTGTGAGAGAGAGAGAGAGAGAGAGAGAGAGAGAGAGAGAGAGAGAGAGAGGCTGCAGCCTGAAAACGCGGGGACAGTAAGAGTTGGGACCGGTTGAAATGCAATTTACAAGTTGGGACTTGGAATAGGCAAAGAGGCTTGGCAAGGTTAACTAATATTTGCGCTGATCACAAATGTAAATAGTTTGAAAATCTTAAATAGTCAAATATTTTTAGATTTGACTATTAGCATATAAAAATTATTAATACTGACAATAAAAAATTAATACCACTAGATCTATCATAAATTATACTTTTATAATATATAATTAGTTTTACTTTAAATAACATATTTTTGAAGAGGTTGATAGTTAAAGTATCACTTTAAAGACCGTATCAATTTCTAAAATTAATTATATTTTAAATCGAAGGGAATAGTATATTAACCAAGGATTGAAGTGTCAACTGTTGCATTTTGCAGCTTACAAGATTCAAACAAATTAGCCGCCACGGCCACGAGATAAAGTATAAATTTGAACTGGAATTTGCCCAAACTACTGCAGGATGTAAGCAAGAAAATTTGATGGTAAATGTTTTTGATGTTACCGTCTGTCAACATGTGTGTGGCACTGTTTGACAACTGTGTACTAGTCTGAACTCTAAACTCTTGAGCACTACCCTATGACTGAGCCATGATTGTTCCATTTGCAGCAGACACAATTACTGGGATGCGTGCGTGATGTTAACATGGCACTATGACCTAAAAATTGAGTGTTCAGAAAGCATTATGATGGATATTAGAAGCAAAATCCTTTGGATCCTTACCTTGTTTACTTTTACTGAATCTGAACGAGTACATCTATTTTTCTCTCCAGAAAATCCATTTCTCACTAATGATAGTATACTTGGTCCGCTTCTCAGCCAATGTTTACAACAGTGGTAACAGTTCCACTGCTCCACGACAGAAGAGAGAATCTTCTTTACAAGACAAAGATCACTAGATTACACAATACGGCATGTACAGTTGAAACTTGAAACTACTACTAAGAAACTCCATGGGCTCCTCGAGCAACCCACTGAGAATAAACAATGCAATTCCGTAGGTGCTAATGGCGACTAATTGCGGCTGTGACAGTGCAGAAGTCTGGGTAATGGCCAGCAGCATTGCCAAAATTATGGGGCTCTATAGGGCCAGGCTATGTGGGATGCTAGGACGGTGCCCTCTATGCATCGATTATGTGACGATAGGAGATGGAGATATGGCCAGACCTAACTTAAGTGATCGAGAAGGACATGAATAGAAGTATTCTTGAGAAGTCCTGTACAGTGGTCACTACAGATGTTTATTTCACTACATGGTCACTTTTCAGAAAGAAAGAAAAATATATATCAAAATGTCCCACAGTAGTTTTTTTCGAAAGATTATTTAAAGTGTACCTTAATGCATCATGTGCTTGCACTTGGATTAAATTGATGAGGCATAAATGAGATTGACCTTGGTGTTGGTGGGAAGAAATAGACTAAGGCTGTTTGGGTTACCATGAATTATGATAATCCTCCTCTTTGCCTAACCAATTTCTGTCTATATTATTATTTTTAATTTTTAATTTTTTACAACGAATTATAAAATAAATTCACCAATAGAGTCTAACTCCGAGGCTATTGGTCCATCCTTAAGGTGAAACTAATTATCTAAGCACGTAGTTAACTATACGAGTATGCACGTACTATCGCCAGCCATTGAGCCCATGGTTCATCACGAAAAACGTTTTTGTGGACCGGAGCACTTCGGTCTTACTAACGCGAACATGCCCAATTTTTTGTTCAAACCTCGCTAATAAAAGGGTCTTTGAACATGGTTGACCACTCATTCAATTTGGAGAACACACGAAAAAGTAAAGTAGATGCAAGTTGCTTTCGTTTGGTGGTACGACAGTCAGCTGGTTTCTCCTCCGCAATGTTTTACCACGCATTTTTTAACTCGGGAAACCAACGCCGACAAATTCAAAGATTGGACTGCGAACTCGCTATGAGACACTGGGCAGCTCCAACCGCACAAAAATGCCTAACAATTATTTGGATCTGCTATCTCACGGTCGACTGGAAATTTGAGAAATCACGATTGACACAGTTTATCGTGGATCCTTCCTCAAGTTTTTTGTGCTGGGTTCTTCTTTCTATCCGTCATCTTTCCTCTTCGGCAAGGATTTGAGTTAGGGCTAGGGGTACAGACAGTGAAGATGGTTCTAATAGATCGAGGCAATGAGGTGGGCCTGCAGTGCCGTCAACCGTGGGCGGCGTAAGACATCTAGTTAGGCCGGTGTTAGAGAGTGTGTCATCGCTAAAGTTGTGAGACTAGGAGACAATTGGAGGTGGTGATGAATCCGTCGAAGGCAACCACCAATGACGGTAGAGAATGGCAACGACACAATTAAAGGGCGCTATACCTATGAGTTAGAAATAGGCGGAAGAAGGAATGGAGAAGGGTTCGGAGTTAGGAAGGGAGAGTTTATATGAGTCTAGAGGGAATCAAAGTCATTGAATTGAGATATAACAACTCAACACAGTTAGCTGAGATTTAAAGCATGCTTGGTTTGGAGCCAAAATTTGGTTAGCCAATGTTTGTACAAGCCAATTTTTTTGCTACCAGTTGGATGACTACAAATTTGTTTTACCAATATTTGAGATGGTCTAAAAAGTTGTCAACTTTTGACAAGTCTTGGAATTACCAAATATCGGTTGCCAAAACAATGGCTAGCCATATTTTACCTGCAAACCAAGCAAGCTCTTAATTCCGATGTGTATTTATCTATTCCCAGTTGGAGTTATGTTTAGAACGTACGAATGTCACGTGCAAGCATTTCAATTTCGTTGGAAACGGAAAAAAAAATCCCGTGTTAAAATTGGTATCAGGAACCGAAGACCAAGATCGCCAAACTTGCTCGGTTGTCTCACCTAGATCCGTAAATTTTTGCTCAAATGTACGCCAGGGGTGTAATATAACGTCAATAATACGCATAATTCGACTTGCCGTGCACTTACGTGGTTGACTTCTCCAATCAGATTAACCCATTAAAGTTTGCTCGACTTAGTGCCTTTTCCTTGTTAATTCCGTCTCTAACCGCGTGAAGAAAAACCCAATTATCAAAAGCGTGCAAAAAACGGAAAGTTCTGTGGATCGTGAGGTTAACCCAATTATCCAAGGCTGCTATTTTGGACCCTAGCGAGTTAGGTTAACTTGTTCGCTACTGGAACCACACCAAAAAAGGAAAAAAAATTAAGTGCCAAAGTGATGATTAACAGAAGTGCATGCGAAGTGTCAGTTGATAGCAACAGCTTTGAAGTACTAGAATTCCAAGTCAAATTCATTATTCCGTGGATAAATATACTAATAATTTTGAACAAAAAACTGTTCAAAGGCTGTGCAATTTTGGACCAGATGAAGCGGAACTATTAGAACGTTCTGAAGGAAAAATTCCATTGGAGTTCTGACAAAAGAAATTGTTTTGAACTGTTGTCTCGAGCTCTCAAATTCTGACTAGAATCTTTAAACATGACGTCTATTCTGTTCTTTATTTGAAGGATAAGGCTAGGCCATGGAGCAAGAGGAAGATGAGGTGCACGTGTGATGCTGGATATCTGGGCTAATTTACTCATCGTTTCGATGGACCCAATCGACGTATTTATCTTCTAGATCAAAGTTTTATTTCTATTCCTTTTTGACGAAACATCCCTTTCTATTTCTGAGTTTTGCTGACCAGTTTTCTTTTTGATCCGATATCAGTATAGCACAAATCAATTGCCACCCTCCTCATCTATGGAGGGACACTTCAAATTGTTAAATCAGTCTCTCTTTTTTTCCACGTTTATTCAATTTTTATGCACATAACCATGTATATTGTGGCGATGGGTTTTAAAAAACCACATTTTTTAGTTTCAAAAAAGAAAAGAACCTCATTTCCCTCATCCCGTTACATCTAGCAAACCAGGAATATCCCCTTCGTTGTTTATACATAAACTTTTTTGTTTAATTTAACTATACAGCAGAGGACTCTCGTCCTGTCTCGCCCTAAAAAAAGAAGAAGAAGCTGACAATAACAAAACATGCCTGAAAATTGCACGGAATGCCGTTCGACAAATTCTGAAGAATCTAGGCACGCGCTTTAGTTCCAGGGCCTTTGGTTTGTTCATGAGCCGTGAGTTACGGCCTGTTACATGATCAGCGCACGTTCGTTTCAGTGGGCTTGCAGCTTGTAAGGAGAGGTGAAGCACCAACATGCACACAAACCAAGCTGGAAACATTTGCTTTTGGAATTCTCTTGCTTTTGTTAGTTAGTTCTTGCGAACTCAACTTGTCAATTTTTCGTTTGTTTCATGGACTTGATAGCTAACAATACAGTGTCTTTCATGCACACAGCTGCAAATCATTCGCTTGCTTTATACAGAGACACCGCCGAGTGACACGATATTTGCCGGTTTCAATTTTGGATGGGAGGGCAAAACGTCAGTTCAGAGTCAGATCACCACACTGCCCCGGGTCTTGCAAATTGATCAAGATACCTATTCTGAGATCAGAAATGTCATTTCTTAGAGAAAAATGAGTATCTAAACAAGCACAATTTTGATGTAGTATCCTATATGCATGTTGCATCGAGCAGCTGAGCAGCAGAATGCTTCCAGGGGACAGCCTCTGTTTTCATCAAAACACGTCACAAAGCAATAGCAGTATCTTCAGAAATGTTTGCTTCAATTTTACAGAATAAAGAGATGCTTCTCTTACAATTCTTCGTTTACGGGGTCAACTACAAGTGTTGGGTGATACCCGCAGGAGAATTTTTTTATCAACTCCCTGAAAGTGGATAGAGAACTAATCTGAATAAACAACTGCATCAGTCAGGAACAAAGAATTGTAGCAACCACACACGAGAAGCCAAGAATCTCAGATCTTCATCAAAAGTTTGATACATATATATTCATCAATCCATGTAGCATAATACAAGATTTGCCAAGGAATAGAGTAATAGACAAAGGCATGGAAATGCGAGGATCTATACATAGATTATCCAATATCTCCTATTACAAGATGTCTAATATCTCAAGGCTCGCTGACGCCGGCTGTGGCTGATCCGGCTGGCGCCGCTCCTCTGGTATGGATGGTGGCGACGGGGCGCTGGAGACGTGCGCGACTCGGCGTCAGACACCAGGGGCGACGGAGGCGGCGTACTGGGCGTGTACTCCGGCGATGCGACGCGGCTCGGAGGAGTGGACGGAGTGTAGTCAGGTGATGCAGCGTGCTCTGACGGCGTCAAGGGCGTGTAATCTGGCGACACCGCGCGTGGCGAAGGGCTCAACGGCGTGTAGTCCGGCGACCATGCGCGCAGAGGAGGGCTGGAGGGCGTGTAATCCGGCGACACCGCGCGTGGCGAAGGGCTCAACAGCGTGTAGTCCGGCGACCACGCGCGCAGAGGAGGGCTGGAGGGCGTGTAGTCTGGCGACACCGCGCGTGGAGGAGGGCTCAACGGCGTGTAGTCCGGCGATCCCGCGCGCGGAGGAGGGCTCAACGGCGTGTAGTCCGGCGATCCCGCGCGCGGAGGAGGGCTCAACGGCGTGTAATCCAGCGATCCCGCGCGCGAAGGAGGGCTCGAGGGTGTGTAATCCGGCGACCCGGCGCGCGGCGGAGGGCTCGCCGGCGTGTACTCCTCGTAGTACTCCGCAGACAACGGGGTGTAGGACTCGCCACCGACGCCGAAGCCGAAGCCCAGGAAGAAGGGGGCGCCCGTCGACATCATCAGCGGCGGGCCGTAGTGGAACTGCAAGGAGGGCGTATCCGGCGTGTAGGACGGCGGCGAGGAGACGGAGTCGGCGCTGGAGAAGGACTCCAACGAGAGCGACGCCATCGCCGTCTGGATCTGGATCGCTCGCTCGCGCGTGTGGTGAGGTGATCGATCAAGAACTGGAGAGGCGGAGGAGGAGGAGGCGATGGAATGAGAGCGAGGATGGGGTGGAGGGGACATAGCATATAGGCAGCGGGTGGCGTGGGGGTCACGTCGCAGCTTCGCCGAGTTCGTCTCGGAGTCGGATTCGAACGCGGGAACAGATTCTTGATTTCAACTCGAAGCGCGTGATATGGTCGCCGGCGGTGGCGGTGGCGACTACTCCGGCGAGGTCTGCCTCCGAGGAACCACCAGGTGCTCTTCCCCAAAGACACACTCGCCTCACCCGCTTAACCGCACATGGATTTTTTTTCTATGCGTTGCCTAATAATTTTCGTCAAACACAGAAATTGCGGCGCCTGTTCACTTCAGATTTGATTCCCTATGAGGTCGGATGCTAGGCTCGTGGTCTGTCGTAGCCGTAATTCGCGTAACGGGAGGCGAATTGGGGGGAACATAGGGAAATGTTTTCAAAATTTGGGTAGAGAAATTTAGGGTTTAGTTGAAACTTCGAAACAATTTGGGGTTGTACTTATATCTCTGGATAATGTAGTTTCTACATCTTTACTTCCATCATCCGCAGTGGCTTCAGAGGGTTGCAAAAGTTAGTGCCCAGAATTACACGCTCTCTGGTGTAACATTTAGCTGTATGCGGCTGTTCAGTTACTGACATTGATCTGCACCTTGCCGGTGCTTTTGTTTTGATATAGCCAGTTTTTTTAATTGAGGGATTATCATTATGTTGAAGAGAAGCTGCTTGAAAACTATTCCGGCAAAACTTTAACATGTTCTTGCTCAATCAATTTGTGCTGGACTGCACAAGGTGAAATGTAGCATTTAAGATGCTCTGTCCTGGAGATGTGTTCCTTGGCAAATTGTCAGGTGTGGAGAAGAGGCAAAGATTGAGACAACACCACATTAAAGTGCATACTGCCAGATTAGTGGTGATCCTCTGTCATGTCACCTAAATAACCTGAGTTGGTCCATGCAGAATCAATGCCCCCGTTCCTCTAGGAACGGTCTTCTAGTGGTCCTGTGTTGCTTTGATGCCATCTAACATAATGAGTTTGGCAGGTTTGAAACATACTTGGCCACTAACTGAACTTATCCACAAGTTCATCTATACCGTGGACATAATTGGTGTCCAGAGGAAGAGAAGCACATTGATGGCATTAGACACATTGGCATTTCACTTAGTTGTTGGTGCGTAAATTCGTGTCATCACCTGAGGAACACTATATACTTATTGAAAGTAACAGAGATCCGACTCATTTGTAAAGTTCTCAATTGTTTTATGTTCTTGTAGTAGGTAAGGAAACCAGACACAGGGCTTTCAAACACTGCATGGAAAAATATATTAATACATGTTTGGTCTCAGACCCGTCTAATCTCCGTTTGAAATGGCTTTGCTAGCAATCTTTTCCACGAATGGTTTGCTCATTTAAGGGAATGACTTCCATGATAAGGTATGCGCACTCACTTGGGGTAATGGTTACATGACAAAGCATGTGCACTACATTATGCAGCCTTTGTATAGAAGTTAATGTAACTATGTGGAGGTCAATGGCGACACGAACTTACTAAGCATACATAGTGCACCAAATAAGTGGTCTAGGCTCTTTCTATTTCTTTTGAGTAATTTTAGAATGCACTAGCATATTAAACATAATATAGTGTTAATTAGCAATTCCAATTAAAGTTTTGAAACTCTGTAACACACATATTCTTGGCCTTCTTGTTGGAGAGAGTGGACGTACCAGAGGAAGAGAGAAATCAGAGTAGCGGAAACAAACTCGTAGCAAAAAACAAGAAGCAAAGTGCTCACAGAAAACAGAGCACACACACGATCCAAAGCACACAGGGAGTTTTACGTGGAAACCCTAGAAATGGTGAAAACCACGGACGCACGAAGACGTCAATTTCATTATGATGAATGAAGTCCTAACCCGTTAGAGATTTACAATGCTTGGTTTATCCCATAACGTCTACAAGGTAGAGTATATATATCAGGTGGTTGAAGAGGTATCTGTGTTACTGCCTATGACCACAGCTGACTGACACAGGCAGAACACTTAACATGCTAACACCTGACTCAGGTGAGCTAACCCTATCTATGTCATCTACCTGTGTCACTGGTGGACATATCACCTGTGACACAGCTGCCTGACACAGCTGGATGACACCGCTGGGTGACACCGCTGTCTGACACCGGTAACGCAGAACGTCTTCTGCAAAGAGGTGACAGGAATTTGGAGCAAACTCCAATACTTCTAAACCTTAAGTGTTGCAGCGGGGCTCTGTTGATCTGTTGGTGTATAGAAATAAAGTCTGGCTATAATCTACAAGAACTTTTCTTCTGCTATGTCAAATTGGAACTGCTGATTCAGTTCAAGTACCACTTCTACAGAAGAAATTAGCAATGTAGGATTGTTGTTACTAGTTTAAATATGCTGTTACTAGCAAAGAACTTAAGGATTACAAATGTGGATTAAATTTATTAATGACGCTCTTGACTGAGTTAATTGTTTAGAGCTACTTTTACTAGAGAAGGATGCAAAGTAGGATCTTCAGGCAGACTACTTTGGATTCAATTTGTTACCCATGCCATTGACCTTCAGTTCTAATATCTGAATTCTGGTTCTCGAAAATATATTTGAATTCTTGCATATCATTTGAACATTTTTTTTCACTTGAAAGACACGACATTGAAATGCTGATCTAACATATTGTTTCTCCTTTTAGGGAGTCCTGGAGAATTAATGGATATACAGTTTTGTCTACTTGTCCCTAGATGCTTATTCAAGGGCCAGTTGCTCAATTATGGTTAATTCCAAACTTCCAGTTGTTTCAATGATTGTCTCAGTGCATTTATATCTTGATCTTATATTCCTGTTATTGTTCAGGAACTTATATTCCTGTTATTGGTCTTAGTTTGGGATGGCTTGCAACGAATAACTAATTGCAAACCTGATTTCAATTTAGGTAGCTTGTCTGCCAAGAATTGATTTTCGTGTCACATTTGGCCTGAGCAATATCACAATTCGCAACCACACTCAACATGTGGTTTGTGATTTCAAAGCATGTAGCAGAAGTAACTTGAGACATCTAGTTTTGTTTTGTTCCATTTGTCTGCTAATGTCGGAAAGTGAACTTCCCATTCATCTCTTACTTGTACTTCATCGATATAAAAGTCACTAGACGAACAACTCAAATGGTAACACATGTAAACCACTAGCATAGTTTTCATTATTTTTCTCTCTTTGTTTATCCATGTTTTTTCTCGTTCATTTATGTATGCTGGACCATTGCCATGTCAGCAAGCCATGAAAAGTAAGGACAGGCATGCTGAAATTATGGATGGAGGACATTACCAACTTCTCTTAGTACAGACATGAATTATATCATCACATTTCCAAGGTTGGATTAAGAAGTCAATACCTTTTTAGTACTAAACAGAGTTACAGAACAGTTACTATCCATGATTAGTGATCTTAAGCCAGTGCACTATGCAGTATGCACTGTAAACAACTAAATATGGTCGGTTCAGTGGTCACCCGATTACCAGGTGACTGGTTTGGCAAGTCTCACCAGTGCATGGCTGCACTTACGCATGCACACTTTGTCTGCTATGGACACACACACACATATTATCACTTTTGGAGCTTAGCTCATTGATGACATAAGTAGCAATATGCTTGCGCAAGCTCCAACCATGTTCTCTTTTTTATCCCTGTGATTTAAAAGCATCTGACTGATCCCCTTTGCTTTGTGGGCACAACAACATTGTTCACAACACACAGAAAGGCAATGAGTTGGAGGGGAAGTAGTCAGGCACAAGTCATGCCTGCGTCTCTTCTGAACCACATTTCTCAGTCCTAAACCCCCGCAAGACACTTTATGGTGCTCACTGTTGACATCATACAATGATCATAGGATATGTGCTTTGTTATTAAGAAGAAACCATCAAATTCTCGAGTAATCTCCGGTAGAAAGTGTATCCATTACACATTAATTCCATAGTAGTTAAAAACAAGATCAAATTTGTTTAATGCACCTTCCTGGAGGAGAATAATTACATGTCTGGTCTAGATGGAGTGAATTAGGTTTAACCCCTATCAAATCATTTGATCGTCCAGAAAGAAACTTTTCTTATGAGAATCATCATGATCAAATGGCATGATAAGCGCAGGACCTACTCTATCAACTGTGCTAACAAGGGTTCTAATTTTTGGGCAAACTGACTTCATCATAGTCATCTAGGGATAGGAACACCTCGTCTAAGCATGAAGCTCCATGCCCTCCTCGTGAAAGCTCACTTGCGAATCGCAGCTCGATTCAAACACCCGACATATCACCCAGTTGCTGGACTCCTGCAATGATCATGCATGCATGTTGACCACGTTTGTCATGCATATATGACAATGCTAATTGCACAGTTTTTTTGTTGTAAAAAAGCCAAATGTGATAAGCAAAATTGTATGTAGCACTCACTTTGTTTGAGTGTCCTTTCTTCTTGTGGGACCGCTTGCTTGTACTACTTGAAGTGCTGCTACTCCCATTCCCGTCCAGCAAGTGGTACTCATGCATGACCCAGTTGGTTTTGGTTGCCTCAAAGGGCTCCCCAACGGAGAAGATGAACTTCTTCTTCAGGCCGACACTACAGCCACCACTAATTACCGCCTCATCGGTGCCGACGGGATTCCAGTGCCCATTTCGCGAGGTCCTACTTTGTGTTGCGTGGCTGAAGAAGTACCACTGGTTCCCTGCTTCAAGTGCTTTGCCTTGAAACAATAGTTGTTATCAGAACTTGACATTAACTAACGGCACAAAGTTATGGTAGGAACAAGAATATGTGAAAGAAAGTATTAGATGCATACCATTCAGTTCCCATGGATCATAGCGATTCAGAGGTAGCGTAGGGACGATGTCGGGTCGGCATGGGAGGAGAGAGGCCTTGCGGCGGAGGAAATGGATGACAAGCTCTTCGTCGGAGGGGAAGAAGTGGAAACCAGGAGGGAGGTTAGAAGTTCCACCCATTGCTGGGGTGCAGGAGCTAGAAGGAGATAGACTAGAAGCAGATGGAAGGCTGTGAGGAAGAAAGAAAGCAGGAGTACTTGCTTAACGTGGTGGCTTAGTTGGTATTTATAGGGGGTGTGCGTGTATATATTTCTATGTAGAGAGAGGGAGAGGGAGAGGGGGAGAGAGAGACGTGCAATTCAAGTAGTGTTGAGAGGTTTTTGAGGCGGCTGCAGCATAGGTTGCTTTGAGAAGCCTGGCAACTTAAGTGTCAGCTTTCTTTTTCCTCTCCATTTTTATTTGGAGGAAACTAATGATGCTATGCAAAGATTGGTGTTGGATTGAGCAGAGGAGTTTCTACCTGTTTGATGTTCAGAGGGTTTAATTGCAAATTGCTGTACTGTTGATAAGGATCTATACGAACTAACAGAGCCCATCAATGAATGCATGCATGCATGCATGCTGCCTCATCATGTTCCATATATTTTATTACAAAGGTGAAGAAACAAGACAGACAGTTTCTTGTTTAGCAATGATGCTGGTTTGGGAGTCCTTAATTAGGGTAGCCTTTTGAGAATGCATTTGATCGTTGACTCCTCTTGGATATGTTACATTACACAACCATCTCATCCAAGTTCCAATGGCAAACTCTTGGATCATAACTTAACATATTGCTTCTGTGCTACTTTAGGTACACTTCAAACCACCATGTCTGCCCAAGAGAACTGTCAATACAGCGTAATATCATGTGATTGGAGTTTTCTTAATTCTCACATATGTCCATCCATATCTGAAATCAGGAGATGTGAGTGAAGAGCTAGATAAGATGACAGAATCAGCACTCGGCTTGTTTAGGTTGCACGCACAAATAATAAGAAACCTCATCTTGCGATTAAATTATGGTGGCGATTCGACAGAAGTTTTGACTTCCTTTCTCTTATTTGATGTGTGTTGGATATCACGTAGATATCAATCATGCAACAAATAGTATCTTGAAATTTGTTTGGACCAACAAATAGTACCTTGAAATTTGTTTTGACTGCGCCATACTAGTGAATTTTTCGTAAGAGTAGAACATGCTGGCCGAAGCGCATATTATGTCCTTCAGCCCCACGTATAGTAATATAAAATAGTCTTGCGTGCATCACTTCTATTTTCCTAAGGCAACACCAGATGTTACATATTGTACATGTTTTAATAATTTGTGTAATATACATTAATTGTGTTGGTTCATGAGTGAATTTCTTTACCTGAAATTAACCAATTACTAGTATAAGAAATCCAACTTGTATTAGATCAATTAAGAGACTGGTTTTGATTAATATTTATTAGATCATTTCTTTTGGTGTCTGAAGGATCTTAGGTCTGGCCCTGGATAGCTTATTAGTAGACTAGCTAGCTCCAGTCTGCATCATGCTGAATTCAAATCAAGGTCTATCCTACTCACTGCCTTTTGTTACTTCCTCCATTGTCAAACTGACTTTGCCTATATTTCTTTGGCCATATTATGACAGCTTAACTTCTCACTGGGTGATACGTGAAGGAAAGGTCAGGAAAGATCGTCCACCACACTGGAAGTACCATCAACTGTTTTCTGAAATTACAAGCACAAATGGGCTGGCAAATGTCCTGCATCCCAGTAGTGGTTCTTCTGAGTGTTGTTACTGTATAAATTTTGTCTGGCATGGCTGCATTCCTTCTCATGTCATGCAGTCGTCACCCTTCTCCAACCATGCTCCTTTATACCTATTGACCATTGTTATTATTGTGGCACATATCCTCCCAACAAGTTGCAGAGAGTTCAGTGGAGCTGTGGCAAAGTACATAAGGCATCACTTGGAGATGAAGCCACTCAAGTTCCTCATATATCCTTCTCACCAATCTTTTCGTTGTTCATGTTTGAAAACTGCTTCGTCAATAAAGACACATCAATCATTTCAAATTACTTCCCTAGCTCAGTTGGCAAGAGACAGACATAATTTAGCAGGCATTACTATTACGACAATGATCTATGATAGTGACACTAAGCTGTTGAGTATTTTAGTAAAATACCACCCTGTTAAGTAAGCTGTAGCTCAATTGATAAGAGACACATCTTCCTATGCAGGGAAGCTTATCATCTGACAGGCGGGGATTTTGCTTCGATATGGTTTTGGATGAGCTGTTAATCCCTCCAACGATATGCTAACTACCACACCCTAACATTTGGTGAGATGCTTATCTACATGCAGTCTACAAGCACAACAACTCTCCTGATCATCAGGATCTTCCAGTAAGCAGTATCCTAACAGCTCAATCTGTGCCTCATATAATATAAAAGAAATAAAGGAGAGAGTTGTTTGTCAATCATTCCATGGTGCACAAACTCATGCACACTCACTTCCCTTTCTTCTACTTTTTTTGCCTCCCTCTCTAGCCCTCCCTTTAGGAATGGTTTTTATGCATGCTGTGTTTCTTTATGGCAGGCCATGTCCATGTAAGATCAGGCAAAGTCCATGCACCACTTGAGCCCGGTGGTGGCGTGGTGCTGGTGGCGGCATGGCAGCGGCAGCAGTATCACACGTACGTGGGGCTACCTAACCCCCGGCGAGAGGGGCCTGCGGCTCATACGAAGAAGGCTTCCGTGGGCCGTCTGCCCCGGTGACGTCCTGATGACGCAGTTCTGCCTCTGTATCCCTGTGTCACAAAGCAAGGGAAACAGCTCGACAGGATCTTCAAGGGCAGTACGAGTGTTCTTACACTTTTAACTCGGCCTGTCTCTTCTTGTTTCTAGAATTCTAGGTTAGGACTTAAGTAATCCTACCTCTGCATTAACCTGAAAAATATATATACATATATAGATTAATAGACAGCTCAAAGATTGCTGAATTTCTTGGACTAAAATCTCTTGCTACCAACTACATCCCTGAATTATCATGACAATAATAAGCTGCATGTGCATGCTGCCTCAACTGGGCTTTTCATTCGAGCTCTCAACTGTGATAATGGGTGCTTAATTACCAATTCGATTATATTACCATCAGGTTGGATAGTCTGGCGTGCGACGGCTTGGGTGGGTCGTCCACTTCTGTGCCTATTTTGGGGGCTCGAATGTGCTCTGCACCTCTGCCCTCTGGGCTATCTATCCATCCCCTCTGCCACTGCGAGAGCACCAGCCATGTGTGGCCTCCGCGGCACTGCCATGCCAATATACCATCCTCTGGCACCATGGTGCCATGGTGCCATGGTGGGTGGTGGTGGAGCGAGAGCAAGCCAAGATTGGCTTCGATTCTCGGCTTCTTTCTTTGCCCCTTGCATTGAGACGATCAACCTCTCTTCCTTGGCAAATCAAAATGGACAGCCTAATGTTTCACATTAATTAACAGCATTCATGCTGTTTATTACAACACACTACTTGCTGCTGTTCTGCCCTCTGGTGCAAAATGGACAGCTTATTTCACATGTTATAGTCGATGATTGCTCCATATTCTTGTGTGTTTTTCTTCTTCTTTCTTTCTCATATATCTATGAACAATGTTGAAGTGTGCACCGTGTCGCTGCTTCTCATCTTTTCTCTCATGTTGACAGGCCAAAAGATACCATAAATCCGTACACAACCGCCGACGGTTACAGTTTGAAAATGGCCTTTCTTGAGCTTGTTCATATGGATGGTTAAATTAAGTACCATGTGCAAGACCGGGGGAAGGAATCATTGTCGTCGGCAAACATACAATCGGAAAGATTGCAATGACAGTAAGAAAGATATCCCTCACAGTCATGCAGGTGTATTTTCTTGCATGGTATTAATAACGTGTAGGGTACTACCTATCTACCACTACTGGTGATCTCTCTGCGCTGTCTGCCGTGGACGATGCCGATCGTCAATCTTTGTCTCCTGTGGAAAAGACGCTCCACCACATGGTCCACACCACTCTATGATCACCAGATCGGACGCTTTGAAACGGCACGCAAGGCCAAATTGGCAAATACTCACTTGCCAATGCTCCCGTCCAGCGGGGGATTTCATTGACTCTGACGTTGTACAGATCTGGGATGCTAGTTTGTTTCTTGAAACCGGTGGGGATGTTAGTTTGTGATATGTATTTTTACATATGGGAGCCTGTATACAATGAACATCCACTAGTTAACTAACTAACGAACACTTCATAACTAGGGAAACCTTTTCCCAAAACCAGGGTAACTTTCAGCCCAGAAAATTTAACTTCCAACGAAAATTTGAACGTTTAGGATGAACTTTGGAAGCTCACTTCGTAGATTCAAGCTCTAAACTCAGAATTTCTAACACGCAAACTTAGTAATTCGAAGTCCACACTTCCAAACAGCGAAACTCCCAACTATAAAAACCAAACTTCCAACATGAACTTAAACTTTCACCTTGAAGATCCAACTTCCGTCTCGAGATTTCCATCTTTCAGCTCAGGTACAATAGAAAAGTAATTTTTGCACTAGCTAGTTAATTAGTGAACGTTAATTTGCATAGAAATCTCCTTACAATTCATGGTGTTTGTGTTGAAGATCAAGGCCCTTTTAGGATTTTAGGATTTTCATAGAGTTTTTATAGAGTTCCAATCCTTAGGAATTTTTTCTATAAATGTTATTGATATCGTATGAATGATGCTAACAAAATTCCATGGATTGTTTTCTTATGTGTCCAATTTCATAAGAATTTCAACATCCACTTCAACCTCTTTTTTCCATTCATTCACGTAGGATTGAGGCACCTTTCATATATGTTTTTCATGTTCTATCCCAAATGACTATTCCTATAATTTTCTTATTATTTGTGATTTTCTGTTTTGCACTTGCATTTTAGTCAAATCCTGGTTTTTTAATCCTACAATCCAAAGAGGCCCTAAGACAAGCCACATAGCCTTACCATTCATTGTCATTGTTCCGTTGGCTAGAACATGGCCTTGGTCGATTTGACTCCCTTGGTGCATGTAATGTGGTATACTGGTAGGTGCACAAGTGTGGCTATTATTTAGGGTGGTGCCGTGCGTTGTGCGTGACGGTGATGTGAGGCTGGTGGGTGGCAACTAGTGGCCATGGCGATGGTTTGGCCGGCGGTAAGCAAGTGCGGAGCTAGGATTTGGACATGGGGAGGCAAGAGACAGCTACCGCAGATGAAACCCAATCTAGCGATATATCAAGTCTTAAGTAACATAGCATAGCAACATATGTTTGGCAACAACTTTAAATGTTTAAACCAAGCATGAATAAGCACAACGAATATGTTTGACTTTTTTATCTATGTAAATTAGCTCTAGAGTTACCAGCCAGATCGTGCGAGTTGATAGTTCCTTCTCAATATAGATTACCATGTAATGCCGAAGATAGTCATTTCCCATGTTTTTCAAAGATGTGTCTTAAAAAATTTCATAGCTGAAAAAGTTCATCGGTGGTTGTAGTTGACACATGAATAATTATGACTAAATGCAACAATCGATCAACCATTGGATATATAGAAGTTTTACCTGTTTTAACTAGCCCATTGGTCAAATTAGCAAGTGAACGCAAGCTATATAGGTCTAGATGGTTGCATACATTAAGTTGGAATGAGGCAATTGATACTCCAACTGAGCTCTTTCTGGCTAGAAAAATTAGTAGAATCATTTTTTTTCACAGGAGTGCATGTCTTTAACATGTCAAAAGATTCATGTCTAGAATCCACTAATACATAGAGGGTCAGTAGCTCTATAGTTTGAACATTGAATCAACCATTTAGCTAAACCAATTATTGATCTATTACAATATTGAATACATCTGCTTTATTTTGAGACTTGGTCACATCAACATACTTGCATTATATTAGAGAAAAACAATAGTGATGAATTATCAATCCAATTTGGATATTTAGGAAAAGGGACATACTTGCAATTCATCTCAGCGATCCCAATCTCATGCTTCACACAAAAACATTAAACCTGCTACACAAGAGGTTCCCAATCATCCTCTCTTAAGTCAGCAAGTAGCACATTTTTGTTTGAAACAAATCAGATAGAAAAGTTATCAAAACATCATACTGAAAAGTTATGAATTGACTTGAAAGCAGGGCTTTGTAGTCTACAAGATAGTATGGCTTGTATCAACAGGGTGATTATGCATGTTAATGCGAAATTAGTCACAGATGCGAGACTAAGGCTTTGGACTTCAATTGATTCCATTAGGTATATTTGTAATGATTTATTTTTATCATGTATTGAACAACTAAAATGTTATGTGTTGCACTATTTAACAGGTAAGGATTATTTTTTGGTGAAGGTTTTTCTAGAGAAAACCATATGTGATGATTGCACAAACATCTGACACTAGAAAAACATTAATGATGTGTATTTTGATAAAAAGTCGTCTCTCATAAATCTTATCATAGACGACTATTTGTCTTCCGTCTACGATGATGTGTCTTGAATGACTGTTTCCGTAAGAGTGACTACAATAAAAGTGAACGTTGTTTCCTTTTTGTGATTATAAGGAAGACGAACACGCATGCACACCACCATACATACTCACACACTCACACGAGCGCACTCCCTAATCACATGCTAGAATTGAGACTAGAGATAAATCCATCAATCTCGCTAATTTTCTATTGAGACACGTGTATGTATAAATATGAGCACCAGAATTTTAACCAAGATGGTGAAGTTATGCCTCTCAGACTTCACACCTCACTAAAAGATGGTCCTCTAAAAATGAACATAGTTAATAAAGATAACTATTGTTTATTATTTTCATCACACATCTCTCACTCAGTGCGTGAGTTAACTCGTCGATTGCATTGTATTCTATTTTTCACCTCATTTCTTTCTTAACTAGGATTTTTAAGTGACAGGACAATTTTTAAAGAGTAAGTGACACGAGAGTTAACAGATGGTGATGTCATTGCACCTCGTCGTGACTTAAAAAGTAAGGGTATCTATAAAAGTAAAGTTTATTTCTCCATGTCATTTAAATTTAACTACCAAATAATTATATAATGATGTTGTCTTTAAAGCTAACTCTACATAAAGAGTCAGCATTAAATAAATCAATATACAAATATAATATGATTGAGTCTAAAGACTTCATTAGAGTCTAATTTTTTACAAAGAGTTAGTTTAATTTTTTCTCCAGTTTTTATTATTATTAATAATTCTAATTGATATAACGAAAAGTCAGTGCGCCATAGTTACGTAAGAGCATCTCCATCTGATTCCCTATATGGATCCCTATACCTAATTTAGGTGAGAACAGTAAAAAAAAACCCTCCAACCGAATCCCTATCTCATTCCCTATCACTGTTGCTTCCCTATCCAATCCCTCTCGTTCCTCATTTCTGAGGAAGCTCTTGCTGTTCCCCATCCATCAACCGCCAGCCTCTTCGCTCCTTCGCCCCATGTCCCGCGCCCGTGCGGACTTCGTCTCCCCCGCTCGCACGTCGTTCTCCACAGTCCACGCCCAAACCCTAGCCTACGCGTCGTCGGCAGCAGCCACAACCGCCATGGCCGACCCAGCCGCCGCCGCCGAGGTCGGGGCGCCCGCGTCTCCACCCGCGCTGGCTGCCGAGGAGGCCGAGGCCGTGCCGGAGGCGGAGGCCGCGGATGCGAAGAGGCGGACAGCATGTTCCGGATGGTGGTGCCGGTGCTGAAGGTTGGGAGCATCATCGGAAGGGCGAGCTCATCAAGCGCCTCGTTGAGGAGACCAAGGCTAGGGTCCGCGTCCTCGAGGGCCCCGTCGGCGCCACCGAACGCATTATGAGTGACCACCAGCTTAGCGTAGCGAGCGTTTGAACAGATTGGTTTGTTTTCTGTCTGATACGAATCCGATGTTGAGTAGTTGGAAATTGGAATACCTGGTAGGATTTTTTTTTCTAGAGGCTGCTTTGTACTGCGGATCATGATTTTGTTAGATTTTAATTGTCTACGGGGCGCTGCATGTGAGCTAGGATTGCTGGAATCTTGAGAAATAGCTTGGGTGCTTGCGTGCTTTGACATGAGTTCTCTGTGAGATGATTTTTCTTAGTAGTGGTGGGAATGCCTGAGTCTCTATGGTACTGCAATTGTTATTTGAATCGGTTGTTATGCTAAATAAACATAGGGCGGATGCGGAAGGTATCTTCTTAGGATGATTGGAAGCTCAGACCATTTTGGGGCAATCTTCATATGCTCTTACCTGTTAGTGCCCTGAGTGATTTCAAATTTTGTTTTGGGTAGCTCTGTTTATTGTTCTTATGTGGATACTTGTTGAAAACACTGCAATGCTTGATGCTCTCCTTTTGATTCATTGACTGAATCATGGCTCTTGGATATTCCAAGTTTTGGTGTCTGCAAAAGAAGATCCAGGCTTGGAGCTGCCTCCAGCTATGGACGCCCTGATAAGAGTTTTTAAACGTGTCAATGGAATAACAGATGGAGCTGCTGAAGGTACAACCCAGACAGCTGCTGCACCTGGTGTATGTGCTGCCCGATTGTCGGTTCCTGGAGCTCAAGCAATTAACTTAATTGGGAATCAAGGTGCTTCAATTAGGGCAATCCAGGAGGGCACTGGTGCTACAATACAGGTTGTATCAGTAGGTAATATATTCTTGGCTAATGTGTAGTATGTTGATGCACCATTTCTTTTGTACAACAGTTGATCATCTTGCTAATGGATTTCAGAATTTTATATTTATCTGTCGTGTTCCAATTTAATGATCATTGGTTCAAGGAAGAGTAGCATTTCTATTAGTCGTTGCAAATTTTGCCGTTGGAATTTAGCCGTTCGAATTTAGCCATTGCAAATTTTGCCATTACAAAATTAGCCGTTACAATTTTATCCGTCACAATTTTATCCGCTACAAATGACATATTACTTATAGTTTCAACCGTATTAATAAAACGGTTTTATTTTTTTCTATACAAATAACATGTTAGTTGGTGAAAACTAATAAAATATAGAAGAGTGGAGTATAGGGAATGAGATTTGAAAAATCGGTTAGAGTATGAGGGATTTTAGGGAAGAAATCTTTACTGTAGAATCCTCAAATAGGGATATAGGAAATGGATTATAGGGAATCGGATGGAGATGCTCTAAGTCACAAACTTAGCCCACGTGATAGTATACAACTACCTCAAAAATAAGACACCACCTGCCAACTTGTCCCCTCTCCCTTCTTCCCGCCACCATGGCGGCCGCCGCTGCCTCTACCTCCGCCGCAACCGTCTTCGCGATCTCCGGCCACGTAGCCGCCGGACGCCTGTTCGCCGCCCTAGATGCCCTTATCCCTTCCTGGTCCTCCTCCCCGATACCTTCCTCACTCTACGCCTCTCTCCTCCGCCTGGCCACCTCCCGCGGCTCCCTCTCCGCCGCCCGCCGCATTGCGGCCCACCTCGTGTCCTCCTCCTATTCCCCCTCCACGTCACACTCCTCCGTCCCCACCTTCCTCCTCAACCGCGCCATCGAGTCCCTCGCTGCCTGCGGCAGCCTCACCGACGCGCGGGACCTGTTTGACGTAATGCCGCGTCGGGATGGCGGTTCGTGGAACGCCATCATCTCCGCTTCCTCCCGCGCAGGGAACCCCACTGAGGCGCTTTCCCTATTCGCCGACATGAATTCCCTTGGCGTTCGCCCCAAGGATGTCACTGTGGCGTCCGCACTCGCCTGCTGCGCCGAGTGCCTCGACCTGTGTGGTGCCCGGCAGCTCCACGGCCATATCGCCAAAAGAGACTTTCAGTCCAATGTGATTATTGGCACAGCACTGGTTGATGCATACGGGAAATGCCTCTCGCTTGCAGATGCGAGGCGGGCATTTGGTGCCATCTCAGAACCTAATGCGATTTCGTGGAATGTCATTGTCCGGCGTTATCTTCTCGCTGGAATGGGGGATATGGCGGTTGACATGTTCTTTCGGATGGTCCGGGCAGGAGTTAGGCCGCTTGTTTATACCGTCTCACATGCAGTTCTTGCTTGCCGGGATAACAATGCGCTTGAAGAAGGAAGGTGCATACACACTTTTGTGCTCCGTCACGGGTATGAACACCACGCGCATGTGCGGAGCTCAGTGGTAGATATGTATGCAAAGTGTGGTGCCATCGAGGCAGCCCAGAGGCTCTTCAACTTGGCACCAATAAAGGACATGGTAATGTCAACTTCAATTGTGTCAGGACTGGCTGCTTGTGGGAGGATTGCTGATGCAAAGCGGGTGTTCGAGGGGATGGAAGAGCACAATTTAGTGTCCTGGAACGCTATGCTGACTGGTTATGTAAGGTCCATGGATCTGACTGGTGCTTTGCATTTGTTCCAGCAGATGAGGCAGGAAATAAAGGAGCTTGATGCTGTTACACTTGGTTCAGTGCTCAATGCTTGTACTGGTATGCTTGATATTGGGAAAGGTGAGGAGGTTCACGCATTTGCTTTCAAGTGTGGTTTGTTCAGTCACCCTTTCCTGAAGAACACTCTTGTGAGGATGTATTCCAAATGTGGATGCCTGAGGAGTGCAGAGCGGCTTCTTCTTTTCGAGATGGGATCAGAAAGAGACAGATACTCCTGGAATTCACTTATCTCAGGTTATGAACGCCACTCCATGAGTGAAGCAGCTCTGCATGCACTGAGTGAGATGCAATCTGAGGTAACTCCTACCCAGTCCACGTTCAGCTCGGCACTGGCAGCCTGTGCCAACATATTTCTGCTTAAGCATGGTATGCAGATTCATGCATACATGATCAGAACGGCTATGAGATTGATGATATACTGCGAAGTGCACTGGTTGACATGTACTCCAAGTGTAGGCTGTTCGATTACTCCATCAGGATATTTGAGGCAGGTCCATCTGACGACGTCATCCTCTGGAATTCAATGATCTTTGGATGTGCTTACAGTGGTAAAGGTGAGTATGGGCTTGAATTGTTTGATGAAATGCAGAGGCAGGGGATTAAGGCAGACTCCGTCACTTTCCTCAGTGCACTGGTTTCGTGTATCAGCGAGGGGCATGTCGGGTTAGGAAAGAGTTATTTTACTCTGATGACTGATGAATATAGCATCATCCCTCGCATCGAGCACTATGAATGCATGATCGAGCTGTTGGGCAAGCATGGACACATGGTTGAGCTCGAGGATTTTGTGGAGCACATGCCATTTGAGCCAACAACTGCAATGTGGCTAAGGATCTTCGACTGCTGCAGGGAATATGGGAATAGAAAATTAGGGGAGAGGGCTGCGAAGTGCATCAATGACAGCAATCCCGTGACACCAGTTCGATTTGAGGCTACTCCGGACTACGAGTACAATGATTGTGGCAATGCAGAGTCCATGTCATTCAGCTCAGAAGGAGAAAACTGTTGAGGATTGAGGTTGTCCCTGTGAATGCCGTGACATTGACTGTCAGGTCATGCTGAACTGAAATGCTTAATTGCCAAGCTGAGTAAAGCGTTGACTGATATTCAGCTGCTTATGAACTCATGGTATCATTGTTGACAGGACTCTGCTAAGACAAGGGACCGGGCTGAACACTGATCTCATGTTGCTGTAATTGACCGATAATCTTTGTATATCATGACCTCAAGCATCCTTAGCTGACTGGTGAGTATGAATTGGAGCACGGTTTGGTGTCAGCCATACAGTCTTGTATCACTGAACTACCTTGCTGAGTTGCCGACTTCCCGTTGCACGATTCATCTGTCGGTCACAAGGCAGTCACACTGAGACTTGCTCTCCGACAGTCTTATCTATGTTGAGTGCTAAGACTTCCTCTACGATGAGCGCTCTCGGCGAGCATATGGCAAGCCGGACCTCATCGGCTAGGAAGATGCTGAGAAAGCTGAGAAAGTGGTTTAAGATTTGCTGCTCTTGCTTTTATATTACGAGTAGTTCCTGGCATTATATCTGCTGACCTGCCTGTCAGGTGTAAATAACTCTAGTTGTTTCTTGTGAAAAGAGTATAATGCAGAAAAAAGATTTCACACCGTATATCTGAGAATGAAGCATGTGTTTTTCTCTCCACTAAAGATGGATTACACAGTTATCTTTACTATTATATAAATAGATGTTGGTAGTGAGAGATAGTATGTCGTTCTCCACCCCTTTCTCTTTCCACTCTCTTAGAAGATCTCTAACAACTAATTAATTGCGTTCCTTCTCCTTTTCATCTTCTTAAAAATCTGTAGCAAACTGATAGTAAAGTTCTTACGTAACAAACTAACTTAACCACATCCTTAAAAAGTCTATAACAAAAATGGAAATAAACTAGGTGGGGCTGTTGAGTCAAAACTAAGGTGTAAGGCCATAGGCTAACACGAGCACGTGTCGTGACGCCACTCTACGCATAATTCGAATGAACATGTTAGTGTAGCATCCATGGATTGGATTGATAAGTTGAGCCGGTGGTAGTGATTTAACATAATTAATTATATATATTTTTTATTCATAGCAAAGTATGGATATTTTACTAGTAATAATTAGTATTTTAGTATTAATATTTTAACCTTATTAATTTCTTGTCAGTATCCCTGATGCGTCTCATCGAGAGACATAAAAGAACTGTTTTTAGAGGAAAGAAGAGAAATTAGATGGGCCTGTTTGGAGCACAGGAACTTTACGGGAATTTTGTGAAAACGCTACAGGATTGTCACAGTTTAATCCTGCATGACTATAGATACTCATATTTGGGGCTTAACCTGTTGGCAAATTAGTTATTGGTGTATCCATAATCCATGCCACCTGAAAAAAAAAGGAGTTAAAATTTGGGAAATGACAGTTCAAAACATGACATTAGGAGTTTGCTTCTCCAGAACAAGGATCGTTGGTGTTTTGCCACTCTAGAACTGTATTGCCCTTGATCCTTCTTTCTTCCTCCCTCCCTGCCGGCCGCCGTTGTAGACGCCACTGCAGGCTCTAGCCGCGCCGCGCTCTTCGTTCATTGGTAGCTGTGCCAACCACGAACTCCACTCTGCATCGCGTGGACCAGCTCGCCCGCCCCCAACCTCAATACCGAGCTTCCGCCGTTCCCTGGGGCTCGGCCTCCCCGGCGCTGCCGGCAACAGCGACTCTGACGAATACACGGCGGCAACAACGAGGAGGACGCCGGCTTCTGGTCCTCGAATTTTTGAACGGAAGCTGGGTTGCGCCAGTGAGCCCGCGCCCATTGGCATGGCGCGGCACCACCACCATTACTTCGTCTCCCACCTCCGCGCATCCGCGCCGCTCGCCGACCTCCTCCGCTCCGCGCCCAATCTCCCCGCCGCCCGAGCCGCGCACGCGCGCGCCCTGAAGTCACCCTTCGCGGCCGAGACTTTCCTCCTCAACACCCTCGTCTCCGCCTACGCGCGGCTCGGCCGCCTCCCCGACGCCCGCAGGGTGTTCGACGAGATTCCCCACCCCAACACCTTCTCCTACAACGCCCTCCTCTCTGCGCACGCGCGCGTCGGCCGCCCTGCCGACGCCCGTGCGCTCTTCGATGCCATCCCCGACCCAGACCAATGCTCCTACAATGCGGTCATTGCCACCCTTGCGCAGCACAGCCGCGGCGCCGACGCCTTGCTGTTTTTGGCCGCCATGCACGCTGACGACTTCGTGCTCAATGCCTATTCCTTTGCCAGCTCTCTGAGTGCCTGCGCTGCGGAGAAGGATTCGAGAACCGGGGTGCAGGTTCATGCCCTTGTCTCGAAGTCGCCGCATGCCAAGGACGTATATATTGGGAGTGCGCTTTTGGACATGTATGCAAAGTGTGAGTGGCCGGAGGAGGCTCGGAGGGTGTTTGAGGCAATGCCAGAGCGGAATATTGTTTCCTGGAACAGCTTGATCACTTGCTATGAGCAGAATGGCCCAGTGGGTGAGGCCCTTGTACTATTTGTCAGGATGATGGACGCTGGTTTCATGCCCGATGAGGTGACACTTGCAAGCGTCATGAGTGCATGCGCAGGCCTTGCTGCAGATAGAGAAGGACGGCAGGTCCATGCCTGCGTGGTGAAATCCAACATGTTTAGGGAGGACATGGTGCTGAGCAATGCTCTTGTGGACATGTATGCCAAATGTGGGAGGACACGGGAGGCGAGGTGTGTATTTGATAGCATGGCTTTCAGGAGTGTTGTTTCAGAAACATCACTGATCACTGGGTACGCAAGGTCTGCAAATGTGGAAGATGCTCAGGTGGTGTTCTCACAAATGGTCGAGAAGAATGTAATTGCTTGGAATGTGCTCATCGCAGCGTATGCGCAGAATGGTGAGGAGGAAGAGGCGATTAGGCTCTTTGTCAGGCTGAAAAGAGAGTCGGTTTGGCCAACACATTACACATACGGAAATGTTCTCAATGCCTGTGGCAATGTTGCTAATCTTCAGCTTGGTCAGCAAGCTCATGCGCATGTCCTGAAAGAAGGTTTTCGCTTCAACTTTGGACCAGAGTCTGATGTGTTTGTTGGAAATTCCCTTGTAGACATGTACCTGAAGACAGGCTCCATCGATGATGGTGTAAAGGTGTTCGAGAGGATGGCAGCCAGAGGTAACGTGTCATGGAATGCAATGATTGTTGGTCTTGCGCAGAACGGCCGTGCAAAAGATGCACTGCATCTTTTTGAGAGAATGCTCTGCAGCGAAGAGAGCCCAGACTCTGTCACCATGATTGGGGTTTTGTCAGCCTGTGGCCATTCTGGATTGGTGGAAGAGGGCCGGAGATACTTTCGGTCCATGACTGAGGATCATGGGATATCTCCATCCCAAGATCACTACACATGCATGATTGATTTGCTTGGTCGTGCCGGTCATCTAAAAGAAGTAGAGGTGCTCATAAAGGAAATGCCAATGGAACCTGACACTGTGCTCTGGGCTTCTCTGCTAGGTTCTTGCAGGCTGCATAAGAACGTTGAGATGGGAGAATGGGCAGCTGGGAAGTTGTTTGAGCTTGATCCTGAGAACTCTGGACCCTATGTTCTTCTCTCGAATATATATGCTGAGCTGGGAAAATGGGCAGATGTTTTTAGAGTGAGGAGATCCATGAAGCACAGGGGTGTCAATAAGCAGCCTGGCTGTAGTTGGATTGAGATAGGCAGGAAAGTGAATGTGTTCCTCGCACGAGATAATGGACATCCATGCAGGAATGAGATACATGATACCTTGAGAATCATTCAGATGCAGATGAGCAGGATGAGTGTAGATGCTGAAATTGCTGATGGCGTGATGAATTACTGCTCTGAAGCCTGTGGCTAGAACTAGCAGGCGTGATGCATTTTGATGGTTGAAAGATCAGGGATTATACAGAATTTGGAGACACAAAGAAACTGTAAAAGAATTCTACGTTATTCGTTATGTTATTGGATGCAAAGTTTTGCTCTGATTAAAGCATGACGGACATTTCTGATCCAAATTGTGGATCTGAAGACTGAAAGTCTGGAACTCTTCTGAAGTGGATGTGTTGACAACTGGGCATTGGCGATGTCATGATGGATCATGTATTACTTCTTTGGACTCAGCGTGTAAATGTGAAATGCCATTGCAGACAGAAAAATATGTAGTGTGCAGATTTGACAGCTAAATTCTGATGCTAAATTTCTGAACAGAAAGCTATCTGCTATCAGCTATTATTGGTTGTACACTGACAAATAGTATTTGTCTGAATTTTACTACTGATGTTCACTGACTTGAAACAGAAAAAAAGATGGAGGAAAGAGCCCCAGTATTTTCTTTTGCAAGCAAAGTTCAAGGGCATGAGTCGAAGAGAAGCGAGCAAACAAGCTCCCATTGACTTCCTCGAGATCCCTGCAAGTGCAACACCGCTCCGCGCCCTCACCTATATTAACCTTGCTCGAGTTGGACTCTGCTTCCCAGTGGAGTTCCCGAGAGGCTTGTTAGTCACAGCTTAAGCAATGGCCGTCTCCCTGGCTCTCCCTTTCACCGTCATTGTCTTCATCCTTCTGCTCTCCTCCGGCCCCGGCGTCGCGGAGGCGGAGGCCGCCGTCGAGCTGGAAGAGGCAGTCCTGACGCTGGACGCGGGCAACTTCTCGGAGGTGGTGTCCAGGCATCAGTTCATCGTCGTCGAGTTCTACGCGCCATGGTATGTACAGTTGTTAACTCATTTCCTTAAGCAGATATGCTCTCTCAACACACCCGAAACAGTGGCTAACTGATGACTTACCCGCAGGTGTGGCCACTGCAAGGAACTCGCTCCAGAGGTAACTCATTTCCTTCTAACTCATTTCCTTCACGCGTCACTCTTACACTGGAAGATGCATGCAGCGCTGAGACGTGGGTTTCTTAATTTGTTTGTGCCATATATGTACGTGTGTTATGATGGATGCAGTACGCGAAGGCAGCCTTGGTGCTGAGGAAGCACGACCCGGCGGTGGTGCTCGCGAAGGTGGACGCGTACGACGAGAGTAATAAGGAGCTCAAGGACAAGTACGAGGTGCATGGGTACCCGGCCATCAAGATCATCAGGAACGGAGGGAGCGACGTGAGCACCTACGGCGGCCCCAGGGACGCTGACGGCATTGTGGAGTACCTAAAGAGGCAGGTTGGTCCGCCGTCCCTCGAGCTCAGGTCGGCAGAGGACGCCGTCCGCTCCATCGGCGACAAGGGGGTGGTCCTTGTAAGTTTCCCACTGTTATGCAGTTCATTTCTCGTGCTTCGGTCTGTCGAGTAATGGGAGATCAATGGATGTGGCGTGTTTATCTGCAAATTGTCTTGCAGGTGGGAGTATTCCCTGAGTTTGCTGGTAGGGAGTATGAGAATTTCATGGCCGTGGCAGAAAAGATGCGAACAGACTATACTTTTTTTCACACATGGGATGCGAGCATTCTGCCACGTGGCGATCAGGCCATCAAGGGTCCCCTTGTTCGACTCTTTAAGCCATTCGATGAACTGTTTGTTGATTCGCAGGTAAATCTCTTTTTTGATGTGAAAAAAACAATGGGATCATTTCATACGCATGTGTTTTCTTGTATAACACTAACACACTAATCTTTCGTATTTTTCAGGATTTCGATAAAGATGCAATTGAGAAGTTTATTGAGGTATCTGGTTTCCCTACAGTAGTTACCTTCGATGCTGACCCGACCAACCACAAATTTCTAGAAAGATACTACAGAACGCCTAGCACCAAAGTGAGTACACAACAATTGCTGTCAGATCTGCTTTTTCCTTCAGAACTCGCGATCTTAACTTTATGTGTCCTGGATGGAAGAAGGAACATTTCAGTAATTTTAGGCTTTTAGCTCAATTTCGTTACCTGCATCATGTTATCCATGTAGGGATGGCATTTGAGCTTGCATGATTGCATTGACCTATTTCAGCTGTCTCATGAAAAAAAATGATATGAACCATCTTTTCAATCATGGTTGGGCAGGCAATGCTTTTTTTGAGCTTCAGCGACGACAGAATCGAGGCCTTCAAGAGCCAGATTCATGAAGCAGCCAGGCAACTCAGTGCTAATAACATAAGTTTTCTAATTGGTGATGTTTCAGCCGCTGACCGTGCATTCCAGGTCGCCACTTCTACTAGCTTCTCATCATTTGTTTTTCAAGGATTCCTAGAAGTAATCCACTGACGGGCTTCCATGCAAATCCTTTCAGTATTTCGGGCTCAAAGAAAGTGATGTTCCCCTCCTCCTAGTTATAGCTTCTACTGGAAAATATCTGAATCCAACCATGGAACCTGATCAGATCCTACCCTGGATGAAGCAGTATATAGTTGAGGCCTAGTCTACTTCACTATGTTGTTTAGTTACTAAGCTGTTTCAGAGTATTTTATTGTCAAATCATTCCCTGCTCATCTGAGTTTTTGCCCGTACAGTATGGCAACTTGACACCTTATGTTAAGTCAGAGCCAATCCCGAAGGTGAATGACCAACCTGTTAAGGTCGTCGTGGCTGACAATATTGATGACATAGTTTTCAACTCTGGCAAGAATGGTTCGTTCTTCTCACTTCAACTGGTTGTCTGAGCTACATGATTTATCTCAATGGTTGCTTTCAATTTAAGTTATGTTTTTTGGTGAAGCTTGTCTTACCAATTCACTGCATCACATCAATTTTGTCACAGTTCTACTCGAGTTCTATGCACCTTGGTGTGGTCATTGCCAGAAGTTGGCCCCGATACTGGAAGAAGTTGCAATCTCGTTGCAAGACGATGAAGATGTAGTCATAGCAAAGATGGTAGTCCACTTTCCAGTTGATGATTCAATCTTGTTTTTGGCCATTGGTTTAGATCATACTTCTACAGTAGAGCATTCATAGGCATTATAAACGTCGAGACATCTGGTTTTGCAGGATGGCACTGCCAACGATATCCCAACCGACTTCGCAGTCGAGGGCTATCCAACTCTCTACTTCTATTCATCTAGTGGGGGTGATATTTTGTCGTATGATGGTGCGAGGACGGCCGAGGAGATCATCAGTTTTATCAACAAGAACAAGGGCCCCAAGGTTGGTGCATCTGCTGCAGTAGAAGAAGTAATCCAGACGGATGCTGTAGAAGAGGAGGTAACATCATCATCAGCATCAGCATCAGCATCAGAGACCGTTAAAGATGAACTCTAATTAAGATCTCGTATGTGTCTTTTTGTTCGCACTAACTCCTATATTTTGAACCCTGTCTTGCTTTGTGAAATCCAATGCTTATAATCACCTCTATCATGCAGGAAATTGACGAGCTCTATACTACATAATATAGGTACAGAGGATGGGTTTGCAGGACAGTTCTTCACATCAATCCTCGCGTAGTGAGATGCATACGGATTCAGATCATTCATTGCATTCTGACTTATGGTTGAGTTACTGGTTTATGGGCTTATGACTCCGGGCCCGTGTTACAAACTATCACTACGTTCCTTATTTGTTTTTGTTATTTTTGTTGAAATTTGATGTCTAATTGTCTAAACACAGCTGAATTGAATAAGCTCAATATAGCCCCTTTCGTTTTCATATCCTATTTCATGCAATGCTGTCACTTATATATGAATATGTGTTTTCACGAAAAGTTCAACAAAGTAGAAACATTTCGACCCTTCCTATTTCTACCCAAGTGTGATTGTTTTTTCTCTTTAATGCACGGCAGAAACGTTGTCCATTCAATTAGAAGGAGAAAACTGCCAAAGCCACTAACAAAGTCTGTACAAGGAGTGACGACGCACCCCCGACACAAATCAAAAAACACCAAGCTAAGAAAAATTAGCAATTGTCATCATTTATCACCCTAACAAAAGCAAGCTTCCTGTCATGGATGCCTTCTTGTATGGATTGCACCATCGAGCTCATAGTGTTGTACGCCCTCTCAAAGATGTCCTGGTTTTCTTTCTTTTCAAACATTCGAAGGATCACGAATAACGTCTCAAAAGTGATTCAAAAATTTCTTCTAAGACAAACTACGTATACTAGTAGCAAAATCAATGCACAATTAATTAAACTATCAACCTATGCAAGGAAGTAGCAAAACTTCAAAGGTAGAGATGAAGAAAAGCAAACATGCGAAGACACAGTGGTTTGTTGTCAAAGTTCCGACTCTTGACGAGATCCTACATTTTCGATGAGAAAGCTTGATTCAAAAATCGAAGCCGGCACCAAAACGTGCTCCTTCCTCAAGAGACTTGTCAATGTGAAGCCTCTCTCTCTTCTTGGTAGCTCTTTACTTTACGGTAGACGAGCTCCAACCTTCACAAACGCTTGGGATGATTCACACTTTCTTGAATGTTCTCCAAAGACTCATAACCATCTAGAGGCGCCAACCTTCAAGAGTAACAAGAGTAACCGGAATTTGAAGACCCTCTTGCTAAATGCTCAATGAGATCAATCATACCTTCTTTTTTCTTCCGTATCAAAGATTAGCACTTGAAAGTTAGGAGGAGAATAATTCAAATGGCAAGAATTAAGAAATAGGCGAGCAAAAGTGAATCCCAGCCGGCATGGGTGAAGGTACATATAGAGAGCCCCCAAAATCTAGCCGTTATGCCACTTTTGCACAGGTCAGAGGCTCCTAACGAACATACTTGGAGGCTCTGTGATTCAAAATAACGGCTAAATTGGACATGTCGGAGCACACTCCACACCAGTCGGAGGTTCCAAATGATTTAAGCAACAGAGGAATTTTAGTACTCAAATATGAATACTACTAACATAATGTTGGCTATGAGAGGTTACTTCAAATTTTACATAAAATCATGTTATTTGTTCAAAGAATTTGCAGGATTAGTCATTCACCATTATATTTTAATTAGTCATTTGACCAATATGTTGTAATTTGCAAGATTATGTTTACTTAACATGTCATAACTTGAAAAGATCATAATTTTCATATTTATTCAAGTATGATGGTTGGGATGGCGAAATAGTGTTTGTGTGATGGACACAAGAAAGCTAACTACTACTTTTATTGAAGCTATATTGGTCTTCTTTTTTGTCGATGGTAACAAGAGTTGAGCATTTCTTTTTGTAAACCTATGTACTTTAAAGGGTGTTGCTCAAGAAAATACATTTTCTTATTTACTTACTAATCTATTTAGATTGAGAGAAGATGACATCCTAATTGTCATGTACAACATATGCTTGCAGCATGCTTACATTTCACATTACTTATTTTGCTTCCATTCATGTTATAGTATTATTGAAATCTGAACTCAATCATTTGTGCGGCCACAGGGAGGAGGTGCATGAGGAATCAAACCAAAACGGGAGGGCAAGATCAGATAATACAGTAGCACCAGGGGAGAGCAACCAAGCTAGGGTCTATCGCACCTTGGTTCAAATTTAGGACATTCCAAAATTTAGATAGTTGTTGGCTTGCTGCTATTGCTTATGTGAAGTTTAATCTCTCATCGATAGTACAGAAACTTGTGAATGAGTGATTATATTTCTTGGAACTCGGCATTCAAAAATCAGAAGATCTTTCTTACGCTATTTCTATAGTAGTCATAAATAGTTAAACGTCATTAGCAGTCCGATAGGTGTAGTTGAAACTACGATGGTGGTTAGCGATTTAGCTGTAGATAGCGGAATCTATGCGTTCTAAACTCAAAAAAAGCTGCACATAACAAGAACATGGGATACAAAAGAATGAGGAACCAGATCCCATGGCATCCCATCACACCGTCCACCATGCATCCAACAATCATATGCATCTTTTTTCTTTCTCTCTCGCCCTGTGTGCTTCTGCGACGAGCTGACAATGGCAACGAGTGTGGCACAAGGCAGAAGTGCTAGAGAATGCTAGAATGGATGACTCGGAGGGGTAGCGGAGAACGGGGGAGGCGACGGCAGCCGGTGCCGGAGACGAATGGCGCTGCGGAGCAGCTTCCAAAATGAGTGCTACGAGTGAACCAGTCTGAGGCCGATCCTTTCTGCGTCTTGTGGGACCAGCCTGTCAGCTGTCAGTTCGTAGCCCAACCTGTCAGACTAGCAAACCCTCCCACAGTCTCCACTCGTCTTGGGAGTTGCGTGCCCGTTAACGACCATCCAACCCTCGCTACTCGGATCCGGGTTTGGCTGCAGCCTCCTCGCCGGCCGGAGCGCCGCCGCGCCATGGACCCGGAAGCGGTACGCCGGACCCTTGAGCCCACCGCCTCTCCCGAGGACATCGCGGGCTCCACCCCTTACGACCCCTTCGTCATCAGCGGCCTCCGCCTCGACGCCGCCGAGCACGGCCGCCTCCTCTGCTCCTTCGTCGTCAGCCCCCGCCTCGCCGTAATAAATGCGCCCCCTCCCTCCCTCCCTCCCCGAAGAAACCTAAGCGCTTCCCGATTTTGAGATGGTGACGGCGTGCGGTGCTTGGTTCGAATTCGTGGTGGTTTTGCAGAGCCCCCAAGGGTACCTCCTCAGCGGCGTCACGGCGACGCTCGCCGACCAACTGG
Organism: Stipa capillata; assembly: GCA_019208055.1. Lineage (NCBI taxonomy): Eukaryota > Viridiplantae > Streptophyta > Magnoliopsida > Poales > Poaceae > Stipa > Stipa capillata. The sequence goes on from JAGXJF010002589.1 coordinate 1,462,492, forward strand.
GGTCGGCCGTGTTCTACTGCAGCGCGGTCGGCTGGACCGGGGTCGGCTTGAGCGGGGTGTCCCTCGAGATCAGCGTCTCCTACGTTGACACGGCCACCATCGGGGTGAGACTAGTCTCTCTCTCTCTATACTTAGAAAGGCTTCAAATTTTGTTCCTCTTTGTCATCAACACCTTTTGGTTTATGTGGATTAGAAATTTTTGTGATGAAACTGCGAGTCTGTCGAAGTTGACGTGCATTTCGTGCTAGAATTAGGCAATTGGCAGATTAGGCCTTGACAATTTAGAGTACGCGAGTAGCTATGAGGCTCCTATCTCCAGGAGGGTTCTCTGTCCTGGAATGCTTTAGGGCTCATGTTTGGTGAGGAATCGGGATCAGGTGTCATTGTGTCAGTACTTGCACTACGGTTGATTAAAATTCTTGCAGGTGTCTGGTTTCTATTAATAGTTAGGTTCTGTCATGATGCTTGCCTGTCTTGCAGTTTCAGGTGAACGTCAAAATCAGATTGTTGTTCTGGAACTTGCAACTAGGTATGCCTGTTATGGCTTGGTGTTAGGAACAGCGTTATGTCTAGCTGAAGTTGTCACTGAGTTGTGGGCTGGGCTCTCAGTGGTACCTCCATTGTTATTACGCGTATAGCTAGCCAGTTTGTGATAGTAAGAAGTAGTTGGAACTTCAAAGACAGTAGCAGTGAACTGGGGTTAGGTGTGGCAATTACTTTTGAACTTGGTGAAGGTTGTTAGAGTTTCTTGTTTTCTAGCTCATTGACATCAATTAGGATTTGTGCCTAGAGCTGAGGCGGTAGAGGTTTTTTATTTGTTTGGGGATAATAACGGTGCAACTTTTTAGAGCACAAATGCTTTGAAGTCTTTATGGTGTGGCAAAATGTTCTTTACAGCATTTTCTGTACTTCTCCATGAATGATTAGGCATAGTCATAATGAGTTATCAGAAGTTTGGAGGCTCTAAATACTTTCCCCTCAGTTTTCCATAAGGATGACAGTAGCTACCTAAAAGCAGTGCCTTTTACATACAGTAGTTAGGATGCTTTTGGTTATTTGGTTAGCTGTTTTCTCAGTGTTTTTTTTTCCCATCCTAGATGTTGTCATGTTGGTTGTACTACTCCTCATAATTAATTAAGTGATGATTTTTTTGTTTGATATGTTATCTAAACAGGGTACTCCGAATTGTTTATGTTCTCCTCTTACTGAGATCCACTTTCCTTGTTTTGAGACATCCTTGAGTGATGTTCCTATTGTATTTTTTTTATTTGGAAAAGGAAGAGCTTTAATACTCCCTAGCCTCTGCATCTAGATGATGCACACAGTCCCCTCGATGAAAATAATTTCATGATCGGCTTATTATCGAGTTTTGTGCTCAAACATAGTACTTGTGTCCACTGTTGGTTCAATGTCATTTGTGGTTAATACCTATGGAGGTGGAAGTAGGAGTCATAAAAGGATACTGGGGGCAAATGATGTGATGTAGAATTGTCCTACTCTCTGAAGAAAAAGAATCATTGGTTAAAAATATCTTAAAAGTTTTAGTGCTTACATATTCAGTCTTCTAGAAAGGTGAAAGATGGTATTCTAATTAATTAACATTGTTGAACATGGGAGAACGACATCTCAATGGTCAAGATAAAAAGAGTCATTACTTCTTAGGTTCTTAACTTCCTGTCGTTTTTCTAATATAGAAAAAAAAGTTTGTAGTAAGCAGAAAGGATGGGTTGAATTTAATGAGCCTGCGTTCACTCGTTATTCATCTATGTTTCCTTTGATAAGTTGAGTTCAGATTGGAGCTTGCTGGGTACAGCATGATTCCTAGAATCAATATAGGGTCGAATTGCTGCGATGTTGATAGATGCCTGGTTGGTTACCAAAAATAACCAAGTTTATTGTTGATACTTGTTCAAATATTGCTGTGAAGAATCTAAAAGGCTTGTTCCTTGTTGCTTGGCTGGAATTTGGGCGAAAAATGGCAGCTTTGGCCAATTTCTTGCTAGAGTAGTATGAGAGGGCTTGATTAATTTTGAACTTCTCTTTGCCTTTGCACTGCTATGCTAATTTTTGAAGTTATTTGACATGCTGGGAACTATTTTTGGTTAATTTCCCAGGAAGAAATAGAGGTTGAGGGGAAGCTGTTGCGTGCTGGAAAATCAGTCGGTGTTGTCTCTGTTGATTTCCGGAAGAAAAGGACTGGGAAATTGATGGCGCAGGCTCGCCATACCAAGTACCTTGCTGTATCTAGCAAATTGTGAGGCCTTCTGTTCAAAGATAACAACATGGTTATGTCCAACTCTCCATTACCATGCCTTTATCAATAGACAAGAACAACACGATGCTAATGTTCTATATTATTTAAGAAATATTGGTTTTGTCTATATCAATTTCCCGTCTTAATGGTGATTCTGTGATTTATATTGCTCTGGTCATTTCATTTTCATTTTCCAGCCTTCATCAGATAATGTTTTCAAGAATCCATGGCACATCATGTCTTGAATGCAGGACATTCAGAGGAAACGGAGTAATTCCTCCAAAATTCATATCCAGTTCCAGCATTCCAAATAGGGCTTTTAAGAATACGTGGCAACTGGAAAGTAATAGTAGTTAAATCTTACTGTGTTGGTGCCAAATTTCAACTGACTGAGAACTATACCTTGCCCTCGTCTTGGGGGGAGATCCCCTCTGTTCAAATTAATGGATTATTGCCGTATCATTCGTTCGGTGACTAAAATGATGTATGCCTTGCATATATAATCTGGATGCACTACATGTGGCCGAGATAGTTGGTGAAAGCAGGTCCAGCTGCAATCATGCTCGTCTATGTTTGTACAAACGATAAGCTCTTGTGAGCTGTCTCCTCTAGCTGTTGGTTGACCTCAGTTGGGATATTTAGTTAGGGTTGGTTGATAGAATGTGCAGACCATTTTCTCCCTGTAGTCATCTAGCTGTGAGCCTGTGACGCAGGTAGGTGCAAACAAGACATAACTCAGAGAGAAGTGTCCATTTCTGCATTCTATCACTTTGTAGCTGCCTGCCAAGCCCCAGTGCAACTTCCTGGTTACCCTTTCTTGGAAGAGAGCTCACAAATCACACCATTAAACTCCACTTACATCAGTTGGTTGAGGTTCACAGTATGTTTCGATGCCATACAATCAAGTCACTGAATCGGGAGAGTCCATTCAAAGATAATTCTTCTCCCATCGTTGTTGAAGTCACAGCACATGGTTAGTGTTCTAATAAGGGAGGAGGTTGGATATCATTGTCCTTGCTCTCCTTTTTCATTTAGTGAGAGCTAATCCTCTGTCCCTATGTGAGCCACCCAGATAAATGTCCCTATGTGAACCACCCAGATAAAAACACGCGTTCTCCAATTCTCCCACTAAGCACAACGCACGCTTTACCCCCACAAACGCACACTAAAAGTGTCCCCAAAGATGTCGTACACCTTTCTTTCTTCAGATCTAAAGATGATATCATGCATCATGAGTTCATGACACAGCATCTCGTGGCCAATGCACATAAGAGAATTTGCACGGGTACTGAATTCTTTTATGTATATTCTAATTTTAGTAAATGATAATTAAAAGAAGTAGTAACAGCGAAGAAGATGCAAAAATGAAGTGATATGCTACATTTCTCTGTATCTAATGAACCCTAATTAGTAATATTACAGTATGACATTCCCCATCAAGAACACTTGTATGCATGTGTCTAGTATAACTTACTTGCCATTTCCCTCAAAAAAAAATAGTTGCCTCTCGCATTGTGAGGATGTTTCAGGCTCTTGGAGGCAATCGTGAATGCTACACACACACACACACACACACATATATATATATATATATATGAGTGCATCACTGTGACCTCGCCTGCGGCGACGCCGCTGCCGTGATGGTCTTCTCGACGACGAAGAGCCTCCTGAAGATCCTCATGAGCAGCACCCAGCTCCTGGCCCGGCGGTAGTGCCCCGTCCCGCCGGCCCTCGACGACGGCCGCAGCATCGGCGCGCACCCGCGCCCGCGCTCCGCCGGCTCCGACTCCGTGTCCGACAGCTCCAGCCCGCACGCCGGCGCCGCCTTCGAGCAAGAACCGGCCCGGCGCAGCGCCTCTAGCTCCTCGTTGAAGTTTTCCCAAAGCAGGTCCATCTTGTCCTCGCTGTCCACGCCGGAGCTGGCGGCAGCGCCGAGCACGACCTCCTCTTCTTCTTCATCATCATCTTCTCCTCCTCCTTCTCCCTCAGCCCGCCGTCCGGCGTCTGGCGTCGGCTCCTGTTCTTCCATCCCGACGGTTCGGCACACCACCACGGGTGTAGCGGCAGGGAACCAGAGCGGCGAGGAGGCGAAGTGGGGGAAGAGGAGGCGACCGTGGTGGGGGTGGTGTAGGCAGAGCAGGTCCGCGGGCTCTGCCGCCGCGGCGGTTGCGGGGAAGGTGAAGTCGTCCATCTATAGACAATTATACAGAGATGTGTTGCTGTTCGTCAGTAGATCGAGATGCCTAGATGTTGCGACAAGGATATCTAGCATGTCTGATCGATCAGTGCCTCTAGCTCGTTAGGTGGGAGTGTGGTTTGCTACTGCTACTAGCTTTACTAGTATATATATGTACTGGCCCGGCCCATATATACTTGGAGTTGGAGAGCGTACGTGCATGTTGCGTACGTTGCCATAGTGGCATGTACATGTACGTACACCGTAACAGAGCACGTACGTACGAGGGTCCAGGGGAGCACTGAGCAGCATGGGTAGATCGGCGCGCAGATCTACCGGCACAACGCAAGGACGGTACGTACTGCACTGTGCCGACAGTGCTGGCCGTTAAAAACGTACAAATAAGTCTAAGAAGTAAGAACGTATGTACGTGCATTTGGCGGATCAGATTCAGATGAGCTAGTGATCGTGACTTTCTTGTGGCTCACACGCCTGAATTAGGCCGGGGCCGATCGATCGATCGAGGAGCTAAGGTGATACCGGCCAGGAGCGCGGTTAGTGTTGATTTTATCAGTATTTTGGTTCTAAAACTATGATGCTTGGTCCGATTTAAACCATAAATTATATCTGTTTATATTAAACCTCAAACTTTTTCAAACCATTTAACTTGAACCTTAGTCTAATTTTGAATAGTGGTTTTGTATTTTGGGCTTTTCAAAAAGGGTAAAAAAATCATGGGTGTAGATAATGTTATGAAATAATAACCTCCAAAAATTCATCCAAGAATATGACTATTTGTGCCCTATGCAAAAATGACGAGAAGTTCGTTTACCTCATATCTTTTTTCTAAGAACACAAATGATTATATTATTTGATGAATTTTTTTGGTTCTCATTTTATAGCATTTTCCACATCTACGAATTGTTTCAGATTTTTTAGAACCTTGGAGATAAAACGGCCCTTCAAATTTAGCACGCGTTTTTGAGTGGTTTTGCACCTCTGATATTTGAGAAATTTTTGAAAAAATTGGTAAATGTAGGGAATGCTACAAAGTAAGAACCTACAAATACCTGTCAAAAAATATGATCATGTGTGTTCTACACAAAAAAGATAAGAGGAATCCTCTCATTATTTTTGTACGTGACCTAAATGGCCATATTTTTGGATGTGTTCTGTAAGTTATCATTTCATAGCATTCCCTACGTCCATTTAAAAATTGACTTTTTTGGAAAACTCTAAAGTGCAAAACTACTATCCAAAATCGGGGGATATGGTTCGACTTGAACAGTTTTAGAAAGTTGAGGGTTTAATATACATGGTTTTATAGTTCAGGATTCAAGTCGGACCAAGCATAATAGTTCAAGGTTTATGATGGAATTTTTTCTTTTATAATCTGTTGTAATAAAATAGCCACGAAAGTAGCAAAATATTGGTTAAACAAACGATAAAATAAGTAAAAATTGATTAGACAAATGAGGTTATTATAGTCCACAGTAATGCCAAACGAAGCTTAGTTCTGCCCCGCAGGTGAGGTTTAGGCCGTGTAATCTGCTTGCACGTCGTGGAGCCAACTGACAAATGATCAAAATCGTTCACGATGAAGACACAGTACGGTCCTTGTAGCATGACAAATAATTGAAATCGTTTTATGAGCATTTTGTTCCACTAATGATCTTGAATTGTTTCCTGTATTCTATTTGGTCCGTTCCATTATTTGTAGTTCTTGACCTCTTGTTCTACTGATGGTTAAATTTTGTTCCTCTAATTTGTCTGGAACTTGCGTAGTTTCTGTTGTAGTGAACTTTTGTTCTTTTTTCAACCGCGACTTCTCATTCATTTCTTGTTCTAGACTAGCCAGATACATTTGTTGTTCCAGCTGACTAAATTGCTTTTGTTTCACTGTACATTAAAAAATATATCATACTACACAACACTTTGCTCCACGCATCAACACAATTCTTTTATTCCACCAGCAATACTTTTTGTTCTAGCTGACTATTTTCTTTTGGTTCCAACATACATTGGAAATGCTCCGCAGTGAGCATAATTTGTTTTATACTATGGCATTTTGTTCCAGCCGACTAATGTTCTTCCAACGCATGCACGCCGAAAAAGTTTTATGGTGAACAACATTTTGTTATATCGACACTTTTTTTCAGACTAACCATATAACTAATTATTTTCCACCATACACCGAAAAAATTTCTAATACATTTTCTCCGAATTTCATCATGTACAACAAGTAATAACATACCGCTCGCAATCCCAAATAGCTTCCCTAGCAGGGTGCACTACAACCCAACAGCAACAGGCCCACCCGTGCGGCGCATAGCCAGGGCCGCTGGGGCGGCGCGTCAGAAGAACACCTAAATCAAATGGCACAGCCCTGAGCCTCCATTGTCTGGCCTTTTGAAGCCCAAATCCCAGAGGGTTTCTGTCAACTCTGGACCATGTTGCAGGAAGAAAGCACGAACTACACTGCGAACTTGATCGTAGTGGCCGCTTCCCAGATCTTCGCTGCCAAGTGGTTGACCTTCTTCTCTGCCAGTAGCTGCTGCCGGCTGTACCAGTACCTATCGTGGCGCTGTCTCTGCCGCTAGACTCACTAGCCAGGGCCACTTGGCGCAGGGCTGGCGGTGTGCTCCTCCCGCTTCTTCGAGTATCTTTTTTCTGACAAAGAGTCAAAAGATTTATCTCATTTAATTAATTAAGAAGACAGTTTGAACATGAAGGCGAGAGAAAGGTAAGCTTGACCTTCTAAGTCGATTTTGATAATTAATGATAAATGATTAAGAGACTATGTGTGCATCAAGTATGATCAGATATTTTAATCTTAAAAGTACATCACGAGCGTTGATGGCCCCAAAATATTCTAAGAAAGGACAGTTTGAAGAAATGAAAGTTAATGATCATTTTCTAAATTTTTAGTGGTGCAATGAATTACATTAAGTTTAGGAAAAGCCGTATTATTAAGGGGGCTGCTATTTAGAAACTGGTAAGAGTGGTTTGCTAATGCTTAGTTAGAAATCAATTTTTTTTATGCAAAGAGGTCTTTGAAATTCGTAAGTTCTCACAATTTCAGCAAAAGTCGAAACCTCCCACATCAAAGTCGAAATATCCAGGTTCCATATATGTGTGGAGAATTTGGGAGCTCGAAGCCTCTGAGGTGCCGCCATCTATCCGAGTTTCAAGATGTTAGACCATCTGATTTTTGTTTCCAGAACCTCCGAGCAGAGTACTCACCAGAAGCAGAAAAGTTCTAGGTGATAGAGTCGGCAACACCCAAGGATAGGTGGACTTGGCTAACAACATCCACAGAATGAGGAACTCATGCAGGTGCTGAACATTGAGTTCCCTAGAGGTATCAATTTGATGGACCCAAGCAGAGTCATGGAGAGCTTTCTGTTCATTCCACCCTTTCCTCTTTGAGATAGTGTACAAGGAGGGAGCCATGTCCTTAGGCCTTCCCTCCCTAGCCATGCCGAGTCCCAAAAGGAGGCCTCAGCACCACCCCCCAGCGTGATCGTCGTAGCCATGTCGAACATATCCATGTCTGCCCCATCACAAGGGTTTCACATCCCTGCCCAAGTTTTTGCCACATCTATCCACTCTAAACATAGCCAACGAAGGCAGAACGCCCTAGCAAACTTCTCGGGATGGAGGATACCAAGACCACCAAGGAAAGTTGGACGGCAAAAAATTTCCAATTGACCTTGCATTTTCTCCTAGATGCCTTGTTTGAGGCAGCCCAAAGGAAGCCACATCCAAGCTTGTCGATATTCCTGAGAACCCCTATCGAAATCTAGAGTGGCGTGAGGTGGTAGACGTCCTACGAGGTGAGAATGGACTTGACCAGAGTGCTTCTCCCTGCCGTCGTGAGATGCTTTCCCTGCCAGGCTGTCAATTTGACAGCGATGTTGTCTTCGAGGTGCTGCAAATGCACATGCTTCATCCGCCTGATAGAGAGCGGCAACCCCAAATATTTCATGGAGAAAGTTGTTGGGATGACCGGGAATTTCTGAAGGATATTAGCAAGGTTGATGTTGTGGCATCTAATCGAGGATGATGCTTTTCTAGAAGTTTGCGCTAAGCCCGGTCACATCACCGAAGCCACACAGGATGCTAGTGAGGCAATCAATCTCTTCTTTAATAGGGGCCATGAAGATGGCTGCATCATCCGCATAGATGGAGGTTCTCAGCTCGGAGCCCCTCCCCAATAGCTTATGCAAGAAGCCCCGCTCAGTGGCAACATCAAGAAGTTGCTGGAGGGGGTCGATGGCAAGGACAAAGAGTGCAAGAACAGGGGATCCCCTTGCTTTAGACCTCGCCCATGCTTAATAGGGTCGCCTGGGACCCCATTCAACACAATCCTGGATGAGGAGGTGGGAGGAGCGCGGAGATCCAAACTCAGAACCTGCAGGGGAACCCACACTGCTGGAGAAGGTCCATCACGTAATCCCACCTAACAGAGTCAAATGCATTTTTGATATCCAATTTGAATAGATGCATAAGAGTCTTTGACCGGTGCAGACATCTGGTGAAGTTTTTGGCAAACATGAAATTATCGTAAATGTTTCTCTTCTTTATAAAGATACTTTGAGAGTGGGAGATGAGCGTAGACATGCGGAGCGTAAAATGGGTAGATAGAATCTTGACTATGATCTTTAAAATGGCATGGATTAGACTAATGGAACGATAGTCAGAAATATCATCTGGCCCCTCCTTTTTTGGGAGGAGGACCATGTTCGCCAAATTAAGCCATTGGATGTTTGCAGCACGAAGAGATGAGAACAAGTGGACGACCTGCATCACATCAAATTTGATCGTCTCCGAGCGGGATCTGAAGAAAGCACCACTTAAACCATTAGGGCGTGAAGTCCCCCAGGCATTTGACGCCGTGCTTCTTCTGTCGTGGTGACGTCGTGCGCTATCTCTCCCTGTGCCTGCCGCCTCGACCGATCGAGCGATGCACAGGGTCACCTCACCACCCACCTGCCCGTCCTGGGCGCGCCAAAACGTCGCGTCCGCCCGCTCAGCTTACAAGTGCACGGGCCGAGCCGACCGTTCTACAGTGCGCTCCGGCCGAAGGAAACAGGTGAAGAGGAGATGAACGACAGCATCAGAAATTCAGAATCCTCCCCTAATCCCCTTGGCTGCTGCAGCCTTGCAGTACGTTCATTAAGATGAACAAGTCCATATCAGCGGATCTCCCTCTCGAAAAAAATACAAGTTATAAAGGTCAGAGTGGGATTCGGATGATTTCCATTTGTGCTCGAACCCTTCTAGCAACTACTTGCCCTAACCTGCATTAAGTCTAGCGGTTGCGAAAGGAACGTTTGTGATTTTAGTCTACTTTTGTTCCGTTCTACAATCAAAGCCAAGATCGATCGAGCAATTTCCCTACAAATATTTGTGTCAGATACATCTATCAAAATTAGTTTGTATCTGACCATATGGAAGTGAGAAGAGATAAGAAAGAAGCACTTATTGGCTATTGCACCGTCCAAGTAGAGTTAAAACATTCAAAAGACATATTAACAATGGTCCAGGTTGATTTTGCTAGCCACATACACATCATAGCTGCTGAGATACGGTATGATCTCAACACCAGGAGGTTCGTGGAAAGCACTTCGGTCCGGCAGGATGGAATGCACAAAAACTGGACACCGCTAGATGGAAACTGGTGAACCAATGCACAAGGCTTTTAGATAGTATAGTACTACGGTTAAGGAGATACATAGATGATAGAACTAAGATTGCATACGCATTCTCTTTACATCGTTCTCTGGTACATTTGCATCAGCCCCGTTGCCGTGTGCCGTGCCTTCACCTGATTTTGGAACCTACAAATAGAACAAGAACAATCTTCAGTGACAGTCCTCCGTTTGACTGTTTCTACCAAATGCTATGAGTTCTAATGTATTGGTTGTAATTTGTTTTACATTCTCCCAAAAAAAAGGGTTTCATATTTGTTACGCAATGCTCACCTTCTCATCAGGAACAATAGCATATCTTTCTGATGGTGAGACCCAAACTTTGGCTGAAAACATCACAAAGCACCATTAATTGTCTGTGAAAGCGCACCTGCTAGTATCTGCAGGTACTTGAGAGCGTTGGTACAAACCTGAAAATGGGACAGATGTTGAGGACTCTAACTTCTTGCAGCCAGAACCGTCCAGGCTTAGGGCATCAATTATCACGGGTGTGTTCCTTCAGGGTGGTACAAAATGATATTTTGTTAGTTCACATGATGCAGGTAATCAAAGACTAGTTCAAACAAGTGATTCAATTAGAGCGGAAAGTATACTGGGTAAATAAAGACATTAGACAGGAACCACCTGTCAACTATTTCACCATGACCGAGCTGTCCACTAGTACCCCTTCCCCACGCGAAAACATTTTTCTTCTCTGTAAAAGCAAGAGTATGCCTCCATCCGCAAGCAACTTGGGCAACTTTCTGCAGTACCGCCACAAGAAATGAAAGTTGGAAATTATTATTAACATGAACCAATGAACCAGCTTTGAGCATAAATGCCGTGGTTATGATGATTCATTTGGTACATAGATCCTCCAGTTGAGGTAGTTTTTCTTATATAAAAAAAAGTTGAGGTAGATTTTTGTGTTAGTCCTCCCAGTACCTGTTCCTCTGGAAAATTAACCTGTACTGGGGAACAGTGATCGACATTATCACGAGCTCCAACCTGCCCAAACTGCATATCCAAAATACGAGACAATCAGCGCAAACAATGATAAACCAGCCTGGACAAGTGAAAGTAAAATGCTTCCGTAACATAATATGTCAGACTGATCGTGCATCCAGGCATCCAGCCAGTATCACCAGTTTCCAGAACAATATGAGTTGGAACTCGAGGCAAGCTCAGCATACAAATTGACATCATCCCAAGCTGTATCTACACTAGTAAACAAGATGAGCTGGGCTCTAACTAGTTTACCTTAGAACATCGAGTTTTAATTAAAAAATGGCACATTTAATGTTTCCAACTAATTCGCATAAATGGACAGCACACATGGTGGTGCATGATAGCAGGGAGTGTTGGGAGCATGCAGTTCTATGATGCAAATTGGCATCAGGCATAGTCATTCGATGTAGTACGGAGCATGCGTGCTTTATGCAATGGATTCCACAGCAGATGGTACTAATCAAAAATGTCCTGGAGGAAGATAAGGGTAGAGCAAAAACAAAAGGGTTATGGAAAATAAAATTTTCTGCACTCCCTAGCTCAGCAATAATTTAGCTGTAAGAGCTTCCATAGGTATAACCCAGTTGGAATTGATACAAAGGGTTACATTTGATGGTTCTTAGTCAAAACCAAGATTAAATGGGATCTCGGTGAAAACCAATCCGCCACTCCGCCACTGGCTGTAGCATTATATAACAAATTTATCAAATGATAAGAGGGATAAACCAAAGGGCTGACACCTGGCGATTTTTTATCATAACTCAATGCATCATGGTTAGCCATTTGTAAGGATAATTATGGTATAACTAAATTGTATATGGCTCAAAGTTGTACCAAAACTAGGCATCTGTGAACAGTAAAGATATCATCCTATGTAAAGTGGTACAACTTCAGAGAACAATGATGATTTTCCAAGAGATGAATCATACTCGTAGAAACAAAGGAAAAAAATTCATATTCCCAAACTCTGGCGAAAGTTGGAAAAAGGTTTATCTTGTTTTCTTTGTGAAAAGAAACTTTTCGACCATCATGACAATTCCTCACCATATATGAGCAACTGCATGTGCATATAATCTTGTTTACTGATTTGCACCAGATTAGAGATTCACTTTTAATATCTGGCCTTTTATAGGCATCAACAGAAGCACGTAATGTAAGATTTGCTTGTGCAGTTTCAATAAGATAACGAAATATGGAGCATAAGCAAAAGTAGAGGCACATATATATGACCTTGTTCCATCCCCATCCATAAAGCTTTCCATCTGATGTAAGTGCCATTGTATGCCTCCATCCACCTGAAATCTAAAGCGGCAGTGTGTGTATTCATAACTATAATCCTCCTTCTCAAACTGCAATCAGCAAATATGCATTGAAAGATATCTGAGAAAAGAAAACTAGATAGCAGGCCGAAAACTTTGTCTTGAGGAATTTGAGGGCTGAATAGCATATAATAAGTTTCAAGTTGTTCAAAAGACTCTGCTAAAGTAACAATAAGCTGCATATCAGTTCAAATGAACTGCATATAGATAGCCATATGTCCCAGATGCATGTCAGCATATGCATTGAAGCATTGTAATTCTCAATCTCAAAAAGTAGAAACAGAAAACTAAGTATACGATTGTTTCATCCCTTCAGTATGCCATGGCAGGGAATGAGCAAATGCTTTGTACATCCTCACAGAGTGTTGTTAGTTTTTTTTTATAGCAAACTACTGTGTTGTTAGTATTATCTAGTACCTGGGATATCGAGCTATCTTTTAAGGCTTCCACTTTATGTGGAACTAAATGGTCTTCGAAATCCCCGTGCCCTAGTTGACCATATTTGCTCCAGCCATAAGTGTACAAACTACCAGAGGAGGAAACAGTAATGGTATGGCGCCATCCACATGCAACAAGCACCATCTTCTCACCCTAAAAAAGAGCAAATAATAAGAACAAAGACAAACCTGGAAACGAAAGAACAAACAGAAAATAATATTAATATACAGTATGACAGAGAACAAAATGGACCACATCCTCGTTCAGTTGCCACAGCCATTCAAGGCATTAATAAGATGAAACTGCACTGAAGAATATTTATATGTTCCAAAGAACCTTTGGTGTAGTCGGATCGCTTACATAGTTATAGAGAGTCATATTCAACATTTTGCGCATGTGCAGCTTAGTTACAACTTAAAAGTAACAAATAAGACGATGCACCCCAACTATGTACTGTTAGAACTGTATAACATATTAACATGATAATACTAGCACGCATATAGTTTCAACGAATAAAACCACCTGGAGGATGACTGGATGAGCACATCTAAGCTTCTACTGATTGATTCAAATAACTATTTGTATTCCAATGGTCCCATCTGGGGAAAAATCGACTTTCTGGAAAGTGTTTGTATATTTAAAAATGTACTGATCCAGGCAGGAAGCCTGTTCTTGTTTTTGAAGACTTATCCTTCAAATTCACTTAAAATTCTACTGTAACAGGGATGTGGTGGCTGTCTGACAATACAACTCTAGAACACAGCTAGAGGTGGAATATTCTATTTTCATGCAGTAAGTGTTGAAGTGGTTGGTACTTGGTAGGACTGTAGGAGTGTATCTGTGGATGTCAATCTTACACAAGTCATGTCAATTATATTGCTTACCTCCACAGAAGATACTTTTTCAGGAATAAGTCGGTCATTACGATCGCCAAGACCCAAGTTTCCATATCGACCCCAACCCCATCCATAGAGGTCACCATCTTCAGTTATTGCAGCAGTATGTTCAGCACCAGCAGCAATCATTTTCACACAAATACCCTACGCACATTTTGGACCGTTAGCTCTTAATAACAGTGTACATCATGTAATAGGCAGGTCAGGATGTCCATATTATCGTTATATAGGCATAATGCTTATTACATAATCAGAACTTAAATGAAAAGACAAACACATTTCCGCAAGGGCTGATAAGTATACTTGAAGGTTCTTTTGTTTTCCAGTAACATGGTGTTACCCCCTGCTGTTTATATCAGAGTGGTACAGATGCATAAATGATGGAATAACCATCCTAATAGCCTGAGAGGATCCACACTGCAATACATCTCATGATCGTTTCAGTTATTACAAGGTGCAGGGATGTGAACAGAAAATATTTGCACTAGGCCATGCATCGATGCTACAAATCATATCGATGATTTTCACATTATTCCTTACTGGAACACAATACATACAAAGATTATCGTCACTGACAATTGACAAATATCAAAGAACACTAAGGTGGCACTAAATTTTTCCTTGTACAATATATATGCTTATGTAAAAAGTTTTGCAGCCTAAAAAGACAAAAAGAACAACACTCTACCTCGAAAGCTTGAATCTTTTGTGGGAGCAGCGAATCATCAGTAGTTCCAAGACCAAGCTGTCCATTTTGGTTACGCCCCCAGCTAAAACAAACAAACATCAGAAGTTCAGAACAAACTACAGTCACTCAAAACAAAGCAAGAGCAACATAATGCAGCGAGATGAGAACCCAATACTATTTATCAATAGTTTATCGGAATATCTTGCAATTCCCATATAGTCCGTTCAGTGACATATAGAATTTCCATCTTTCCATTAGACTAGGTAGCCAGCATCCAAACAAGATCCCACCAGGCACCAACCATACTACACGGAGCTGTAGTATATGATATGCGCAACTTGTTAATAGCCACCTTACCTCTGCACTTCACCGGCCATGGTCACGGCTAGACAATGGCTATCCCCGCAGGCTATCTGCTTGATCTTTATCCCCTGCAGCGCCTTGACCGGCTGGGGCGTGAACACGTCGCTGGAATTGCCATGCCCGAGCCTCCCAAAGTCCCCCCACCCCCAGCTGTAGACCTGCTGCTCTTCCTCGGAGTAGGCTGTGGTGTGGTCCGCCCCGCAGATGACCGACGTGATCCCCGGCGCGTCGAAGCCGCTCAGCACCGTCGGCACGAGCCGGTCCTCCGCGTCCCCGTGCCCGAGCTGCCCGTCCTCGCCCCTGCCCCACGAGCAGAGCACATTGCCCGCTGCAAAACACAACCCATCAGCACTATGATCCACAGGGACAAAAAAAAACACCTGCAATCGCCGTGCGCCGAGACGGCGTTCGACGAAATGCTCCCCCACAGACGACCCGCTTCGCTTACCGAGGAGGGCGACGGAGTGGCTGGCACCGGCGGAGACGAGGACTACTGCCGGCGGCGCCGCGCCCGCGTCGCCGGCGGCGGGCATGGCAGCGTCCATCTCGATCGCGTCGCCGATCCGGGCTCTCGCGCCACCACCACCAGTCGGAGGAAAAATATCTAGCCGCGCGCGCGGGCGCCAAGAATAATTACACCAAGCGGCGCGAATAATCGCGACGGCGAGGGGAGGCGAGGGGCAGAGGAATGCGCGGCGGGGACGCGGGATTTTAAGCGGGGGGTGGCGGGGAGCGGGGCCTGATGAGGCGACGGCCGACGGCGGCCGCGATGGGATGGGCGAACTGCCGTATTAATGGCTAGCGTACAAGCCCCCCATGTGACGCTCAATAAACAGTTGCTAAGCTCGCTCGGGCCATTAGTGCGCGTCATTAAGGAGGGGGAGGTGGACGACGATGGCCTCGGTTTCTCTCGCTCCCGTCTGGATTGAGGCGGGTCGGGCACGGTCGCTGACGTGTGGGTCCGTGTTACTGGTGGGCCCAGGTTGCAGTGATTGGGTAGAAGGGGCTTCGGTTTTGGCGGCAGGGCAGAGAGGGGATGGAGGACTAGGAGGACCACTCGTTGGGCCTGCGGAGTGAAGAGACCAGAGCGCGCAACGTCGCCTTCCCCGGCTTATCTGGATTTAAAATTCGCTTCCCCTGCAAACCAGTTTTCACCGTTCTGTAGCTGTGTGCACAAGAGTTGCACCGCCGATTTGAGCACGTTGGACAAATGATCTTTCGATCGTGTTAGGTGAGGAATTATGTGAGTAGTGTGACAATGATCGCCGGCCTTACAGGGCACTAATGAAATGTACTGAACCGTCCTGAGAGATACCAGCGATTTTAGTTCAGTAAGAGCTGGCAGTGAGCTCAAACCCTCAACATCAGTCTTGTCAGTGCGTCGCTACATTTTGGTGAAACCCCTCACAGCCTCACTGTCAGCGTACCAGCAGAGCTCATAGGCTATAGCTAGCCTTTTAAGACGCCCGTACTCCTATCTAACAACAATCAGCAAACCCAACCAAAAATCAATACCCTAATCAAGTCTATCTCTTCATCAAAGCAAGGACTCGAAGGGTTTCTATATAAAACTTGGAGAATTGTAATAGAGAAAATGTTCATATGTAGATCGCTTAATTAGGATTGTAATAGATAAAGCTTTTTCTAAGAATTCAATTACATCATAGAAAATTTTCATTGTCTTAAACATCTTGTAAACATTCTTAGTGTCTTTCTGATTCATACGATTCCAAGAACGTAGGCCTGAAACACGAAAATTTTTGGTTAAGGTTGGAGGATTTGAATTCTACGTGAAAAATTCATACAATATCGATTGGAACACATGGATGGTCCGTAGAGACTCCTTCGAAATTCTTACGAAATGGACCATTTCATAGGTACTTTGGAGGATAACCAACATTCCTTTTGCCTTGAATTTATGTGTTTTTCGTTTGAGATGTACAAATAACATATCTGACATTTTCTGTATTTTCATGATCCGGTAGTAATCTAGATATATAACATGACACGTAATGTCTGCGATTTTCCTATTTTTCGCGTTTTTACTCTTTCTTCCACGATTTTGCACGAGTAAGTTGCAACGAAAAACAGCCGCCAATCGTGTCATGACTACCGCTAGATTCGCGGCGTGTCACGCATGCATCACCCATCAAAACTCTTTTAAACAGCACCAAGTCCACGGGTGCCCACAGGTACGTACGCGCTTTAAACCTCCAGCCGTGGCGTGGTACGGCGTTCGGCGGGGCGGGTGGTTGGGGCTTCAGCTCAGGTCCCCCCCGAGACCGAGACGTCGAGACCCATGGGCGTCAGCCGTGATCGATTCGCACGGCAGGGCCGCCTGCCCGCCTCCCTTCTCAGTAAATGGACAACGAATTCTTTTCGCCTTGTGTGTTAAGTTCCGATCGAGTACTACCTGTGCTACTACTCGTGGAGTGATCACGGTGGCTTGCGTCTAGTGTTAGTCTTGACTCTTGAGAGAGAACCAAGTAAACCTCTAGGGTGAAAAATAACAACGAGGCTCCCGCGTAGCTCGCACACATGACCACCCGGGAGCGATAAGCTCTAGCACCACTGGCCCCGTCGCAGCCTCTACTTGCTGTTGCTGCCGCAGTCTGACGTAATGGCAATAGGCCTTGTTCTCGAAAGGGGCGGAGATCTTTGGCCATCGTTTCACATGCGGTAGAGCCGAAAAGTTGAGGCGGCAGTCCCGGGTGATGAATGCAGCATCCGCTCGGTTCGGCGGCTGCTGCCTGTTGTGGTCGCAGCCATGTTTCAAGGGCACGGTGGCGTATCACAGTGGTCGTGACAGCACGACGGCCGGTGGGTCCTAGGCTTGCAGCGCCGCGGCTTGGATGGTCCCTTCGATGGCCTTAAGGTGTGGCCGTGGCCTCTTGGGCAGATGCTGAGGTTGTGTGGCTCCCAGATCTAGC
Source organism: Stipa capillata (assembly GCA_019208055.1). NCBI lineage: Eukaryota > Viridiplantae > Streptophyta > Magnoliopsida > Poales > Poaceae > Stipa > Stipa capillata. The sequence goes on from JAGXJF010002589.1 coordinate 1,480,257, forward strand.
AGTTGGCGGTTCGTGCGGCTGGCGGGTTAGGGTTGGGCGCATCAGTTGCTTGGGCGGCCGGCCTTTGTACACCAAGTGGTGACCCTAGGGGATTGTTTGGTGGCTGAGTTCGTCGGACCTCGCAGTTCTGGACGGAGTCTCGGTGAGGAGATAGGATGTCGAGGTGGCGGCCTGGATCTTGGCGTGGTTGTGGCTCTTCGAGGCAGAGCGACGGCTTGGCGCTGTAGGGGGTGGTGGCCCTATGTTGTGGGTGCAGCAAGGTTGTCGACCCTATCGGTGAAACTTCCTCCGGGAAGGGAGGGGTGCCCTCTGGCCTAGCTAAGGTTGAGGCCCCAGGCGTCCCGGCTATATGGCAAGGCCCTGTGCAATCTTCCTTGGCTAGATGTGAATGCTGGGGCTATAGCCCCCGGGTTTCTGGTGTGGTTGTCATGGTTTGCAGGCTGGATTGTGTGGTAGCCTGCATGTATGGCACCATTGCCTGCGTGTGGGCGGAGGATGTCGGGGCGGCGGCCTCGGAAAGCAGTGATGGGGGTTTGTACAGGGGGCGGTGTTTGTTGAGTGGTGGTGCGGCTCTTGAGAGGTAAGGGGTTCTTTTTCTCGACGTATCCGACTTGATGTTTTCTGTGCTCTCTTCAAGTTAGTCTGGGAGCCTTTATTGTGTGGGTCACGCTAGATCTAGTCTACTTGATTGGGGTTGGAGGACCGTCTTAGTGCGGCAGGGATGGTCTTCAGTGCCATGTAGCGATATTGGGTTTCTGTGCTTTTTCGAAAGTTCATTTGTGTTGTTAGTCTGTGTTGCTGGCACAAGAAGCTTTTCCTCTTTATACTTCTACTTTATTAATGAACTGGTTAAAGCTTTTGCCTTAGTTTTAAAGAGAGAAAAATTAAGAGAAGACCTTCTATACTCTTCTAATTTAGGATTCGTGCAGTGCTTTAAAGTTCGTGCAAAAAATAAATTGGAAGATAGCTTTAAGAGTTGTGCAGCAGTTAAAATTCGTGTAAAAAATAAATTGAAAGAGTATAAAAGCACTTCTCAAAAAGTAATAGTTTTAAAGAGAGAAAAATTAAGAGAAGACCTTCTATACTCTTCTAATTTAGGATTTGTGTAGTGCTTTAAAGTTCGTGCAAAAAATAAATTGAAAGAGAGCTTTAAGAGTTGTGCAGCAGTTAAAAATTCGTGTAAAAATAAATTTAAAAAGTATAAAAACACTTCTCAAAAAGTAATCTCGAGAGAACAAGCAAAACAAATCCACGGCTGCACCCAACATCCACTTTCCACTGTTGCACGAAAACAAACTAGCTAGAGCATAGCTATGTGCTCGTGTCGTGACTTTGAGTCTTTGATCGATCATATGACCATCGAATTCTATCCTAGCTACAGCAACCAGCATGGCATGACGATATGGCACACAACACGCCATGGAGAGACGGGTAGGCAGGGTCACCATGATGCCCTGTCTGACAACTCCGTGCCACGACGAAACGCATGACATTTTGCATATACGCCTTTAACCTTTGCTCTGCGAGGAAGCAGCATCATCCATGACTTCTCTTCTGATCATGAATAGTACGCAGCAGTCGCAGTCAGGGTCGGGTCATGGGCCCGATCGAGCAAACGAAGCTGTCCGTCGGCTTCTCCGTCGCGGCAAGATACATGCATGGTCCAGGATCGATGATCACACGCATTGATGGAGACGAAAGCTACATCATCCTTCAATCTTCGTGGGCTAAAATAAACCAGAGAGAGGCATAAGAGGGGAGATTTTCAGTTATTTGAGGTTTTTTGTTTGGATCTACTTATTGTGGAACCTGCAGCAATGATCAACTTTCTTTACCCGTACCGAAGAAGCAACCAGGCAGGGGTTTCTGAACTTTGAATTTGAACCACAAATTTTGTTTTCCAGTACTTCGTGTAATGATGCGAGATATTATGATTTTATGATAGTGATTCCATGGTCCAACCGGACAAACGGCCAACCCCATGCTCAGGCTTAGGGTATAGGTTGGGCTCAAGATAGGAGACGTATTTTTCTTTTTCTTTTTGGAAGAGAGATAGGAGATATACTAGCTGCAAAGCGAAACAGACTAGGTCCAATGGTCTGAGCAATCCATCGAACATATCTAATCGGGAAATCAAACAAAGCTCCTAATTCCCTAGAGCAATTTGCCTGCGTAGCCAGAGCCGTGTTATTAAATTCCTTGGAATGAGGGTCGAAATTGTTTGATTGGTATAGCCATATATAAGTCCAAAGCTAAAGTGAGCTAGGAGCCTGGGAGACTGGGACAGCGTAGGATGATGGCATGTCCGCTCACAAGCCCCGATCCACCCAAAAATGACCCAAATATCCCGGCTCACGGGAAATGGGGGAGAAAAGGCAAATCTAGCCCCCCTCCCCCGAGTTGCAAAGGCGGCTTTGGCCCCCCGCCGGGCGCAACGGTGAAAATGTCCCCGCAAAGCAACGGGCAACTGACACGTGGCAAATTCGCACCCCGGATCTGCGACGGCGAAAAATCGTGCCCCAGACCCGCGAAGAGAGCACGTCGCGGTTGCTACCCCCCACGTCGCGGCCTCGGTCCACGGGCTGCTACAGGCCGCGGCCTCGGCCCGCGAGCACGCGATGCGTCGCGCCCTCGGCCCGCAGACGCCACCTCGCGGCCTCGGCCTGCGATCACGCGGCGCGTCGCGCCGTCGGCCCACGGACACCACCTCGCGGCCTCGCCCCGCGATCGCCTCCGTGTCGCGCCCGCCGCCCGCGCCGAACGCCGCTCGCGCCTGGGCCTCGCGAGCAAGCCCAGGTCACGCCCGGGGCCCGCGACCAGGTCCCGACCCGTGCCGAGCGACGACCGGGCGGCAACTCACTCCCGCGGCAACTTTTTTTTCCTTTTTCTCAGTCAACTCACTCCGGCGGCAGCAGATTCCCGCCTCGGTACTTGCACCGCTGCACGCTGTCCATTCTCTTCTCACCTTTCTCTCTTTTTTCTTTACTCATCCGATCGCCAGATATTCTCTTCTCTCTTTATATTACGCTGATGCTGGTGATGGTGCTATGGTCCTCTTTATTTCTCGGAGAAAAGGTAGGATTGGCCCCCGGGCGAGTGGCAAAGCCGGAAATAGCCCCCGTCTGGGAGCAACGCCGAAAATGGCTCCGCGACGCGCCACGCACTCGACACATGGACAAATCGCCAGCCAGACCCGCGACACCGGAAAATCGCGCCCCAGACTCTATGTATAACGTGAAATAAGTGAGAAAATGAAGTACTGCATACGGCAAAGTACAATAGCACAATTATTGAAGGAACTAAAACAGTTGCGATCACGGGCCTCTTCCCCTCTTATGCCTCGGTGGCATGTGACCTGAGGGGAAAGTGAAATGCTCGCTTGGTCTAGGGTTTGTTCGGAGACTGTACTAGGGAGTCTCATAAGTTTCCTGATCCTCCTGAGTGTCCTGAGTAGGGTATGGTTGACTAGGAATTTGGCTATTAAAGATCTCCTGGGAATGTCGAAACAAATCTTCGACCCACTCATGATCCTGTTGGTGGGACGAACCAGGCTCGGAACTTCCTCCTCCAACTAGGGACTGGTATTGAAGTGAAGGTCGCATAAATTGATTTTGGTAAATAAAAGTCTCTTCGTGGGGAGGCAAATCGTTGAATGTCTGAAAAAAGACCAGAATAAACGATATATCAATTAAGAATCAAGTTTATTGTTTTGACAACAATAAATTTAATTTGACATACCTGACTAAATGTTCCTCCCGGAGAACCCTGCAGCGACTCATGTGGTGAATCGGTAGCTGCACCGGAATGAGAGGTCTGGCCTTCGTCCTCAATCGAGTCGTACTGCATAAATAAAGTGACCATTGCAAAAGACTAAGCACACTTTCTAAATATTGCAATGCGTTCTTCTGAAGAGTAGAGCACACTTTATGTCCTGTACCAGCTCGTCCTAACGACATCCGCATGAGTGATGTGTCCCCACGTACGTCAGACTACAAATAGCACCATGCTAATTACACTCTCAGTGTACATTTGTGCACTATGTATGTGTGACTAATTATCGATTATGCGCACCTGATGTCCTCGACCAGCTCGCCTAGAAGAGATCCTTTGTACAGATGTGTCTGCCCGTGCATCATGCTATGAAAATACAATAATATGGTTAACTAAAAATTGTACACGCCCTATATTCAGCAGTTTGGCTCGAAGCACTGAAATACATTACCTCTCGACGTCCTGAAACGGTTTCCTGAAGTCCGCGCCTCACTACGTCGTGCCTCACTGGGTCGTGCCTCACTGGGTCGTGCGGACCTCTGCTCCGGCAAGTTTGAATGTGAGCGTAATACGTCGTCCGTGCGACCACAGCTCAAGTTTTTCATGATTCCTTTGGCATCTTCGTACATGTCCTTCACCTTCTGTAGTACCCTCGACAAATCCTGCTGACGGCCTGAGCGGATGACGGACGCGGCAGTATCATGGATCCGCACAGCCCGATCGAACTACATTCCCAAACAATGTTTCAAACCGTGCGATCGATAAGTTCAACGAATAATGCAAAACAATTGGTACTATTACCGTCTCGTCACGACGTGAAGCTCTATGTCGATCCATCCCCAATTGCAGTTGCTCAGCATGCGTGAGGCTCGTGGGTCTCTCAGGTGGAGCACAGGTTAGTCTAGCCCGCGTCCTAGGTAGGTACCATTGTAGATACTCGTCGTACGTGCGTTCGTCGTATTGCCTGGAAGTAACATCGTTACGTAACGGACAACGATTCATCATATCATGTGAGAACGGATAGATTAAAATAAATACCTCGCCTCATGAACGATCTGTTGTGCAGCCATGCCATCCCACATTTCTTTCCATGTGCTTTGCGTCCCTCTCCAGTCTTGCTCATTTCTTCCTTTCTTCCCCTGCCTACATTTTGTAAAACCATACGGTCAAAATTAGTAAGAAGAACAATAGTAATGCAAAGTGAAAATGGTTACAAATTTTAGAGCGTACTCATGAACTTTTTTGTCCAGCCATCTGCTAGTCGGGGGGGGGCACCGTCTGGAAGCGATGGAACTGTCTCATCACACGTTGAGGCGCGTACGGCTCCACCATGTTTGAGAATACTAAGTGGCACGTCGTCATCCAGTACTGCATGTCTCTAAAACACTGGATGGACAACCCCGCAGGTGCCACACTCAAGGCATGCTCATTTGTCCAGGGGAACCATACGACACCTAGCTGATCCAACATCTCAAACTCTTGGTGGTAGAACGGGTAGCACCGTGCGGACATGTCCCGCCCCCAGGCTAACGTGGCACCTGTCCACCTAGTGCTCATGGTTGGACCATCTATGGCGGTCTGTCCAGGTGGGTACGGGTGGACCGGCTCAATTATGCGGGGCCGTCCGACCGGGAAATGCTCCCAACTCCATAGCTGCAGCAAAGTATGACACACACTAAGAATCGGCTCCTTGCCCTTCTTACGGGCCGTAGCGTCACACAACCCCCTATACGTCACACACAGTACTGCAGATCCCCAGCTGTATTGTGGAACGTTTCCAAGCACAGAATCAGCCATGGCCTCCGCGAGGTGGATGTAGCTGGGGAAGACTATGTTTCCGTGCGACGTCGGAAACATGTACCACCCGAAGAGATACAACAAGTACGCAGTCAGATGAGTCATAACAGCCTCATCGTCTGCATCGATTGGGCATGTGTCAAACCTCCTAAGCCAGCTCAAAGGGATACCTCGTTGAGCCGCCCCCCTTTCAGTTCTCGGGATCTCCACACCAAATATCGCAGCCAAGTGCTGCATCCAGTCAAGCCTCTTAGGAGGTGGAACAATCGCCTCTCAGCTGATGGGCAAACCAGTTATCATGGAAACGTTTTGAAGAGTCACCGTCATCTCTCCCCAACGAAAGTGGAAAGTGTGCGTCTCCGGTCTCCACCTATCGACCAAGGCTGTCAATAGAGAACCATCTAGAGTGAAAGAGTGCGCAGCTGAAACCAAACGAGCAAAGGGGAGGAGGCCACTTTCGGCAAGCTTGGGAACGAAGCGCTCCTCCAAGGGCCACTGTGTCCGGGGTACTCTAAGAGTGAACGTTGGTGGAACCTCGATGTCATTGGACAGCCAACAGTGACATCGGTGGTGATCGTCGTAATACCGGTCTAGCAGTTCCGGTACTTCAGCCATCGCCTGCAAAGCAAAAAAGCAATAGAAACACATAGTTAATTGAAGTACGAAATATCATAATATAAAAATTTACAGTACATGACATCAAGGTCAACATTACATATTCGAAAACTCGAGTACAATACTAAGAAAATACAGCATAGTGGCAAGTGAGCCATACAGATTTTTTACACATAATTTTAAGTACACACTATAGCTAACACAGTGGTACTAAATACTAGTTCCTCATCGACGTGCTCGGCTTGTTCGGGCAATCCTTCTTGCTATGACCCCTTGTCTTGCATATCCTGCAGCGGCGTGGTTCTCCAATTTGGCTATCGTCCATATCATTCCTGAACCGAGTAGTGTGTCGACGTCCCTTCTTCTGCTATCTCAATGATGGATTAGGCACCCACTGAACAACGTCGGTCTAGAGATCCTTGTAACTTATATCAAAACCATACGAGTAGAACTCGCTGCCCCATGTGCCCATCAGATGATGAATGTCAAAGTATCTTGAGACGTATTATTGCGAAGACTGCTTGATTGCCGCACAAGCCGCATACACATGGGAGCAAGGATAGTGTAGCAGCGTGGGCTTGTTGCACGTGCATGAGCAAATATCAGCATCAAGTTTACATTCATGTTTCCTATCACCTCGTGCATGGCTATTGACATGCTTCCGCCGTAGACGAATCTCGTACTTCCTCCTCAAGCCATCAATAGCTCGAACGTCATGACTCTGAGATTTCTTTATTTTTTTTCCATGTATCTCTGCATGACTTCGGACCATTCGTTACCTTTGTCTAATTTTTTCTTCGCAGCCTTTGATCTATTGTGAAAGTACCCAACTGTCCGGGACCATGATTCATCAATTATGGCAGTAATTGGGAGGCACCGCATACCTTTAAGCACACCGTTGTACGCTTCGGACATGTTGGTTGTCATTATTCCGTATCTATGACCACCTGTGTCATGCACCAGGGCCTATTTCTCAATCTCGGGAGCATGTCTACTTACCCACTCTGACAAACTCATCGCCCTCCTGTTTCTGGGATGCTGCACTTCTTGCTGGCCTTCCACCTGAGACTCCCCGTTGTACCTGCTGGTTGCAGCGTCCAGTGCTGTCCAAATGTGCTGGAACTTCCGTAACTGATTCTGCATGCACAGCTTCTTGAAGTTCTTCATGAGATCTTTGTTTCTGAACCTTCCGTAGAAATTAGCGGCCAGGTGCCGCATGCACCACCTAATCTCAAGATCAGTCCACCTGTACTCAGCAACAGCAGTATTCTTGATTGTGTTTATAGCATTTAGAAGCCCAGCATTACGGTCAGAAATAAGGCACACATTAGGCCTGTCCCCTACAACACCCAACTTCACATTTATAAGGAACCACAGCCAGCTATCGGAGTTCTCGCTCTCAACTATTGCGTAGGCAACAGGAAGGACTTGATCATTAGCATCAGCAGCCACGGCTATAAGTAGTGTCCCCTTGTAATTCCCAGTCAGAAATGTACCGTCCATTGAAAGCACCGGATGGCAATACCTGAATGCCTGAATAGTTTGACTGAAGGCCCAGAATGCCTGGCTAGGTTTTCTCTTCTGCAGTTCCTCGCTACCAGACTGTAGCTTAAACTGATCACTGTGGACACATCATGCCCACGTCCTTAATCCCATTTTCCAGCTTTCACAATAAAAACTCAGTCTAACCAATGTGTGGCCTTACCAGTTTCATGTCCATGACCGAGGACGCGGCTATTCGAATAGTTTTTAACACTCTGCAGAGGTTGTACGGCTTTACCCACACGATGTAGGTCACCCTGGGAGTACTTTGCAAGTACACTGCCAGGGTTATTACAACGAAACCTTTCGCCCGTGTTCACACTAGAGCCGGACCCGCTAGGAGGGTAACCCAACTTTTGCATCCCGGATGACAAAAATTGGACTCTCCCCCTTTGTGTCGGACCATGTTCCACGTACCTTGTAGGACTCTACTGAGTTTTACCCCCACGACGTTGTGAGACTCACGAAGAGCTTTACCCCTACGCAGTCCCGTGGAGATCCTCTAGGGAATCCCGGATCCACCTAGCACATCACCCTAACTTCCCACGGTTCCGAGCTCCAGCATTAGACGAGGTACCGAGTCAAGTCCTTCCCATAAAGGACATGTGGACGTACGGTAGGGGAACTGATTCAGCGGCACTTAGGTTCGGTCCTTAACTGATTCGAGCAAGACTCCATATCCAACCATCACCTCAGGTAGTAACCGGCTACCCTGCCATTCCAGGCCTCAGGTAGCAACCGGCTCCCTACCCTTTTCCTGATTCAAGTAGCGACCGGCTACTCTACCACCTCATACACTCTTAACATTCTTGCCCGAATCCAAATACTCCATCATCTCATTCAGGGTTTTAACAAACATTCCTTTTAAATGGCACCTCGGTTTGCATTTACAAACCGAGGGTTTCGATCCCAATTCCATCGCATCGATAAAACTTAGTTTTTACTACAGCAGGGCTAAGCGGGCTATCGCCTATACTCTTAATTAAATTGCCGATCGTCCAATGATCAGCACTTAATACTAGGGATTACGAGGATATGGTTTATCGGGCCTAAGCCGTGCATCTAATAGGAATAGCTAGGTCTACATAAAATAATGATTTTACCCACATAGCATGCAATTTCATAAACAAAATAATTAACTTCACAAATATAGGATTTCAACATGGTCAAGGTGGGAATGCTTGCCTGGCAATATTGGCCTGTTCTTGATTTCGAGCTTGATACAGCAACGGCTCGATCCCTTCCCGCGTGACATCACAACGTCAGATATACACGTCGAAAAAGTACTGAATAAGGAACGGTGCGAGAAGAACCAAGAGCGTCAGATGTGAAACCAGAAATGTCAACACATGAAACCATAACGTGTTTGCTTAGCCATTTGCTTTTAGGAAGTTTTGGTAAGCTGGGGTTTAGGGTTTTCAGGAAGACATGCGCTCAGGGTAGCTCTAGGGTTTTGGGAAGCCGACCGATGGTTCGAACTTCTAGGTATTTCACAAAGGGGCCTAGGAGGGGCTAGGTGTGGACCTCATGTTGTTGGTAGTTCCTTGAGGTTCTGATAGCATTAGACCTAGTTGTATGCGTTGGAATATTACGCTCGTGGTGCTTTGGTCCTCATCTAGATTTTTAGTTATACCACATGAAAATGATGATTCCTTCCTTGGAAGCTAACCTAAATCTAGTGATTCTTATTCGTGGGTTAGTTCGGTGTCTTGGTTTCTTTAGGTTACGGGTTCAACAGCATTTCATTTTCGTATCTTGAATATCCCGGAATTCAACCTATAAACTTAGAATCCCTTCAAGTGTATTAAAATACGACCATCCCCTTTGTTATTCGTTCCTTACACTACAAGTTCTTGGATACGGAGAGTGATACACATGCCCTGCTACTGGTGGGTTAGATTAGGAAATTTTAGAACTATATTCAACCATTTTTCCCTACTTAAAGCGCTTAGATTGGAACCAACTCTTTAGGCTATTTCTGATTCTACTTACATAGCTTCAAAAAAAAATTTAAATGGAGTTTGAATCAAAAGACTTCTAAACTATCCTAGCTTCTTGGAATCGGAAGAAAATTTTGAAGAACCAATTTTAAACTTACTGAACCGGGCGAACCAAACTTCGGTGGTCTAATAAATAAAAAAAAAGAACCGGTTGGTTTACTGCAAAAGGGAATGACGTCGGTGGCGGTCTCTGAAAAGGCGCTTCCGGTGTGGCGGAGACGGCTTTGGGAAAAGGAGAACAGAGGGAGCGCCTCCTAGCGCATGGAGCAGAGACGTACTCCACGCATTTACACTCACGTTGATGGCTCAGGGAGTTGCCGACGGCGGGTGATAGCTGGACGGCGGACGGCGAAGGCAAGAGGACCTAGCCCGAGTAGACGGCGGCGTCGGTCCACCCGCGAGGCCGACGGCAGGGGACACGGCACGGCGCGGAGGTGGGTCTTGGGAGCTCGGCAGCGAGGTGTAGGTGGCCGGTACGGGGTTGGCTCACCGGCGACAGATCTGAGGGGCGGTAGTCCTCACCGGCGGAAAGGAAAACGGCAGAAGAGGCGCCTGCGGCGGCTCACCGGCGGCGAGCCTGGGTGCGGGGCAGTGGTTGGTGAATCCGAAGTGGCGGCAAGAGCTTCAGGGTGGCACGGCCGGTGGTTCGGGGCACCGGCGAGGGATAGCGGCGCAGTGAGCTGATTGGGCACAAGGTGGGGCCAAGAGGTTGCGGCGGAGCTGCTGGATTGACCGGAGCGGCGGCGGCGGGCTCTTCACCAGATGGTGCTCGGGTGCGGCGGCGGGATTCCTTGGCGACCGGTTGGTTGAGGGCCATGGCGGTGGGGAAGAGAAGCAGGCGCCGGCTCCAGGGGCGTTCGTCCTCGCCGGCGGCGGTATCCTGGGCGGCACCGATTTGGCCCGCTCGGAGCTTGGGGAGTGGAGGATTTTAGGCGGAGCTTGATGAGGAAAAATGGGGAGGTGTGGGGCAGTCCGGTGCGAATCAAGTAGAAGGGAAACGAGAGGAAGCGGCGGCGTGGTGCTGGTAGCTTGGTTTGCTCAAGAAAGCACAGTAGGGGAAGAAATGGTGAGCTAGGCGCTGGTGCTTGGGGGAAGTAGAAGGAACTAAGGTGGAAGAGAGGGCTTTGAAGAAGAAGCTAAGGGAGCTGAGATGCGGGCTGAGGGAAAAGGATCTGTGCACTGGAGCAGCTCGGGTTGGAGGTCTGGGAGCAAGGGAGAATGGGGAAAACGAGGAAGGAGGTAGCTCATGGTAGAACAACGGAGGAAGCTTGAGGAAAAAGAGGAAAAATGGGAGGAGAGGGAAAGCTGTGCCTGCAGCTAGACTTGACACTGAGGTGGGAAGGAGGCGTGCACGATTGTAGTTTGGGGAAGAATGGACAACTCGTTTTGGGAGGTGACAGGAGAGTGCTGTTGAGGAATAGGGCGCTGATGGTGTTTGACAGGGGGGCTGCTGGTGCTGGTGCTGTAGTTGTGCAGCAAAATCAGAGGAGTTAGGCACCAATTCTGTCATGGTGCGGAGGTGGCCTGGGCGCACAGGGTTCAGCAGTAAATGAATGAGAGCAGAGGGAAGTGAGCTGGCATGGGGGTGTCATCAGGTGTCCAAGGACCGTATGCCGTGCATAGCTTTGTCACAGAGGTGCCTTGACACGTGTTCGAGACCACAGGGATGTTAGGCACCATAAACTAGTGCGGAGGGCAAGCTGTCCTTGAATGACATGACATGCCAAGGGTTGTGTTTAATAGGGTAGGACCAAAGGTTTCATATTGCCAGTGAGAGTTATGGTGGTAGATAGGTTAAGAGGGCAGTGGAAGTCTTTACCAGGTGTTTGAGTATTTCTCATTGGAATTTGACCGTGATTTCATGCGTGGGAATGTTTTGAGTGAAGGTGTTCGATATTGACCATTTCATGTTTTCGTGCACGACCTACCTATACTCTTGTACATTCGGGTTCCTGGGCATGCGGTGATTGTTGTTGAATTTTGTCGGAATTTTTGGAAATATATTTCTAGGTGTTGGAGTTCAACGCGAAATTCTGCCCTAGGGTTTATTAATTTTGTTTGCGAATATTTTTGTACTGGACATGTCCATTTTATTTTATATTCGAGTCAAGGGTAGTATCAGGATGTTCCACCAATTTTGTCAGAATCTCAGAAAGGCCGAAGGTCTCTAGGTTTCGTGTTTAGGGTTTCTGCCGATATTGAGTTAGGTAGTGTTAAGGGAAAGGGGAGGTGAAACCAGGGTTTCGGGGTGCGGCAAGGTGGGGCAGGAACATGGAACTCGAGATGGACCTTTGTGTTGGCTTAGGGCGTGTTGGTGGTGAGGTACCGTCGACGCGGTGGCGTATACGGCGCGTGCATTGCGTTGAGTCCTTTTATGTGTTAGGGTTTTAGCGCTTAAACCAAAAGCAGTATATATGTGCATATATTCACGATATGGCTTGGCGAGGTAGGTGGCAAAAGATCATGTCGTTCGGAGCAAGTTTAGGGCATGTATATGTTTAAATTTAGCCAGGGTACCGTGTAGTAATTAGCCGTAGTCGCGGTCTAGGTTATTCCGAGTCTGCGCGTGTGCGGCGGGGAGAAGGGCTATCGCAGCGGAGAAAATGTTCTCGCGGTACTGCCGCGGTAGGGAAAAGGAGTTGCCGTGGTGGGAATCGGCTGTCGCGGCGGGAAGGAACAGCGGCGTGGCATTGCCGCGGCAAGGAAGGGGTTGCCGTGGCAAAGGCATGGCAGCGACGATAGCTGCTGAGAGATGCCGTGGCGGGGAATCGGTGGCGCGGCAGAAGCTTGTCGCGGCAGGAGTGGCTTGCTGTGGCAGAGAAAGATAGCATCGACGGTGGCAGAGGCCTTGCCGCGGCAGAGGAAACGGGCAGCGGCAGCTGCCGTGGCAAGAGCGTGGCAGCGGCAACAGCTGCCATGGGCTGTCGCGGCAGAGCAAGTTGGCTGTGGCAACTGCCTCAGGCGGTCGTGGCGAGGACGCACGGGCGAATGGTCCCGCATGGAGACCAAGGATAGAGCAGGGTTTGTATCCCTTGCTGGACGGGGTTTCGTCAAAGCAGAAATCAAAGGAGCAGGAATAGAGGGAACGATTTTGGTTGCTTTGCTTTAGGGTTTAGCAGAAATACGATTTGGGTAAAAAATTTATTGGGGTGTATTATTAGCAAAAAGTTTTTTGTTGGCCCTAATTTTCGGGTTTTGGAAAATCGGGGTGTGACACCTTTCATACTTGTTTAAGTAAGTGCCTGGATTAGCTTCCGCTATTTGATGTAGCATTCTTGGGGCGAAATTATATCCCTCCTCATAAGTCCCGAACATCTTCTCTATCACTTTCTGCTTCGCACGTCTGACCATATCGTAGCTGACCGGAAAACCAACTTCGTCAGCCACGGTGGACATCAATGACTTTGGCCCGACGGAGATGTCTTTGGATACTAGGTGGTGCACTTTTTCGGCCACATATGCGGCACTCACATTGCGGTGCGCAGTCAATGGCTCGGATAGCTCGCACGTGTGGTGCACCAACACAGTTATCTCAAAATCCTTGTAAATCCCCTTGGTTTGGTTTGCACGCACCCTTCCAGGACAGTTTGGACGTGTGCATACAACTTTCAAACATGTGGGATTCGACCTTTTGACCCGATACTCACGACTTATGGAGGTGGCATACTTTGTAATAGCCATGTGTGCAGCATGCTTGGTTGGAAAGTGCTGACCTATCATCAGAGTATTCTCTTCGAAACCCCACCGTGAGTTCACATGTTCTGATATGACAAGCCTCTGCACCGTCAGTTCATCCATTTCTTCGCCAGCAGCTACTGCAGGTAGACCACGTCGTACCGCATCACCGCCCTCCTCGTCGGTACCGTCCGACCCTTCGTCGCTACCGTCTTCAGGAGAGTCCAACTCGTTCGGCATGCTTGCTAACAGCTCAAAGCAGTCGACACGAGCAGACCAGAAGGGACCGGCATCTTCATTACTGACGAACTGGTCTTCAGGATGTGTCAGATTGACCTCTAACGCTGCATCCGCTGCCCCTACACCTCCTTCTGTTGCAACAACCTGTAACTCACCAACTCCGGAGGAACCTTCGTCGCCAGTCAACAGGCGACTGCTCTCAACAAACTGTACGTACACCATGGGTCGACCATATATGTACGCCCCTGGTGTACTCACAAGGCGCATGTACCCAGCCCATGATGCGTTGCCAGCCACCTTGTGCAGCTGCCATAAGGGGACTGATGACCCATCCTCCCGGCTGCTACATGTGACTGCTTCAATGATTATTTTGTTGCGAGCTATGTCCCGATCAAACTCGCGGCGTATGCACCTCCTCAGGTCCAATAAACTAATCTCCTCCAAACTATCTATGTGTGTAACCTTGTACTCGCATTGGGACAAGTCGAGCCCGCAGGACCCGTCACGTATTATATTCGGCCCGTAGAACACTAAGAGTTCATTCATTGTACCTACGTACATGCGAAACCAAAATTTGAATATCGTGTAAACATTATTTTTTCTGAATTTAACTGTAGACAAAATAGTGTATATTTAATATTAGTTTATCATATCTTCTCATTTTACCAGCATAAACTAATTTAAATAACAGTAAACTCCTCAGCCGTGCCTAACATTTTTTTATTTCACGTACTCATTTTTTGTCACAATCAGTCTGTACATTGTGCTAGTTTCTCGAGACAATTGCATGTTACGTATGCATGAAATAACAGTCAGCTTAATTATAACTAAAGTCTTAGCTTAACATTATCATTTTTCTAATTTCGGACTAACTAAAAAGTATGATAACATCTTGCATGTCAAAGAAATTTACCTTGGTGTGTAGGTCTCTGAGTTGATCTTCAATTTTTCTTACTACTCGAACGGCTGATTTTGCTCTTTCTAGCTTCAAAATCCGTGGTTTATACTCTCATGATAGCATCGCATATGATGGTTCTTCCAATACCTCTACCCTGTAATACTCAAGATTCAGAAACTACTTAACCGTTATAGAGTTTGAACTACTTTAAGCTAGTTGGCAGCACATTCAAGTCATTAACGTTATATTCTTGCTTCTTGTGTGAAATTTGGTTGTAATGACTGAACTGAACTATGCACAGTGGGTACTCTAGGTAGGGGAGGAATTGCTGGCTGCATTTCTTGTGGCACCGCTACCTCGAGTCTATACAATATATGCTACGCAAAAATCCATGGACAGAGAAATGTATAATCCACAAATTAACTGCAATTGGAGGGCATGAAGCAGGGCTTTATGCGAGGTTAAAATTTGAAACATCATGGTGAAAGGTGTATTTTGACAGCAGCGATTTAAGGCAGCATTCCCCTCTAGATAAAAAGCATGAAGTCACGCTATCTTTGAATACAATTGGAAGCTCAAAATGATTTATTCCTCCAATACAAGTACATGATACCAAACAAAATATTTAGGCTTTACGAATTTTAGATCATATCATCTATCTCAAGAACATGGGTATATGAGTATATCATTTTTCATACTCACCGTGTGCCGAAGTAAGACATCTTCCAAACCTTTGCAATTTAAAATAGAAGAAACCCCATCAAGTGTTATCTGACCACATTCTTGTATATCAAACAAAGATGTTATCCATAAAAGATATTAGCAACTGAAATCCAAAATTTTGATTTTAATTAAAAGCAATAGATATAAAGTATTCAAACATAAAAATAAGTTTACCCACATGTCCCATGTAAAGCTTGTTAATGTATACCTCAAGGTGTAAACATGTAAGATTTGGCCACACAGAAGAGATTAGCTCTTGAGAGCCTGTAAATCAAGAAAAGCTCAAATTAAGGCAGAGAGCTCGCAAAGGTAGGGAGTGAGAGCAGAGAACTAAGCTACATAGATGGCAAATGGAGAAGACCACCGCGCGAACGCTATAAAGAGGATGAAAGGAGTCTGCCTGCGGTGAGAAAAGAGAAGGGAATCTGCACGCGTGACAAAAGGAGAAAGCAAAAGAAAAAATTACTGTACCAAATCACTTCACTGTCTCGTCCGGTCGATCACGGGCACCAGCGGCCGACGCGTCCGACAGCGCGGCGCGGTTCCCTGAGGCGAGTGTGCGGCGAATTTGCATCAACTCGCGGCCTGGAGGCGCGAGGCCGTTTGCTCGCGGGCCGAACGCGCGACGCGGGCTGATCAAGCTCGCGGTGGTCCTGGTCGCAGGCCGAACGCGCGGCAGCCTCTGCTTCGCGGGCCTTGGGCGCGGAGTGCGGGACGTCGCAGCCCACGCACGCGAGCTCTTCCTCGCGGGCCGCGAGCGCGAGCCGGCCTGCGTCGTGGGGGGGAGCCACGACCTGGTGCAGCTCACGGTCACGGCGTGCGACTTCGGGCCGGGCCCGCGAAGGAGATCGGTCACGGGTCTGGGGCACGATTTTTCGCCGTCGCGGATCCGGGGTGCGAATTTGCCACGCGTCAGTTGCCCGTTGCTTCGCGGGGACATTTTTGCGGTTGCGCCCGGCGGGGGGCCAAAGCCGCCTTTGCAACTCGGCGGGGGGCTAGATTTGCCTTTTTCCCGGGAAATGGGCCTAAGCGTCTTTGTTACCACAGATATTTCCAGTGCGTCTGGTTACCACTGAACGTTCCAAAGCGTGCTAATGCAAGCTGCAAACCGTGACGAATTTGTTTCCCTCGAAAAAGCAAAAAAAAAGACGAGACTAATTTGTGAAGAATTAACGGATGAAAAATCCTTTCTTTTTGCACTAAGGAGATAACCATATATATCCGTCCTCATGAGTTTGTCGCGCTCGTGGGCCTCCTCCGAGAGTTTAACTTTGGGCTTGACTTGAATGGATTAGGAGTCTTGGTGCCACTCGTTTACAATTTAAAAGGTTATGAAATATTTTGAAAAAAATTAGCAACATTCACATAAGATGCATCTGCCATATCACAAAAAATTAGATTTAAATTTGATACATACATCAAGGAATAGAAAAAAAGATAAATTCAACCATGAATTCGAAATGCGGCTCGAGAAATAATGGGCCAAATTTACGTCCTAATTTAAATTAGCTACTATTTACACACGGGTTTATCTCTTTTGCTTATCAAATTGTATTTTGAATTTGGATTTAAAATCTTGTAACATACTCTTAATAGATCCATGTTATGTCTATGTACCAAAGTTATTTCAGAATTTTTAGAAACTCTTAAAAGGAGCAACCGGGGCGGGTGCACCGGATACTCCCATCAAACGGCCAGCCGGCCAGCTAAGCGCCAATGGCTCGTGCCAGTTGAATTGTCGCGGAGCCCGTCGGCAACGGCAAAGGAGGGAAGGATAGCCGAGCTGGATGCGTGCGATGCGATGGGAACTCAGCGTGAGGTAACCGTCAAGTCGTCGCTGATGCTGACCCAAACTTTGGCTGAAAACATCACAAAGCACCATTAATTGTCTATGAAAGTGCATCTGCTAGTATCTGGGGTTTTTTTTGAAATATTTTTTAATCCAAAATTTTTAGAAATAATACAACATTCAAATTTTTTTATAAAAATCGCCTCAATCGCCACAGGTGGTGACGATAGGGCCCCAATCGTCACGGCCCATGGCGATTTCTAACTATTGCCAGTCTAGTTGATGATTCACTATGCAATCGGTACGTGCCATGGCGATTTGTCAGTAATCGCCAGTACAGGTGGCGATTTCTCCTAATCGCCACGACCCATGGCGATTTCTCCTAATCGTCACGATCAGTGGTGATTTCCCCCATGGCGATGTCAGTAATCGCCAGACGTTTGCCACGGCGATTTGTCAGTAATCGCCACGACCAGTGGCGATTGGTCCTAATCGCCACGACCTCCGCACCCCCTTCTGCTATTTAAACGGGTAAGCAGATGCTCCCACCAGGTAGCTAATCTTCCCTGAGTTCTTCCGAAAAATTATTGGTATCTCGGAATAGATTGTTTTGATTTGGGAGAAGAAAAAGAAGTAGTTCACAGATGGATTGCGACGATAGAGGTAAGTCTTGTAATATTTTTCCTCCTCATATGCGTTCAAGCATTGAGATCTACAATTTTTATTTTGTGCAATAATAATTATTCATGTAAATTACTAGATGCCAGTTATGCTGTTTGGAACCCTAGAATGGACTACGAACTTCTTACTCGTGTGGAAATGAGGAGGTGGAGTTGTAAAATTATGCGTTCGCAGATCTTTGAGGACGTTCATACGTGTGCTCTTGTAGAGGTGTTAACGAGAAGGTGTTTCCCTAAAATTACGTACAAAGCAGGTGTGCAACCGTTTGAGAGAGTGGCACAAGATATGGGAGATGGTGAACGAGCTTAGGAAACTACTTGGAGCGAAGTACATAAGAGGCGATTTCTGCGAAAGAACGATAAGTATCCCGCAATCTCAGTACAATAAGCATATAAGGGTTAGTACAATTTATTTGTTCGTAGTTCGTAAGCATTTCATGCACCATTTTCGTTTGATACATCACATTTTCG
Organism: Stipa capillata; assembly: GCA_019208055.1. Taxonomy (NCBI): domain Eukaryota; kingdom Viridiplantae; phylum Streptophyta; class Magnoliopsida; order Poales; family Poaceae; genus Stipa; species Stipa capillata. Next base: position 1,498,458 of record JAGXJF010002589.1, read on the forward strand.
GTGTATAGGCACATCCGGAGGATGTAGGGTTGCTGAACTGCGAGATCCGAAACTCCGAGCATACGGACCGATTCTGGAGAGACCCATTTGCTAATAGAACACCTAATGAAGACAACATTTGAAGAAGATGAACGCAAAGTTGATGGACTCCCCCCTCTGGCAAAATGTGGGCGCACATCTAAAAAAGATGTTCGATCATCAAAAGATAAAGGCGCATCCAATTCATCGAAAAAGGCGTGTACCGAGTGCTCGTCGAGTGATAAGGACTTTTCGAAACTGTTTTGCTTCAAAGCCCCCGCTCCAGGGCCCCAAGCAAGCGATAGTGAAGATGATTTCACGTAGTCGTATTAGAAGTGAAAGCGAATAATTGCTTGTTCTACCTACGATATATGTAGCCAACTATTAATGTGGCAGTGTAACGTAGCTCTGTAATCTATGCTTGTGTAATCGGATTTAGATGTTAATTTGTTAGTCTAATATGGCTTGTCGATCACTATGTAGAAATACGTAGCAGTGAATATAAGTGTACTAATTCATACAGTACGAAATGCTGGTACAATATAATGTAGTGAAAGAAATGATAAAATGATACTCATCGACGCCTAGCCTCGTCGTCCCCTCTTCCTGATCAGCGACGGTGAATACCTCGGCCTAGGCTGTCCTCTGTTTCCGCCTTCTTCAGATAGCACCTCCTTATCTACTGCCTGGACCAACATATAATGCGGACCCTTGCGTGCCTTACTTGCCCTCAACCAAGCCCTGCCAGTCCTTTGTCATATCTAGTGTGAAAAGATCCCACTGGACATGCTTGCAAGACTTGCTAAAATACGCCTGCACGGTTACACTTGAGACCTCCGGATCAAGACCGAATACCCGTGTTAACCATTCTTTAATGTCATTGATGTGGTATCTCTCTGCATCTTGCAGGGTTAATCTCGTTTGTGGGAAACTACTAAGATCCACGGACCCGTCTCTGGAATTGTACGGATGGTGCCAACACCGTAGTAAACTATAAATTCGTCTGGTTCTGACATTCCTGCAATCCAAAACGTCATATTTTAGCCTATACAGTATAAGGTACTATCATACGCCAACAATTGTTCTCATCGATTTGTACTACGGTTCGAGTATTACGAAATATTATTCAACTTAATAGAAATTATAAACCATAAACCCTAAATCGATGTCGACTTGCTACTTCTAAATCGATGTCGACTTCTACATCATCTACCTAATATACTATTTGTTCTCAACTAATCATCTATCTATTCTACCGTACGTTTCTATTTAAATTGCTACTTTGTTTCTAAATGTTATGACATCTAAATACTCCGAATAAATCTACCCTACATTTACCCCTAATTCTAGATCTAGTACTATATCTACTACTACAAATATAGAAACACTAAATTTAATGGTGAAAGTTTCAAAAAATTACCTTCAAATCGCTGCACGACACCACCTCTTTTCTTCCTCTCTTCTTCCTCTCTTCTTTTCCCCTCTTCTTCCCCTTTTCTTCCCCTCTTCTTCCTCTCTTTTCTTCCTCTCCCTTCCTCTCTTTTCTTCTCCTTTCTTCCTCTCTTTTCTTCCTCTCCCTTTCTCTCTTTTCTTCTTCTTTCTTCCTCTCCCTTCCTCTTCCTCCCCGAAACCCCCGTGCTCTCTCTTGGATCTGTTCCCAGCACCGGCGGCGCGCTCGGGCTAAATAGCCAGCCGTAATCGCCACCGCTCGTGGCGATTAGGCAATTATCGCCACGAGCCGTGGCGATTACGACGCGTGGCCTGGCCGTTGGCGAGTAACGCGCACGTTTAACTTCCTATCGCCACCGCTCGTGGCGATTTCCCCCCTATCGCCACGGGTCGTGGCGATTTCTGATTTATCGCCACGTGTCGTGTCGATACTGGTGGAAATCGTCGGTGGCTCTAGCATCATCTACTATCGCCATTGTCCATGGCGATTTTTGCCTAATCGCCAGCGGTCGTGGCGATTGGAGGCTATTTTTGCAATATTATTGATATGGTATCTGTCTGGATTTTGCATCTTTAGTCTCGTTTGTTGGAAGCTACTAAGATCGACGGACCCAGAGTCATCTATACGGATGGTATCAATACCATAGTAAACTACAAATTCGACTATTTCTGACATTCCTGCCATCCAAAACATAATATTTTAGCTTATATATACTACTTTCTGCACATAAATATTATAAAGTATTATTGAACTAAATAGAAAATGTAAATGTTCAACCTCTAAATCGATGTCGACTTGCTACTTGAAAATCGATGTCGACTTCCTATATCATCTACGTAATCTACCATTTGTTCTGAACTAATCATCTATATAATCTACCATAGGTTTCTATTTAAAATACTACTCTATTTCTACGCATTACGAGATCTAAATACTACGAATAAATCTACCCTACATTTACCTCTTATTCTAGATCTACTATTATATCTAGTACTAAGAATATAAAATTGCTACAATAAACAGTGAAAGATTCAAAAAAAATACCTCCAAATTGCTGCAGAAATACCCCACACTTCCTCCCTCTCTATTTCCTCTTATCTATCTTCTCCTCTCCCTTTCTCCCTCTCTACCCGAGCCCCCTATTCTATCCTCCCGCGGCAGCCTCCAACTCCTCTTCCTCTCTCCCTCTCGGGTGGCTATTACACGAGTTTATATAGGCCAGGGAGTAATCGCCACCACCCGTGGCGATTGCGCCACGTGGCTTGGCGGTTGGGGGTTAGCGGGCGATCCGACCGAGGATTAACTTCCAATCGCCACGACCGGTGGCGGTTGTGCGTTATCGCCACGGGTGGTGGTGATAGCATTGAATACTGTTAATTGGATTGGCGATAGCTGGAAATCACCGTGGGCTGTGGCGATTAGGGTCCTACCGCCACCACGCGTGGTAACTGAGGCCATTTTATAAAAAATTTAAACGTTGTAATATTTCTGAAATTTCTAGGTAAAAAAATAATATTTAAAAAAAAACTCTCTTATCTGCAGCTACTTGAGAGCGTTGGTACAAACCTGCAAATGGGACAGATGTTGAGGACAACTTCTTGCAGCCAGAACCGTCCGGGCTTAGGGCATCAATTATCACGGGTGTGTTCCTTCAGGATGGTACAAAATGATATTTTGTTAGTTCACATGATGCAGGTAATCAAAGACTAGTTCAAACAAGTGATTCACTTAGAGGGGAAAGTATACTGGGTAAATAGACATTAGACAGGAACCACCTGTCAACTATTTCACCATGACCGAGCTGTCCACTAGTACCCCTTCCCCATGCGAAAACATTTTTCTTCTCTGTAAAAGCAAGAGTATGCCTCCATCCGCAAGCAACTTGGGCAACTTTCTGCAGTACCACCACAAGAAATGAAAGTTTGAAATTATTATTGACATGAATCAATGAACCAGCTTTGAGCATAAATGCCGTGGTTATGATGATTCATTTGGTACATACATCCTCCAGTTGAGGTAGTTTTTCTTATCTCAAAAAAAGTTGAGGTAGATTTTTGTGTTAGTCCTCCCAGTACCTGTTCCTCTGGAAAATTAACCTGTACTGGGGAACAGTGATCGACATTATCACCAGCTCCAACCTGCCCAAACTGCATATCCAAAATACGAGACAATCAGTGCAAACAATGATAAACCAGCCTGGACAAGTGAAAGTAAAATGCTTCCGTAACATAATATGTCAGACTGATCGTGCATCCAGGCATCCAGCCAGGATCACCAGTTTCCAGAACAATATGAGTTGGAACTAAAGGCAAGCTCAGCATACAAATTGACATCATCCCAAGCTGTGTCTACACTAGTAAACAAGATGAGCTGGGCTCTAACTAGTTTACCTTAGAAAATCGAGTTTTAATAAAAAATGGCACATTTAATGTTTCCAACTAATTCGCATAAATGGACAGCACACATGGTGGTGCATGATAGCAGGGAGTGTTGGAGCATGCAGTTCTATGATGCAAATTGGCATCAGGCATAGTCGTTCGATGTAGTACGGAGCATGCGTGCTTTATGCAATGGATTCCACAGCAGATGGTACTAATAAAAAATGTCCAGGAGGAAGATAAGGGTAGAGCAAAAACAAAAGGGTTATGGAAAATAAAATTTTCCGCATTCCGTAGCTCAGCAATAATTTAGCTGTAAGAGCTTCCATAAGTATAACCCAGTTGGAATTGATACAAAGGATTACATTTGATGGTTCTTAGTCAAAACCAAGATTAAATGGGATCTCGATGAAAACTAATCCGGCACTCCACCACTGGCTGTAGCATTATATAACAAACTTATCAAATGATAAGAGGAATAACCAAAGGGCTGACACCTGGCGATTTTTATCATAACTCAATGCATCATGTTTAGCCATTTGTAAGGATAATTATGGTATAACTAAATTGGATATGGCTCAAAGTTGTACCAAAACTAGGCATCTGTGAAGAGTAAAGATATCATCCTATGTAAAGTGGTACAACTTCAGAGAACAATGATGATTTTCCAAGAGATGAATCATACTCGTAGAAACAAAGGAAAAAATTCATATTCCCAAACTCCGGTGAAGTTGGAAAAAGGTTTATCTTGTTTTCTTTGTGAAAAGAAACTTTTCGACCATCATGACAATACCTCACCATATATGAGCAACTGCATGTGCATATAATCTTGTTTACTGATTTGCACCAGATTAGAGATTCACTTTTAATATCTGGCCTTTTATAGGCATCAACAGAAGCACGTAATATAAGATTTGCTTGTGCAGTTTCAATAAGATAACGAGTATGGAGCATAAGCAAAAGTAGAGGCACATATATATGACCTTGTTCCATCCCCATCCATAAAGCTTTCCATCTGATGTAAGTGCCATTGTATGCCTCCATCCACCTGAAATCTAAAGCGGCAGTGTGTGTATTCATAACTACAATCCTTCTTCTCAAACTTCAATCAGCAAATATGCATTGAAAGATATCTGAGAAAAGAAAACTAGATAGCAGGCCGAAAACTTTAGTCTGTCTTGAGGAATTTGAGGGCTGAATAGCATATAATAAGTTTCAAGTTGTTCGAAAGACTCTGCTAAAGTAACAATAAGCTGCATATCAGTTCAAATGAACTGCATATAGATAACCATATATCCCAGATGCATGTCAGCATATGCATTGAAGCATTGTAATTCTCAATCTCAATAAAGTGGAAACAGAAAACTAAGTATACAATTGTTTCATCCCTTCAGTATGCCATGGCAGGTAATGAGCAAATGCTTTGTACATCCTCACAGAGTGTTGTTAGTTTTTTTTTATATAGTAAACTACTATGTTGTTAGTATTATCTAGTACCTGGGATATAGAGCTATCTTTTAAGGCTTCCACTTTATGTGGAACTAAATGGTCTTCGAAATCCCCGTGCCCTAGTTGACCATATTTGCTCCAGCCATAAGTGTACAAACTACCAGAGGAGGAAACAGTAATGGTATGGCGCCATCCACATGCAACAAGCACCATCTTCTCACCCTAAAAAAGAGCAAATAATAAGAACAAAGACAAACCTGGAAACAAAAGAACAAACAGAAAATAATATTAAAATACAGTATGACGAGAACAAAATGGACCACATCCTCGTTCAGTTGCCACAGCAATTCAAGGCATTAATAAGATGAAACTGCACTGAAAAATATTTATATTTTCCAAAGAACCTTTGGTGTAGTCGGATTGCTTACAAGTTATAAAGAGTTATATTCAACATTTTGCACATGTGCAGCTTAGTTACAACTTAAAAGTAACAAATAAGACAATGCACCCCAACTATGTACTTGGGTGCTAGTACTAACGCCTTCCATAGTCAGAACTGCATAACATATTAACAAGATAATACTAGCACGCATATAGTTTCAACGAATAAAATCACCTGGAGGATGACTGGATGAGCATATCTAAGCTTCCACTGATTGATTCAAATAACTATTTGTATTCCAATGGTCCCATCTGGGGAAAAATCGATTTCTGGAAAGTATTTGTATATTTAAAAATGTACTGATCCAGGCAGGAAGCCTGTTCTTGTTTTTGAAGACTTATCCTTCAAATTCACTTAAAATTCTACTGTAACAGGGATCTGGTGGCAGTCTGACAATACAACTCTAGAACACAGCTAGAGATGGAATATTCTATTTTCATGCAGTAAGTGTTGAAGTGGTTGGTACTTGGTAGGACTGTAGGAGTGTATCTGTGGATGTCAATCTTAAACAAGTCATATCAATTATATTGCTTACCTCCACAGAAGATACTTTTTCAGGAATAAGTCGGTCATTACGATCGCCAAGACCCAAGTTTCCATATTGACCCCAACCCCATCCATAGAGGTCACCATCTTCAGTTATTGCAGCAGTATGTTCAGCACCAGCAGCAATCATTTTCACACAAATACCCTACGCACATTTTGGACCGTTAGCTCTTAATAACAGTGTACATCATGTAATAGGCAGGTCAAGATGTCCATCTTATTGTTATATAGGCATAATGCTTATTACATAATCAGAACTTAAATGAAAAGACAAACACATTTCCGCAAGGGCTGATAAGTATACTTGAAGGTTCTTTTGTTTTCCAGTAACATGGTGTTACCCCCTGCTGTTTATATCAGAGTGGTACAGATGCATAAATGATGGAATAACCATCCTAATAGCCTGAGAGGATCCACACTGCAATACATCTCATGATCGTTTCAGTTATGACAAGGTGCAGGGATGTGAACAGAAAATATTTGCACTAGGCCATGCATCGATGCTACAAATCATATCGATGATTTTCACATTATTCCTTACTGGAACACAATACATACAAAGATTATTGTCACTGACAATTGACAAATATCAAAGAACACTAAGGTGGCACTAAATTTTTCCTTGTACAATATATATGCTTACGTAAAAAGTTTTACAGCCTAAAAAGACAAAAAGAACAACACTCTACCTCGAAAGCTTGAATCTTTTGTGGGAGCAGCGAGTCTTCAGTAGTTCCAAGACCAAGCTGTCCATTTTGGTTACGCCCCCAGCTAAAACAAACAGACATCAGAAGTTCAGAACAAACTACAGTCACTCAAAACAAAGCAAGAGCAACACAATGCAGCGAGATGAGAACCCAATACTATTTATCAATAGTTTATCAGAATTATCTTGCAACTCCCATATAGTCCGTTCAGCGACATATAGAATTTCCATCTTTCCATTAGGCTACGTAGCCAGCATCCAAACAAGATCACCAAACATACTACACGGAGCTGTACTATATGATATGCACAACTTGTTAATAGCCACCTTACCTCTGCACTTCACCGGCCATGGTCACGGCTAGACAATGGCTATCCCCGCAGGCTATCTGCTTGATCTTTATCCCCTGCAGCGCCTTGACCGGCTGGGGCGTGAACACGTCGCTGGAATTGCCATGCCCGAGCCTCCCAAAGTCCCCCCACCCCCAGCTGTAGACCTGCTGCTCTTCCTCGGAGTAGGCTGTGGTGTGGTCCGCCCCGCAGATGACCGACGTGATCCCCGGCGCGTCGAAGCCGCTCAGCACCGTCGGCACGAGCCGGTCCTCCGCGTCCCCGTGCCCGAGCTGCCCGTCCTCGCCCCTGCCCCACGAACAGAGCACATTGCCCGCTGCAAAACACAACCCATCAGCACTATGATCCACAGGGACCCCCCAAACACCTGCAATCGCCGTGCGCCGAGACGGCGTTCGACGAAATGTTCCCCCACAGTCGACCCGCTTCGCTTACAGAGGAGGGCGACGGAGTGGCTGGCACCGGCGGAGACGAGGACTACTGCCGGCGGCGCCGCGCCCGCGTCGCCGGCGGCGGGCATGGCAGCGTCCATCTCGATCCCGTCGCCGATCCGGGCTCTCGCGCCACCACCACCAGTCGGAGGAAAAATATCTAGCCGCGCGCGCGGGCGCCAAGAATAATTACACCAAGCGGCGCGAATAATCGCGACGGCGAGGGGAGGCGAGGGGCAGAGGAATGCGCGGCGGAGACGCGGGATTTTAAGCGGGGGGCGGCGGGGAGCGGGGCCTGATGAGGCGACGGCCGACGGTGGCCGCGATGGGATGGGCGAACTGCCGTATTAATGGCTAGCGTACGAGCCCCCCATGTGATGCTCAATAAACAGTTGCTAAGCTCGCTCGGGCCATTACGCCAATGTGGTGCCTATAGACCAGTGCTTAGAGAGAGAGAGAGAGAGAGAGAGAGAGAGAAGCATTACGTCTCAAAAAAATATATGACTTATAATACAGAGTGCTTTATATAGATGCTTAAGTTGCTTTAATATTCGTGTAATACATACTCTAGCTGCCTATCACCCATAAGCACCAGCCTAGCACCAGACGCTAAACTTTGCTTTCGTCGCTCTTCTTAAGCACCTGTGCAACCTGATCTCACAAAAAAAATCAGGTTTTTTTTTCTAAGGCACCTGTCTAAGCAGCTGCCTTGTACAGGGCCTTAGTGCGCGTCATTAAGGAGGGGAGAGGTAGACGACGACAGCCTCGGTTTCTCTCGCTCCCGTCTGGATTGAGGCGGGTCGGGCACGGTCGCTGACGTGTGGGTCCGTGTTACTGGTGGGCCCAGTTTGCAGTGATTGGGTAGAAGGGGCTTCGGTTTTGGGGGCAGGGCAGAGAGGGAATGGAGGACTAGGAGGACCACTCGTTGGGCCTGCGGAGTGAAGAGACCAGAGCGCGCAACGATCGCCTTCCCCGGCTTATCTGGATTTAAAATTCGCTTCCCCTGCAAACCAGTTTTCACCTTTCTGTAGCCGTGTGCACAAGAGTTGCACAGCCGCTTTGAGCACGTTGGACAAATGATCTTTCGATCGTGTTAGGTGAGGAATTATGTGAGTAGTGTGGCAATGATCCCCGGCCTTACAGGGCACTAATGAAATGTACTGAACTGTCCTGAGAGATACCAGCGATTTTAGTTCAGTAAGAGCTGGCGGTGAGCTCAATCCCTCACCATCACTCTTGTCAGTGCGTCGCTACATTTTGGTGAAACCCCTCACAGCCTCACTGTCAGCGTACCAGCAGAGCTCATAGGCTATAGCTAGCCTTTTAGGACGCCCGTACTCCTATCTAACAACAATCAGCAAACCCAACCAAAAATCAATACCCTAATCAAGTCTATCTCTTCATCAAAGTAAGGACTCGAAGGGTTTCTATACGAAACTTGGAGAATTGTAATAGAGAAAATGTTCATATATGGATCGCTTAATTAGGATTGCAATACATAGATCAAAACTCTTTTAAACAGTACCAAGTCCACTGGTGCCCACACGTACGTACGCGCGTTAAACCTCCGGCCGTGGCGTGGTACGGCGTTCGGCGGGGCGGGTGGTTGGGGCTTCAGCTCAGGTCCCCCCGAGACCGAGACGTCGAGACCCATGGGCGTCAGCCGTGATCGATTCGCACGGCAGCGCCGCCTCCCTTCTCAGTAAATGGACGACGAATTCTTTTCGCCTCGTGCGTTAAGTTCCGATCGAGTTCTACCTGTGCTACTACTCGTGGAGTGATCACGGTGGCTTGCGTCTAGTGTTAATCTTGAGAGAGAACCAAGTAAACCTCTAGGGTGAAAAAATAACAACGAGGCTCCCGCGTAGCTCGCACATGACTACCCGGGAGCGATAAGCTCTAGCACCACTAGCCCCGTCACAGCCTCTACTTGCTGCTGCCGCCGCCGGCTCTGACCGTAATGGCAATAGGCCTTGTTCTCGCAAGGGGCGGGGACCTCTGGCCATCGTTGAGGCGGCAGTCCCGGGTGACGAATGCAGCATCCGCTTGGTTCGGTGGCTGCTGCCTATTGTGGTCGCAGCCGTGTTTTAAGGGTACGGTGGCGTATCACGGTGGTCGTGACAGCACGACGGCCGGTGGGTCCTGGGCTTGCGGCGCCGCGGCTTGGATGGTCCCTTCGGTGGCCTTAAGGTGTGGCAGTGGCCTCTGGGCAGATGCTGAGGTTATGTGGCTCCCAGATCTAGCAGTTGGCAGTTCGTGCGGCTGGTGGCTCGGCGTGTGGCGGGCTAGGGCTGGGCGCATCAGTTGCTTGGGCGGCCGGCCCTTGTACACCGAGTGGTGACCCTAGAGGATTGCTTGGTGGCCGAGTTCGTTGGACCTCGCAGTTCTGGACAGAGTCTCGATGAGGAGATAGGATGTCGAGGTGGCGGCCTTGATCTTGGCGTGGTTGTGGCGGGGGTGGTGCAGCAAGGTTGTCGACCCTATCGGTGAAACTTCCTCCGGAAAGGGGGGGGTGCCATCTGGCCTAGCTAAGGTTGAGGCCCTAGGCGTCCCGGCTATATGGCAAGACCCTATGCGATCTTTCTCGGCTAGATGTGAATGCTGGGGCTATAGCCCCGGGTTTTTGGTGTGGTTGTCGTTGTCTGCAGGCTGGATTATGTGGTAGCCTGCATGTCTGCGTGTGGGTGGAGGATGTTGGGGCGGCAACCTCGGAAAGCGGTGATGGTGGTTTGTACAGGGGGCGGTGTTTGTTGAGTGGTGGTGCGGCTCCTGAGAGGCAAGGGGTTCTTCTTCTTGACGTATCCGACTTGATGTTTTCTGTGCTCCCTTCAAGTCAGTCTGGGAGCCTTGTTGTGTGGGTCATGCTAGATCTAGTCTACTTGATGGGCGTTGGAAGAGCGCCTTAGTGTGGCAGGGATGGTCTTCAGTGCCATATAGCGATATCGGGCTTCTATGCTTTTTTGAAAGTTCATTTGTGTTGTTAGCCTGTGTTGCTGGCATAAGAAGCTTTTCCTCTTTATACTTCTACTTTGTTAATGAACTGGTTAAAGCTTTTGCCTTAGTTTTAAAGAGAGAAAAATTAAGAGAAGTGCTTCTATACTCTTCTAATTTATTTTTTACACGAACTTTAAAGCACTTAAGATTCGTGCAGTGCTTTAAAGTTCGTGCAAAAAATAAGTTGGAACAGAGCTTTAAGATTCGTGCAGTGCTTTAAAGTTCGTGCAAAATATAAACTAAAAATGTATAGAAGCACTTCTCAAAAATTAATCTCCAGAGAACAAGCAAAACAAATCCACGGCTGCACCCAACATCCGCTCTCCACTGTTGCACGAAAACAAACTAGCTAGAGCATAGCCGTGTGCTTGTGTCGTGACGTTGATCGATCATATGACCATCGAATTCTATCCTAGCTACAGCAACCAGCATGGTATGACGATATGGCACACAACAGGCCGTGGAGAATCCAGGTTCTACTCAAGGTTGAGAGATAGGTAGGCAGGGTCACCATGATGCCCTGTCTGACAACACCGTGCAACGACGAAACGCATGACATTTTGCATATCCGCCTTTAACCTTTGCTCTGCGAGGAAGCAGCATCATCCATGACTTCTCTTCTGATCATGGATAGTACGCAGCAGTCGCAGTCGGGGTCGGGTCATGGGCCCGATCGAGCAAACGAAGCTGTCCGTCGGCTTCTCCGTCACGGCAAGATGCATTGATGGAGACGAAAGCTACATCATCCTTAAATCTTCGCGGGCTAAAATAAACCAGAGAGAGGCATAAGAGGGGAGATTTTCAGTTATTTGAGGTTTTTTGTTTGGATCTACTTATTGTGGAACCTGCAGCAATGATCAACTTTCTTTGCCCGTACCGAAGAAGCAACCAGGCAGGGGTTTCTGAACTTCGAATTTGAACCACAAATTTTGTTTTCCAGTACTTCGTGTAATGATGCGAGATATTATGATTTTATGATAGTGATTCCATGGTCCAACCGGACAAACGGCCAAACCCATGCTCGGGCTTAGGGTATAGGTTGGGCTCAAGATAGGAGAGGTACTTTTCTCTTTCTTTTTGGAAGAGAGATATGAGATATACTAGCTGCAAAGCGAAACAGACTAGGTCCAATGGTCTGAGCAATCCATCGAACATATCTAATCGGGAAATCAAACAAAGCTCCTAATTCCCTAGAGCAATTTGCCTGCGTAGCCAGAGCCGTGTTATCAAATTCCTTAGAATGAGGGTCGAAATTGTTTGATTGGTATAGCCATATATAAGTCCAAAGCTAAAGTGAGCTAGGAGCCTGGGAGACCGGGACAGCGTAGGATGATATGTCCGCTCCCAAGCCCCGATCCACCCAAAAATGACCCAAATATCCCGGCTCACGGGAAATGGGCCTAAGCGTCTTTGTTACCACAGATATTTCCAGTGCGTCTTGGTTACCACTGAACGTTCCAAAGCGTGCTAATGCAAGCTGCAAACCGTGACGAATTTGTTTCCCTCGAAAAAGCAAAAAAAAAGACGAGACTAATTTGTGAAGAATTAACAGATGAAAAATCATTTCTTTTTGCACTAAGGAGATAACCATATGTATCCGTCCTCACGAGTTTGTCGCGCTCGTGGGCGTCTTTCGAGAGTTTAACTTTGGGCTTGACTTGAATGGATTAGGAGTCTTGGTGCCACTCGTGCCCTAGACCTCTAGTTTACAATTTAAAAGGTTATAAAATATTTTTAAAAAAATTGGCAACATTCACATAAGATGCATCTGCCATATCACAAAAAATTAGATTTAAATTTGATACATACATCAAGGAATAGAAAAAAAGATAAATTCAACCGTGAATTCGAAATGCGGCTCGAGAAATAATGGGCCAAATTTACGTCCTAATTTAAATTAGCTACTATTCACACACGGGTTTATCTCTTTTGCTTATCAAATTGTATTTTGAATTTGGATTTAAAATCTGAGTTAATTGCACTGGCAGTCCTTAAACTTGGGTGGCGGGTGCAAGTTAGTACAATTTTCTCAAAAACGCTCGATCGGGTCCTTAAACTTGTTTTGCGGGTGCAAATACGGTCCAAATTAGCCCACGTCAGCGTATTTTGCCACCGTGGCGTGCTGATCTGGATAAATTTTGCAAATACGTCCTTCTATTCTTCACTTCTTCATCGTTTTGGTCCTCAGCACTTCAAAACAAAACGAAAAAAAATCAAAAAGGGGGCCGTAGCCCCCAAATCCGCCTCCGCTGCCCCATCCAATTTCTCCTCAGCTCGCCACCGCCCTCAAGGTCTGCGCCGTCTGGGCCTTCCTCTGCGCTCACCCCCCTCCACTGGCAGTGCAATTAACTCTTATTAAATCCTCGGGCACGGCCATGGGAGCGCCTCCTGCCGCCGCGCGTCGTCGGGGTGAGGCAGCCGGAGCCTCCAGTGCCGGCACGACGCAACGGCCATCCGGGCGACGCTGGAGAAGATGCTGCCCTCCGGCGGCACGTGGACGTAGAGCGGCGCGCTGGCGAGGAACATGGCGAAGGTGGCGAGCATGAGCGCCGTGGGACGTTGAAGCCGAGGCCCCAGCTCACCCTGTCCTGGACGTACACGACGGCGGTGAGTGCCAGGAACATGGCCGCCATGGCGACGGCGTAGTACCAGTTGTAATATCGGGAGAGCCAGCCCCGGTGCCGCTCGTTCCTCTCGTCGAACTGGTCCGCTGGATGGCAGGCTCGTCGGGTTCCGCCGCTTAGTGACACCACGAGCAGCCCCATGGCCACGTACAGCACGGCGCCGTGGAGAGCCGACGGGCCGGCGCACGTCCCGGCTTGCCGCGCCAGGTCGATGCACGACGGTGGCTTCCGAACAAGAAGGTCCGGAACCTGCGTGCCGCCGCAGTATGAGCCCTCAGGCACGGCCATGGGAGCGCCTCGGCCATGGACGGCATCGACGGTGTACACCCGGTCGCTGGCGCCGCAGTCGTCGTCCAGGAAGAACTCGCCGTCGCAGAAGTCGAGGTGTCGGCGTCGGAGAAGGCGCTCGGGGAAGGCAGCCTCGAGCGTGGCGGCAACGGGCGCCTCGGCGGGCTCTTCCCTGGAGCAGCTCTGCTCTTCCTGGAGCTCAGCGACAACGGTGGTGCCGCCGCCGCGGGAGAAAGAGGAGGGAGCGGAGCCACGGCGGCGGCACAAGGCGAGGCTGCGCTCCGGAAAGGCGCCGAACGCCGTGCCGTCGCGGACGCGCTCGCAGTCGTCCTGGTGGAACAGCGCCCAGAGCGTGCTCCGCCCGCGCACGTCCCAGGGCCGGGAGGTCGCCGCTTCTGTCGGCCGGTGGCTGAGGAGGACGCCCCGCTGGCGGGAGCTACGCGGGCCCGGGGCGGCGCCGGTGGCCGAGGAAGACGCCGCGCCGGCGGGAGCGGCCCCGACCGGAGCTGCCCGGGCCCGGGGCGGCGCCGGTGGTCGAGGAGGACGCCGCACCGGCGGGAGCCGTGGAAAGCAGCCACGCAGGTGGAAGGCAGCGGCGGCGGCGAGGGAGTGCCCGGAGGCGGGGCGGCGCGAGCAAGGAAGAACGGCGCGGGCAGGGGAGAGCGATAGGAGCGGGCGCTATGGGGATTGGGGGAAGCCGGCTGTTTTCTTTGAGAGATTTTCTTTTTTTTTGGGATAAGAACACAAATATTATTATTTACTGATATATGGGTTCCATGCTCTCATGGGCCCATTTGTCAATGAGAAGAAATGCACAATATCCTCCAGATCAGCACGCCACGGTGGCAAAATACGGCGACGTGGCCTGATTTGGACCGTATATGCACCCGCAAAACAAGTTTAAGGGCCCGATCGAGCGTTTTTGAGAAAATTGTACTAACTTGTACCCGCCTCTCAAGTTTAAGGACTGCCAGTACAATTATAACTCTTAAAATCTTGTAACATACTCTTAATAGATACATGTTATGTCTATGTACCAAAGTTATTTCAGAATTTTTAGAAACTCTTAAAAGGAGCCACCGGGGCGGGTGCACCGGATACTCCCATCAAACGGCCAGCCGGCCAGCTAAGCGCCAATGGCTCGTGCCAGTTGAATTGTCGCGGAGCCGTGGCAACGGCAAGGAGGGAAGGAAAGACGAGCTGGATGCGTGCGATGCGATGAGAACTCAGCGTGAGGTAACCGTCAAGTCGTCGCTGATGCTGACCCCTCCCACGTCACCACACCCACCGGGCCCGGCCAGGTGGAAAACGCTTGGATCACACAGCTATGCACTCTAAATAATGGACAGCGCAGTAGGGTTTGTTTGGTTCGCTGCCAAAAGACAAAGAACTATTAGAGCGTGGCAATATGCAAAAACCAGACCCACTACCATAATTTGACAAATGGGGCGTTTACTCTGTGATTAATTCAAGCTGAAATTTGGTAAGGTTACTTGGTTTAATGTTTTGTTTGTTACCAATAAGTGAGCACAAATTTTGGTAGCAAACAATATCATATCTTATTGCAAACCAAATGGGATGCAAAAGTATCTACGAGTTGTCGATTTTGGCCTGTCATATTTTTTGTAGCAAACTAAACAAGCCTGTACAATTGGCAAAGCAATTTGATCCAAGGTTACTAGAGTTTGAGAACATGGCTTTCTCAAAGATTATATTGGTTACATTAATTGTGTTAAAAATTACCTATTAACCGTTGATATAAAAAATTAACTTTGTCCTAGTTAAAGTTAAATAGACAAAGAAGCATCAATTTACTGTCTAATGTTCGAAAAACTAGATAAGCAGCGTTTTGGGCATTGTCAAAAGACGAATGTTTAACTTTGATCTAGGAAAACATTCAACATAAGATTTCAACATGCACCAAGATAGTCATATTTTATACGACATAGTTGCTCCTGTCAAATAAATCTATAAGTTTCCAAAATAAGTAGCACTTATCATAGTCAGGTCAAAAGTGCAGTCGTCTGTCATGACTTATCATGGGTGATTCAATAAAAAACCGTCTGTCGATGTAGAATTTCTCTTAACTCGTCATAGATAGATGGTTATATCGGTCTGTCTGAGGATAAAACATTCTACATGATTACAATATTTTTATCTATGATAAATTATGGATAATGACTCGATCCATAATAATGTAGGACATAATACATGTACGTGGACCTGTGGTGATCACACCTGGGTGCACGCACTGACGGCTCTTTGGATAACCAGACCCTCACCGACCAGAATACGGGGGCACGAGCGCGTCAACTGAGCAGAGGAAGCGACACAGAGAAAGGGTGATGCGAGGACAGCCAAAAATAGCTTTGTTACAGTTCAGGCGTTCCAGTGAGGACGAATCAAGAACACCCCACTCTCCTCCAAACCCGCGTCTCCTTGCCGGGAAGAATCTTTCGCGAAGCCTCTCCCCTCCCATCCCCACCGTCGCCTCCGTCTGCGACTCGTCGTCCGCATCGGGAGGTACAGTTCTCCTCTCTTTAACCCCCGTGTGTGAATTTTTTTTCTGGTGTCTCTTGGGCTTGTGTGAGGCCAGCCGTGGATGCCTGCGTTGGCTGATTTCTGAGTGGAATTGGTTTGATTTGCGATTAGATTTGGTTGTGTCGCCGCAAAAAGAAAAGGTTGTGTGTCATGGTGATTTCGTAGTATCCTTGGACGAATAGCGAGATTCTGGAAAAGATCTCCTATTCCCCGTTTAAAAGCCCTTGCAAGGGTTTCTTGATCCTGAGTTCCTGATCCTTGAAGGTAAAATGTCATTTATTTTACATTGAAAGGCAGGCGACTCCCGTTAGTGTTTGATCGAGGCAAATACAATTGGTGATTTTTTCCTTTTGGTATGAAGTTGTACTAGGACGCAGATACTCTGATCAACATATGTATGTAGTATCCAGTGGCAAAAAACACTTGGATCACACAAACATGCACTCTGAATAAGAGAGCCAAAATCCCCGGTCAAAATCCATCTCCGCAGCGACTTTTCCTCGCTGCTCCACTCTGTCCGCAATCTTGGACATCGGCTTTTGAGGTAGGAGCTTTTAGTCATCCAGTGATTACTTAAACCCAAACTAACCTCCACAAATTTTGGGTGCACATCCGGCACACCATCTAGATCCGCCCCTGAGACTAGTATCGTTGATCAAATGAGCACTATAATATATGTGTAAATGAACTGTTCAATCCGTTGTTTTCTGACTCTGGATATTGTGCGCCATGTCTGTCTTAGTGTTGCTGTGTAATTATCCGCAAATAAGTCTAGTGCTCACCTCCAAGTAGATGATACAGCCTCCTTTCATCTATCAGTTTGATTCTAATTTGTATGTTGATCCCCATACACAACTAGTTTAGATAAATTGCGCATTTGTTCATCATGTTCCGTTGATACTGTAAGACCGGGTATCCCGTTCAGAATGTTGCTTTTAATGAAAACCCTTTTGTCAAAATGAAATACTGCAAGAGTGATAGTCGTGAGGAATGGATAGTAATTACACCCTTCTTTGCTCCTATTGTAGCAATGCAGCTGTATCAGCATCCCTATTCGCTGGACAGTCAGAAAGTACGGATAGCACTGGAAGAGAAGGGTATTGACTACACCTCATACCATGTCAATCCACTAACTGGGAAAAACATGAACGTGGCCTTCTTCCGGATGAACCCCTCAGCGAAGCTCCCTGTCTTCCAAAATGGCGCTCATGTCATTTTCCGCGCCATTGATATCATTCAGTATGTTCTTTGTTCACTTTGGGAGTTGCTGAAACTTGGACACATTCAATACTGCTGATCAAGCAGCAATGTTCATTATTTATCTGCTATATTGTCATAGGTACATAGACAGACTTGCGGTGCATTTAAGCGGTGAAATCCCTCCTGTGAATACTGAAGTTCACCAATGGATGCAGAAAGTTGATGGTTGGAATCCTAAGATGTTCACCCTCACTCACACCCCAGTAAAGTATCGCGCATTTGTCTCCAAGTTCATACGTCGGGTGCTGATTGCTCGCATGGCTGAAGCCCCAGATTTAGCTAGCATGTACCATGTGAAGCTCCGTGAGGCTTATGAAACTGAAGACAGACTGAAGGACCCTGACGTTATGAAGCAAAGCGAGGAAGAGCTGAGCAAACTACTGGATGATGTTGAGGCGCAGCTCAACAAGACCAAATATCTCGCTGGCGATGAATTCTCACCAGCTGATTCAATGTTCATTCCCATTCTTGCACGCATAACCCTTCTGGATCTACATGAGGAATACATCAGCTGCAGGCCCAGGGTACTCGAGTACCACACACTGGTGAAGCAGAGGCCCAGCTACAAGGTTGTAATTGGGAAGTACTTCAATGGGTGGAAGAAGTACCGAACTCTCTTCAAGACCTCGTTCTTCCTTTGCGTCCGAACCATGTTCAGGAAATACTAGGTGATTCAGCGTGTTGCATAGCCGATCCATGCTGAACTGATGTGTACAGTGAGTTTAGGCTGAATATATGATCAGTATATCTTGATGTGTTTTCCTCCAAGGGATTCTGGCTGATGGTTCCTGAGAGTTTTGTTTTCCTTATGATTCTCAGCTTCCATGTAGCTGTGTACAGCCTACAGAATTTGGATCTTAAATTACTTAGAATAATAGGCCTATATATACATTTTGGTTTTGCTGATACGAGATTGCTCTATTCATGGGCTGATCAATTGAACTTTATTGTGTTAGATCTGTAAAGCTGCATGTATCCTGTTATTTTGCTGTTTGAACTCTGAATGTCGGGGCTTTTCATAATACGGGCTGAATGAAAATGCCTAGTTCCTAAAGGAAATAAAATGATCTGTTGTAGAGCAGCTCATGTCTGAAGTACCTTGTGTTCCAATTGTCACTGACATGTCCTTTTCCCTTTGCTTGAAATCTGTCTCAAGTTCATATTCTTTTTAACTAATAGCTTCTGATTGCTCTCAAATAGCAGTAAACTATTTTCCCACTGTATAAAATGCACAGGTTAATACTGATAGTATATACCAGCTTTCCGGATATGGGTAAGCAGAAGATCTCCTCTATGCACGTGCTCTACATTAACAATACATGACAATGGGGGAAGGGCCCAGCGATTACATGGCCCCATTGTCATTGACTATATAATGATGCCCATGCACTAGCAGTCTTCATTCTTGCTCCCCCTAAGGTTCTCTACAGAGTGCACTGCACGTCTATTTATTTATACCTCAAAGCTGAAACACTTTGTCCAGCAATACAAGCTTGTTGTTCGAGAGTTTTTGTTTCATCAGATCTCTAGACTCTGAGAGTAAGCCGGGAAGAGGAAGAAAGAGAGAGCCTAAGAGCATTGGGAATGGGAACAAAAAGGAAAGCCTAACTTGTTTGTTTTCACCTCTAGTGTTCGAGGTGGAGATATTTGGTTTGGTGTTCTCCTGACGCCTCCCATTCCTATTGTTCTTGAGCACTCCTTCCTCTTCCTTTTGGCCTGCGTAGTAGCTTTAATGGAGAAACCATAGATATGTGTGCACCTATTTAGAAAATGTGAGATCTTGAAGGCGAGCCGGGAAGAGGAAGAAAAGAGGGCGTGAGAGCAGTGGGAATGGGAACATGGAGGAAAGCCTAACTTGCTTCATTTTCACCACTAGTGTTGGAGGTGAGAATTCGGTTTGGTGTTTCCCGATGCCTCCCATTCCTATTGTTCTTGAGCACTCCTTCCTCTTCCTTTTGGCTTGCTCAATTGCTCTAGTGTAGAATCCAAAGATATATGTGCACACATTTAATGTGAGATTTCAAAGGCGAGCTAGGAAGAGGAAGAAAGAGAGGGCCTAAGAGCAGTGGGAATGGAACATAGAGGAAAGCCTAACTTATTTGTTTTCACCTCTTGAGTTGGAGGTGGAAATTTGGTTTGGTGTTTCCCCTTGCCTCTCATTCCTATTGTTCTTAAGCGTTCCTTCCTCTTCCTTTTGGCTTGCTAAATTGCTTTAGCAGAGAAACCATAGATATATGTGCTTATGTTCAGATGTTATGAGATGTCGAAACGCGAGTTAGGAAGAGGAAGAAATGAGGACCTAAGAGCGATGGGCATGGGAACATGATGGAAGGCTAAACCCTCGGTTCCTCATCTAACATTGGAGGAGACCTCGGTTTGAGTTTTCCTGATGCCTCCCATGCCTATTGTTCTTTGGTGCTCCTTCCTCTTCCTTTCGGCTCGCACAACATAAAAAGGATTCATAGTATAATATGTTGCGGTTCTCCATAGTTCATACACTCTGTATGGTTGGATTGCTGTGTCCTGTGCTTGTTTCTTTGGCATGTCTTAATCCATACATAAGCTAAGATGATGCTTAATTGGCTAACTGGTTTATACTCCATAATTTCGTATTGTAGTTTCTCCTAAGATTCTACTAGCACAATGACACAAATGTTTAGCTTCAGGTTATTCTGCACATGAATCCATATCACGCCAAGACGTTTACCTGTCAGGTAGAGTATGGAGTATAAATCTGTATCTATCTGAAAGAGGGGTAGGCTATGAAGTCAGAAACATGCACATGTTCAAACTTAACAAGATGAGACACACAATCCATAGAAAAAAAGATGAGAGACACAACATTAACACACAGAGTGGTACAGATTCGTCACTAGTTCTTTTATGTTGAACCCATGCTGGAGATAGGAATCAGATCAATTACACACTACTTCTGACAACTGTAGCTAAGAGTAGGAGCAGAAATCAGAGAGAGAAAAATGGTACTACCTCTGATCTCAAGTATTAAGTCACCGTAAGATGTATATAGTTAATTTTTTAAAATTTTGATCATTAATATATGTAAAAATATACTGATACACTCTATGAAAATAATGTCATTAAATTTGTCTTACAAAATTCTTTAAAACTGTGCAGTTTTTATTATTTTTGATAGTATATTATGGTTAAAAATTTAGTTAAAACTTTATCTTAGAGACCGTAAAAAGTAAAAGATAGAGAGTAATTAACACGCATGACATGAACAATCTACTACAGATTATTTTTAGCATTAATTAGCATCTACCCTGTAAAATGTTCTGGATCGGATAGACTGTTCCTAGGGAGATCACACATGGGCATAACAACCTAATAAACAGATAAGCAGATGAGCAAGAAACAAGCAATTAAAAGTAAGCAGATCTCACAGGGAACCAAATCTGAAGTGAACAGGCGCCGCAATTTCTGTGTTTGACGAAAATTATTAGGCAACGCATAGAAAAAAATCCATGTGCGGTTAAGCGGGTGAGGCGAGTGTGTCTTTGGGGAAGAGCACCTGGTGGTTCGTCGGAGGCAGACCTCGCCGGAGTAGTCGCCACCGCCACCGCCGGCGACCATATCACGCGCTTCGAGTTGAAATCAAGAATCTGTTCCCGCGTTCGAATCCGACTCCGAGACGAACTCGGCGAAGCTGCGACGTGACCCCCACGCCACCCGCTGCCTATATGCTATGTCCCCTCCACCCCACCCTCGCTCTCATTCCATCGCCTCCTCCTCCTCCGCCTCTCCAGTTCTTGATCCATCACCTCACCACACTCGCGAGCGAGCGATCCAGATCCAGACGGCGATGGCGTCGCTCTCGTTGGAGTCCTTCTCCAGCGCCGACTCCGTCTCCTCGCCGCCGTCCTACACGCCGGATACGCCCTCCTTGCAGTTCCACTACGGCCCGCCGCTGATGATGTCGACGGGCGCCCCCTTCTTCCTGGGCTTCGGCTTCGGCGTCGGTGGCGAGTCCTACACCCCGTTGTCTGCGCAGTACTACGAGGAGTACACGCCGGCGAGCCCTCCGCCGCGCGCCGGGTCGCCGGATTACACACCCTCGAGCCCTCCTTCGCGCGCGGGATCGCTGGATTACACGCCGTTGAGCCCTCCTCCGCGCGCGGGATCGCCGGACTACACGCCGTTGAGCCCTCCTCCGCGCGCGGGATCGCCGGACTACACGCCGTTGAGCCCTCCTCCGCGCGCGGGATCGCCGGACTACACGCCGTTGAGCCCTCCTCCACGCGCGGTGTCGCCAGACTACACGCCCTCCAGCCCTCCTCCACGCGCGGTGTCGCCGGATTACACGCCCTCCAGCCCTCCTCTGCGCGCGTGGTCGCCGGACTACACGCCGTTGAGCCCTTCGCCACGCGCGGTGTCGCCAGATTACATGCCCTTGACGCCGTCAGAGCACGCTGCATCACCTGACTACACTCAGTCCACTCCTCCGAGCCGCGTCGCATCGCCGGAGTACACGCCCAGTACGCCGCGTCCGTCGCCCCTGGTGTCTGACGCCGAGTCGCGCACGTCTCCAGCGCCCCGTCGCCACCATCCATACCAGAGGAGCGGCGCCAGCCGGATCAGCCACAGCCGGCGTCAGCGAGCCTTGAGATATTAGACATCTTGTAATAGGAGATATTAGATAATCTATGTATAGATCCTCGCATTTCCATGCCTTTGTCTATTACTCTATTCCTTGGCAAATCTTGTATTATGCTACATGGATTGATGAATATATATGTATCAAACTTTTGATGAAGATCTGAGATTCTTGGCTTCTCGTGTGTGGTTGCTACAATTCTTTGTTCCTGACTGATGCATTCGTTTATTCAGATTAGTTCTCTATCCACTTTCAGGGAGTTGATAAAAAAATTCTCCTGCGGGTATCACCCCACACTTGTAGTTGACCCCGTAAACGAAGAATTGTAAGAGAAGCATCTCTTTATTCTGTAAAATTGAAGCAAACATTTCTGAAGATACTGCTATTGCTTTGTGACGTGTTTTGATGAAAACAGAGGCTGTCCCCTGGAAGCATTCTGCTGCTCAGCTGCTCGATGCAACATGCATGTAGGATACTACATCAAAATTGTGCTTGTTTAGATACTCATTTTTCTCTAAGAAATGACATTTCTGATCTCAGAATAGGTCTCTTGATCTCAGAATGCTTTGTCATGTAACCATTACCCCAAGTGAGTGCGCATACCTTATCATGGAAGTCATTCCCTTAAATGAGCAAACCATTCATGGAAAAGATTGCTCATTTCAAACGGAGATTAGGCGGGTCTGAGACCAAACATGTATTAATATATTTTTCCATGCAGTGTTTGAAAGCCCTGTGTCTGGTTTCCTTACCTACTACAAGAACATAAAACAATTGAGAACTTTACAAATGAGTCGGATCTCTGTTACTTTCAACAAGTACATGGTGTTCCTCAGGCGATCACACGAATTTACGCACCAACAACTAAGTGAAATGCCAAAGTGTCTAATGTCATCAATGTGCTTCTCTTCCTCTGGACACCAATTATGTCCACGGTATAGATGAACTTGTGGATAAGTTCAGTTAGTGGCCAATTCTGCTTCAAACCTGCCAAACTCATTATGTTAGATGGCATCAAAGCAACACAGGACCACTAGAAGACCGTTCCTAGAGGAACGGGGGCATTGATTTTGAATGGACCAACTCAGGTTATTTAGGTGACATGACAGAGGATCATCACTAATCTGGCAGTAAGCACTTTACACCAAATGTGGTGTTATCTCAATCTTTGCCTCTTCTCCACACCTGACAATTTGCCAAGGAACACATCTCCAGTACAGAGCATCTTAAATGCTACATTTCCAAGCCGAGCGGTTCAATTTCACCTTGTGCAGCCCAGCACAAATTGATTGAGCAAGAACATTTTAAGTTTTGCCGGAATTGCTTTCGAGCAGCTTCTCTATAACATAAGAAGTGGAAAATCTCGTTTTGACCTTTCCTGATGCCTCCCAAGCCTATCGATCTTCTGTGCTCATTCCTCTTCCTTCTGGCTCGCATAATTTACAGGAGATGCGTGGTTATTTCAGTTCACACGTTATGCTTGATTCATAGGAGTAAGTTCAATATTTATTTCTTTGGTATGCCTTAATTCATGCACAAGATCAGATCGCTTGATGGTTTGACATGTTTTGACTTCTAATCCATACTTGGCTATTCGGTTGTTCATTTTTCAGATTATTTCCATGTTTAGATCCATGCATAAGTTAAGATGATTGCTTGGCTAACTTGTGTGCTCTTAGTCTCAAGTTCAACCCTCAGCTTCAGGCTCTACTAGCATAATGAGATAAGTGTTAGTTTTTGACTGTTCTGCACACGAATCAGTGCCACACCGAGATGTGTCTACTCACCAGGTTATATGTGAAGTAAGAAATCAGCACAAACTCAAAATAAACAAAAACAGACACATAGATCCTACTTGATAAAACATATAAATTGCACATTTTTTCACTAATTCCTTTGTGCCAAATCTATACTCAGCATAGATAATAGATAAAAAAGCATGAGCCGCCATTAAAAATTAAGTAGATAGATTAGAAAGATAAAGAAAAGGTGGCCCATATATAATATAGCTAATACTCTAGATTTGTCATACCATTAGCTGGCAACTAGCTTGTAAAACGATTTAGAACGATAAATTGTCCAGGCTCTGCTGAGAAATGGCATAGATGGAAACAGAACAGAAATGGCATAACAATTTGCACATTCTGAATAATTATTTTCACCAAAATAACTGTAGTTACATACCCTCTCGACAAAATGCAACAAAATACTTTAAGTAATATCTCTCACACTTTAATGCAAGGCAGAGAGGCCTTGGTACCAGACGATCTCCAAGAGAATATTTTGATGCATGCGCAGCACCAATTGAGGTACACAGTGCCTTGACAGAAAACATGCATGGCCAGAAAAAATGCCAATGTCTGCTTTGCTTGATAGTAGTTCTGTTTTTGAGTGTGGACTTTGTGCACGCAAAAATCAAAATGTACATTTAGAAGGTTAAAAATTCCAAAAAGAAAATGTATAAACACCATTGGATGGAGTATGAACCTGAAATATTTGGGCTAAAAGTCTGTCCATTTCCGTGCAGTAAAACAAAAAGAAGTGAGGATGGTCTAAATCATACACTATAAATGTACAGAGTCTTTTTTTATCCAGCACGAAAATGGACAGGAGGGCAGTGTACCCGTGGCACGGGCACCCGAGTGTACCCACGCATTTCCTTCTGTTTCCATGCTACTTAGTGGGTATGGGTGCACCTTCGTGATGTAGTCCTTGCCGGAGAATCAATAGGTTTTCCTCAAAAAGAAGAATGAATATAAGTCTTCATATAGAATTATCGGGACGTTTAGTTTATTCTAAAGGAGTTCCTGACTTCACCACAAATTCATGGCCAGATACATTTTTTTTCCACGGAAAAACAATTACAGGAGCGACAAGGTATAAAAGTTCGAGAATCCATATTGAGCGTTCTTTCATAATGAAATCATGAGTATTGCAAATATTCTTAGTTACTTTTTGCACAAAATCTAGCAACAAGGTCCGGCCATCACATATGTACTCCTTTCTCTACTTCGTATTCTCATTCATGAGCCTGGATGATCGTATGATTTTTTTTCTTCCCCTTCTTTATGTAAATTCAAATCTCATGTTAATTGTCGACTTTATATACTATATGTGTATATGTATATGTATATATATATATATATAGGTAGAAGATCTCGTATCCACAAGAGTTCAAGATTTAGGTTCTATGGCCCTGCTGTCATTGAATGCCATGTCCTTTTAATGCACCATCCATATATGAGTTCATTGTTCGCAAACACTACACTGGAGGTCTATATACGCTCCACGGCTCTCTAGGAATAGTTAATCAGTTCGAGCTTCTCACTCCGAAACTCTTGTAGTTTTGCGTTGATGGCGATCTGGGAAGAGGAAGAAAGAGAGAGTCTAAGATTTGTAGAAATGGGAACATGAAGACAAGCTTAACCGTAATTCTTCCTCTAGAATTGGAGGTGGAGATTTGGTCTGATGCTTTTCTGATGCCTCCCGTTCCTATGGTTCTTAGATGCTCCTTCATCTTCCTTTTTACTCGTGTAATTTACTTGAGCGAAGAAAACAAAAGATCCAATATGCATGTATTTTTTTGAAATAAAACTCAGCTTCCATTACTCAGATTGGCCAGATAACTCTCTGGCAACAGCAAAGGATACAAAGTTTGGTACATCGTTTAACCACATACACACATTTACATCAACCAAACCCGCGCCATAAGACGCTAATTCATGAGCAACAACATTACATTCCCCGGGACACCACACAACAGAAGTGGATTGAAATTGAAAAACCAGCTTGAATTTTGCTTCACGAAACAGAGCTCCAAAAACTGAATTGTCATAATCATCTCCAGAAACAGCTTGTTTCAGAGCAATGGCGTCCGTTTCAAAAAATTACCTTCCTGCAGCCCAGATTACTTGCTCTTTCTATAGCTTGAAGAAGGGCAATTGCTTCAGTTTGAAAAGCTTCTGAGACTCTGGTCAACTTACCCGCTCCAGCAACTTCTACTCCTCCATCTGAGTACCTGATCACAAATCCCCAGCCTCCCGTTTTTGTTTCAGCACTAAAGGCTCCATCTATATTAATCTTCAGGAAATTTAGAGGTGGAGGTTTCCATCTGCTGCCTTTCCTATTAACTTCTTTCTTATTCTTCTTGCTCCAGTACTTGTTGAATTCTCTGATAATCCAGGGCACTTAAAAGTTCCCTGTACTCCTTGTGTTTTCTCCCCTATTGGCTTTATTCCTTTCATTCCACCATAGCCACAACAGGATGCTAGCTTTTATGCATCTTTCATCTTGTAGGTTGTAAATATATGATATAACCTCTTCTGGTCTACTACAATGACTCAAGCTCATTCTGATCTCTTCCATTTGTGCCATTCTCCACAATTGCTTCATCTGCTTACATTTGAAAAAGGTGTGGCCACCGTCCTCCTCAACATGATGGCACACAGGACATTTTGAGTCAACATCCACTCCTCTTCGAATCAGTTTATTGCTCAGGGGTAGACTGTTTCTCGCCATTCTCCACAGAAAATGTATAATTTTCGTGGGCAAAGGAAGGCTCCATAGCTTATTCCATTTGAAAGGGGAGTAGCCATATGCTGTGCCTGATGGGGAAGCTAGGCCATGAGTTGATTTCCTTATTTCCATATCCTTTGCCACCCTGTAATCCGACTTCACAGAGAAGAATCCTTTTTTATCAAAGTGCCATGCAAGCCAATCTTCATCTCCATCACTTACAGGAATTTGCAATATTGCCTCTGCCTCATCTGCACTAAAGGTCTGATGAATAAGTCCCTCATCCCAGTCCCCAGCCGTAGGATCTATCAGCTCCGCTACTTTCGTGACCAGATTATTCCCTCGTGGAGAAGTAATTTTTCTACCTTGGCCTTTAGGGACCCATGGATCACTCCAGATGTTAGCATTTTCCCCATTTCCTATTCTCCAAATGATTCCCTCTTTTAGCAATTTTATTCCTTTGAGGATACTCCTCCAAGTATAAGACATGCCATTCATGGATCTAGCCTTCAGAATATTGCCATCTGGGTAGTATTTTGCTGATAGAACTTTTGAGCATAGAGAGTCAGGAGCATTTACTAACCTTCACGCTTGTCTCGCCACCATAGCTTTATTGAAAGCGTAAAGATCTATGAAACCCAATCCTCCCTCCCTCTTCGGCAGAGTCAATTGTTCTCAACTGATCCAATGAATTTTATTCTCCTTATCCATGTTACTCCACCAATACCTGCATATCATTTTGGATATCTGCTCACATAAGGATTTGGTTAGAGCAAAACAAGCCATTGCAAAAACAGGGACTGCTTGAGCTACAGCTTTGATTAAAATTTATTTCCCTGCTATTGAGAGCATCCTTTCTTTCCATCCTTGTATCCTCTTCCAGATTTTATCTTTGAGGTACGTAAAGACTCTGGTTTTTGATCTTCCTATGTAAACTGGTAGTCCCAAATACTTCTCAGTTCATGCCTCCCTTGTAAGCTGCAATTCTGACATAACAGTCCTTTTTCAGTTGGCATCAGTATTCTTGCTGAACATTATTGCTGACTTATCCTTGTTTATCAATTGGCCTGAGACGTCAGCATACACTTTTAAAATTCTGTTTATCTCCATAGCACATTTATCATCCACCTTGAATAGGAGTAAGGAGTCATCTGCAAAGAGAAGATGGTTAATACTTGGCGCCCTGTTGCAAATTTTGATGCCTTTAATCTTCCCCTGTCCTTCGGCATTCTGTAACATTGATGAAAGGCTTTCAGCACAAAGTAAAAGTAAGTATGGAGATAAAGGGTCTCCTAGTCGGAGACCTCTTCCTGGACAAATCATTTCAGTTTTATCACGGTTCACCTTAATTTGGTATCTGACAGTAGTGACGCACTTCATAATGAGGTCAATCCAGGACAATCTAAAGCCCATTTTTTGTCATGATGTCCTTCAGGAAACTCTATTCCACTCGGTCATAAGCCTTGCTCATGTCAAGCTTGAGTGCAGCAAAGCTCGTCCCCCACTTCTTTTATTCTGCAAGAAATGTGTTAGCTCATATGCCAAAAGAATATTATCTGAAATCATTCTTCCAGGAACAAAAGCGCTCTAGTTAGGGGAGATAATGTCAGGCAAAATCACCTTTAATCTATTTGCTAACACTTTTGATATTATCTTTTATATCACATTGCAGAGGCTTATCGGACGGAGATCCTTCAAACTCTCTGGTCTGTTTACTTTTGGAATGAGTACCACCATTGTATCATTCCACCCCAATGGCATATCTCCTCCCCTTAGGACTCTGAGAGTTTCTTCCGTGACCTTTTCCCCCACAATGTGCCAGAAACGCTTATAAAAGAGGGCCGGCATTCCATCTGGGCCTGGAGTCTTCAAATCTCCAATCGCATCCACTGCAGTTTTAATTTCATCCTTAGAAAACTCAGCACAAAGGATATTATTCATGCTTTGATCCACCCTTCGTTGCACACAATTCAGAACCTTCCGGCTATCTCCATTTGCCTTGGATTTGAATAGATGAGTAAAATAATTATTGATTAGTTCCTTTATTTCCTCCTCCCCTTCAACCCATTCACCTCTATCATTTTTAGCCGGTGGATAGTATTTCTTTTTTTCCTCTCAGTGGCAAAGGCATGAAAATAAGATGTATTTCTGTCCCCTGCTTTCAACCAGTTTGCATGTGAGCGTTGTTTCCAATAGAGGTCCTTCTGATGTTCTAGGCGATCCAGTTTTTCTCGAAGGAAAAGTTCTCGTTGGATTTGGTTTTGAGATATATCCCCCCTTCTGACTTCCTCCAAGTCTTTCTTCATATTCTTAATTCTCTTCTCAAGATCACCCAGAGTATTCATGCTCCAGTTCTGTAGCTCGCTCGCCACTTTTCGCAAGCCTTGCGCCACATTTCCAAGACCATCCTTTGTAGCCAGATTCCAAGCATTCTCGATAATTGATTCACAATTCTCTTCTTCTAACCAATTTGCTTCAAATCTGAACTGCTTAACACTCTTGGCCATATGGAACCTTCTGCCTTCAGTTTCGACAATTATGGTATGTGATCTGAGTGACGGGGTTCACCATTGGTTACCTTGAAAGAAGAGAATCTTTCGCACCATCTCTGATTTGCAACTGCTCTGTCCAGTCTTTCCTTCACATATTTTCTTGGTATGTGACTATGATTTCTCCAAGTAAATTTGTCTCCCTCATAGCCCAAGTCTTGCAACCCACACTCTTCTAGTGTTTCTCTGAATTAATCCATGTGTGCTTGATTTCTTGGTGGCCCTCCTTCTTTTTCATGCCCATATAATATTTCATTGAAATCTTCCAAGCAAATCTATGGCCTTTCAAGTTGTGCATTTAAGTTTTGAAGAAGTTTCCATGTCTTCTCCTTTTTGTTACTTGATGGTTCTCCATAGATTCCTGTTAATCTCCATCAAAACCCATCCTTTTCAATTATTTCCACATCTATGTGATATTTCGAGTAGTTATGAAATTCCACTTCTACTGATCCCTTCCAAAACATAACTAGCCCTCCACTTTTCCCAACACAGTCTTTCACCACTATTTCCTTCATACCCAACACCCATTTAAAGTGTTTAATTCTCTTCTCATCCGATTTGGTTTCAGACAGAAAGAGAATATCTGGGTCTTCCCGCTTCTGGATGTCCAGAAGCCCTCGAACTGCCAGGCCGTTACCCAATCCCCGGCAGTTCCATGCGGTGAGCTTCATTTTGGTCCGCCGGGCTGTCCCGGCAGCCCAGCTTCATTAACAAAGGTGTTTTGTTTTGCTACTTTCACACTTCCCCCGCTTCCTCTATCTCCATTCTCCTCTTCTTGGCCAGTTCGCATTCCTCATCTATCTCCATCACGTTAGCATCTCTTTTCTTTTGAAAGGGGTCAAGGGCCTTTAGAGGAGCAGCATTGACTTTCCGTTCTTGCCTCTTGAAAGTACTACGTTTCTCTTTTGTTTTCAGTTTCAGAGAATTTACTTCTTCTTCCTTCTTTTCAGAAGCTGAGATTTCTCCCTTTATATCATCTATCTTGTTCACTTTAGGGACATCCTGATCTGCCGCCTCTCCATTTTTCACTTTAGTCACCTTCTCTTCCTTTAGTTTTCTTTCCTGATCTTCCTTCTTACCCCCTTTTGAAATGTCCTCAGAACTGTCCACATTCATTGGGGTTGACTGCATTAGCTCTTCTACTTCTACATTATTTTTACCCCCCTTTGACTTGGTTAACTTTGGTTGCTCTCTGTGGTCAAAGCCCTCCTTCAGTTCAGCAAAGGAAATTTTCTTCCCCTTCACCTCTTGTATGGTATCCTCCTTATTTGTTTTCAGGGGGCTTGTGACTTCTCCCTCCTCAATTGCTTTTGTTTATGTCCTCCACCTTCCTTTCCTTCCCGGTCTTCCTTCCAAGAGATTGCATCACTTCCATTCCTGCTTCCCCTAGTTCCTGAGCTAGTACTTTTCCATGAGCCTGCCTTCCCTACTGACCCCTTAGCACTATCATCTTCCCCATCATTTCTTTTTGGAAAGGGTACACGCATCTATTTTCCAAACACCCTTTCTTCTATTTTAGTTTGAGGTCTTAAACATGTTTTGTCATTGTGACCTATGACCCCACAATTGTAACAGAAGATAGGCAGAAATTCATACTTGAGCTCACACATCCTCCAATTCTTTATCTCTTCATCATTTTCATCCTCTTTCTCTGAATTATCTTTATGCTTTCCCTTGTTTTCCAATTCTTCCTCCGATTCATCCTCTTCAATAATTCTAATATATCTCGTAAGAGGCTTGGTTATATCAAGCTTAACCTTTATGCGCAAAAATTCTGCTAGTGTTGTCCGCTCATCGTCAACATCAACATCTATCACCTTACCAATTCTTTTCCCCAATTCAATACCGGAGTCCTTACTCATACAGCCCAAGGGGACATTATAAACTCTAACCTAGATGGGAATGAATTTAAACTCATAGTCATTTATGGTCTTTTGAGCTGCAAAATCTTCCAGCACCACCAACTCTTTGTTATACATCCACGGACCATCATCAAGAGCACGTTTCTTCCCTTTCGCATTGCTGAACTTAAATAAAAAGCGGTTCTACCCCATCTCCTTACAGTCTACTCCCTCATAAGGACACCATAACTTCCCCAAGGTTTGCTCTAAATTCTCTGGCTTTGCAAATTTTTCTGAGTATAACTTTGCTAGAGCTCTAAGATTACCTCCGTTTCCGCTGTTGGCAGACCCTGACTTTAGCCTGACTCCTTTCTTCTCAGCATCCGACAAGTGCATTTTCTTCAACCGCCCCTCTACTTCCTCCGCCTCCATTGCGGGCCACGTTCGCCTGGCCTTGCCGCCTCCGCCTCTTCGCAATCCTCCCCTGACCAAGAGAAACCCTCCGCCTGCTAGCTTCCTGACAGAAATCGCCTGCTAGGGATTTGGTGTCCTACGATCGTGTACCTAGCACACACGAAAGGCTAGGTGGTTGTGGATTTGGTGGGGAATAGAAAGGGGCGCAACAATTTCCACTGCCTGGAAGGGCGTCAGGAATTGTTATGAGTTCTTCCCTTTCAGATCTAGGGGAAACCAAAGGAAATCAGAGTGGGGAAAGGAAGACTTTGCCCAGAACTCTGTTCCCAGGGGTTTCAGAGGGGATGGATTGCACTGATTTGGTGGACAAGAATGTAGTGAGATCACTAGGGAGACAAAGGATCTAAGAGAGGACTCAAATCCCACGCGGGGAACC
Organism: Stipa capillata; assembly: GCA_019208055.1. Lineage (NCBI taxonomy): Eukaryota > Viridiplantae > Streptophyta > Magnoliopsida > Poales > Poaceae > Stipa > Stipa capillata. The sequence goes on from JAGXJF010002589.1 coordinate 1,530,305, forward strand.
CTAAATCGCCAGAGGCACTTTCAAACCGTCACGCACGGGATGGACTTCCTATCTAACAGAGCTTCCTATATGCATGTATTTAGTGAGGGGCCTTGATAGCGAGCCCAGACAAACAAGAAGGGGTCTAATAGCAATTGGAGTGGGAACAAAAGGGAAGCCAACAATTCTTTCTCCACTACAATTGGAGGTCAAGATATGACACTGTGTTTAACTAGTTCCTCCGTCTCCTATTGCCTAGTGCCTATTGGTGTTAGGTGCTCCTTGATGGGATTCGTAGCATAGAAAACAAAAATTTTCCTACGAGATGCAAACGAAAACCTAGATCCAATCTAGAAAACCAAGATCCAATCTAGAAGAAGCTTGCAACGAGAGACAGATCATATCTACATACCCTCGACGAACACGTCAACGCAGCGGAGAATTTGACCGTTGTCGATGAAGCCCGCAGCCTCCCGCAGCTAGGTTATACCTCCCAGCCGCGAGAGGGATCTCCTCGTGTTCCAATCCGATCAAGCACCGCAACGAGCGGCACCTCCGAGATGTGCACACGTACGGCTCGAAGACGTCACCTCCTTCTTGATCCAGCAAGGCGGGAGATGAGGTAGATGAGATCAACTCCGGTAGCACGACGGCATGGTGGTGGAGGTCGTGGGGTTTCTCCGCGGACAGGGCTTCGCCAAGCGCTGCGCACGAGAGAGAGGAGATGGGAGAGAGGGAGGCGGCGGCTGGGATGGATCTCTCCGGAGGGCTGCCCCTCCCCTCCTTTATATAGAGGAGGAAACTTGGAGGAGGAGGAATAGTACCTGTGAACAGTACACGCTGTGAACAGTACGCGCGTGAACAGTACCCTCCCCCCAAGTAAAGCCTCCCCTTTCGATCTCCTATTTTTAAGGGATTTGATCTTATCCCTTTAGGAGGGGGGTTACTGTTCACGCGATACTATTCACGTGTGTACTGTTCATGCAGTACCCTTAGTCCACGTGGACCCCTCCGGGATAAGTGGGCCCCACCCGGGGACCCCCGGAACCTTCTAAAACCTTCCCGGTACGATACCGGAAAAATCCCGAACTTTTCCGGAACCCTAAAAATACTTTCCCATATATGAATCTTTATCTCCGGACCATTCCGGAGCTCCTCGTGACGTCCTGGATCCCATCCGAGACTCCGAACAAAATTCGGTCTCACCATATTAATATCTCATTTTATACCCTAGCGTCAACGAACCTTAAGTGTGTGACCCTACGGGTTCGGGAATATGTGGACATGATCGAGACACCTCTCCGATCAATAATCAATAGCGGGACCTGGATGTCCATAATGACTCCCACGTATTCAACGAAGATCTTTATCGGTTTGAACCACGATGTCGAATATTCCATTCCCTTTGTCTCGCGATATTTTACTTGCCCGAGATTCGATCGTCGGTATCACCATACCTAGTTCAATCTCGTTACCGGCAAGTACTCTTTACTCGTTCCGTAATGCCACATCCTCTGTGACCAACTCTTTAGTCACGTGCTTGCAAGCGATACAGAATGTGCTTTACCGAGTGGGCCCAGAGTATATCTCTCTGTCACATGGATGGACAAATCCCACTCTCGATACATGCAACCCAACAAGTACTTTCCGAAATACCTGAAAGACACCTTTATGATCACCCTGTTACGGCGTGACGGTTGATGCCCCCAAAGCATTCTTCCGGTACCAGGGAGTGGCATTATCTCATGGTCTAAGGATCGGAACATTTAACAATGGAAAGCTATGCAATATGAACTTTGTGACGTGATCGAATTGCCTAACTTAATTTGGGTCTGTCCATCATGTCATTCTCCTAATGACATGACCCCGTTATTAACCGACATCACATGTCCATGATTAGGAAACCTTAACCATCATTTAATCAACGAGCTAGCCAGATAGAGGCATTGCTAGGGACATGGTGTTGTTTATAAAACCACAAATGTGTTATGTTTCCGGTTAATACAATTATAGCATGGAGTATAAACATTTATCATGAACAAGAAATATGATAATAACAATTTATTATTGCCTCTAGGGCATATTTCCAACACTCCTTCCTCTTGTTTTTGGCTTGCACATTATACATACACGACATCTTTAGATTCGTGCGTCCAATTAATTCACTCGCTTTACCATGGTTTGATAGTAAATTTAATTAAATAAAGAAGGCTACACAATTGTGGTCGTTGATCCACGTCATGGCAATATACTCAATTGCGAGAGATAATATCAGCTGGTTAGAAACTAGCTATCACATGTTCAACACTACATAGGAGAGACAAATCACTTGGTTGATAACATCACAACTTTAGTTAACTCTACATTACCAGTTCTCTAATTGTGTAAAATGGTACACGATGACTCCTTTCCCAAATAAGATGCACAATAAAGTATAGTAGGGATCGAAGTTTAGACAAGCTAAGCTGACCCAACGAACCATCTAGTCATCTTTATCACTAAAGGAGAGCTACATGTACAAAGTGAACTACCTACTCCCTCCGTCCAGGCATACAAGATTATTTTGATCGGTTAAGATAAGACTTTAACCAATAGTTATTCCAATAATATGTGGTCTATGTGATGCAAAATCACACATGGGTAAGTACTTTTGAATATGAATCTAATGACATCAATTTTATGGCACATAAATTACATACTAATGGAGTAATTGTTTATCAAAATATTGTCTTAACCAATCAAAATACACCCTTTATATCCGAACGGAGGGAGTATTTAGTAGAAGGAAACCATCAAATAAATAAAATGGGTCATGGTTAGGTCCACTTGAAGCCCTAAACAAAAGTCAAATTGAATCTCTATACAGAAGTCAAATTTAGATATATGAACTTCTGCAAGATAGCAAGGCACATACCAAGATGCCTGACATAAGAGTTGGAGCGATAAGAATATTGGTACCTTCCGGCAACAAATTGAGTGGGCCAAAGAGCTTATCCTCCGTCTGGATGTAGCTCAGGAAGACAAAAATCTCACTCGACAAGAACGTTTGGCTCCATCATGAACTCAAACGCAAGTACCTTGACCTATGCTCTCTACAACGCACGATCGCCTGTCAATGATCCCGCGTGTCTTGGCTGAAGGACGGCGATGCTAATACATCATATTTCCATCTTCATGCCGGGAACCGACGGAGGAAAAGTCATATATCTCAGCTACGGCAGGGAGATCAAATCCTTGTGGACCAACATCACATCGAGGAGGCTATAACAGATTTCTATGCTACTAGGTTTAAGCCAGCGGATGATTGGCCGCTCACCATCGCCTTCGACCAAGTCGGCGTTGCGCGCCACGATCTGTCTTCCTTGGATGCAGACTTCACAGATGAGGAAGTCTGGCGGGCAATCAAAGCAATGCTGCCGAACCTTGCACCTGGACGGCTTCACCGGACTCTTCCTAAAAACCTGCTGGTCGATCATCAAAGAAGATGTGATGTCGCTACTTCCCTGGCTCCAACGTGGGTGCTTCACAGGTTTTCACACGCTAAACCATGCTCTCCTCACCCTGATTCCCAAGAAACTTGATGTGCTAGAACCACGAAATTTCAGGCCAATTAGCCTTGTGCACTATGTCGCAGAATTGGTCGCCAAAATCCTGTCCTTACGGCTGGCTCCCTTGCTGTCGTCTCTTGTCGCCAACAACCAGTGTGCATTCCTCCGAGGTCGCACAATTCACGACAACTTTATGGTGGTCCAGCAGATGGCAAAAGCTCTACACGCTGCCAATACCCCATCGATTCTTCTGAAGCTTGACATTGCGCGTGCATTCGACTCCATTTCTTGGCCTTTTCTGCTTGAGTTGCAGTCGCACCTGGGTTTCGGTGCTCGCCGGCGATGGCTTGTTTGCTCCCTCCTCTCAACCTCTACATCTCGGGTGCTCGTTAACGGCAAACCTGGAGCTGAGTTCAAACACTACAAGGGGCTGAGACAAGGTGACCCCTTGTCCCTATGCTATTTGTAATCATCATGGATGTCCTTCACCGCCTCGTCGCCGCAGCCGAGTAGTGAGGACTCTTGTCAGAGTTGAAGGGGGGCAGGCACGCTTGTCGTACGTCTTTGTACGCAAAAAACATAATCCTCTTCCTATCCCGTGCCCAGATGAGTGCAATCTCATATGTAGGCTGCTTGGGATCTACGGCACAGCATCTAGTCTGCACGCCAACCTCCAGAAGAGCTCCGCAACTCTAATTCATTGCAATCACCAAATGCATAATCTTGTTGAGCACAACCTAGCTTGCCCCATCAGACATTTTCCAATCGTCTACCTTGGCATCCCCCTCTTAGTCTGGAAGCTCTGTTGTGCTGGCCTGCAACCAATGATCAACAAAATTGATCTCAAGCTCGCCAGGTGGAAAGTGAACTTGATCTCGAAAGGGGGGCGTCTTGTCCTTGTGCGCTCCATCCTCTCCACTATCCCCTTACACACTATACTTGCCATCGGTACGCCAAAAGGGATGCACGATGCCATGGACAAACGCCAGCGCTGCTCTCTCTGGACTGGGCGGCATGACACCAATGGAGGCAACTACACGGTTGCCTAGAGGGATGTCTACCGATCGATGGAGTTCAACAGCTTAGGGATCAAGGACCTGCAGAAAGTGGGCTAGGCCCTCCACACCAGGTGGCCGTGGCTTGAACGCACAGATCTGCCTAAGCCTTGGGCTAAGTTCCCCATAAGATCAAATCGTCATATTGAAGCCTTGTTAAATGCAGCCTAGAACGTGATCGTCGGAGATGGTTGCTGTGCCCTGTTCTAGACGGACAGATGGCTCGCTGGTCAATCGATCAAGGACCTCATACCGGTGGTTTTTGCTGTCGTTGGCCCTTGGATAGTGAAGAGAAGAACTGTCAGCAAGGCTCTCTCAAACGGTGGATGGATCAACGACATTACTAGCATGCTCAACGTCCAAGGTCTAGTTGAATTCTTCCACCTATCTGACTTCTTGATGGATACAACCTATCCCCGAGATTGGAGGATCAATTCATCTGGTGTTGGTCGGCGTCCGGGTAGTACTTTGCGTCTTCGACACATGCAACGCTTTTCGAAGGATCGATCAGGTCCCTGGTCACGCGTTCCATTTGGGACGGATGGGCTCCCCTCACATGCAGAGTGTTTGCCTATCTAGTGGTGGCTAATCGCTGTTGGACGGCGGAGAGGCTAGCCCGTCGTGGTCTTCCTCACCCTGATCGCTGCCCACTATGTGATCAAGCTGACGAGTTGATCTCCCATCTCCTAGCATCTTGCATCTCTAGACAGGTCTGCTACTCCGACTTATCAAGATTCGGCATCTAGTCCATCTCCCCATGGGCCACTGATGAATTCCGGCTTTGGTTCAAACATACTACATATCGAGCCAGCGATCACATGGCAAAGGGAGCTTGGTCGTTGATCATATTGACGATTTGGAGCATATGGAGATTGTGCAATGACTGCGTCTTTAACGGAGTGCAGCCCAGCTGTCCAGCGTGCTAGTGGCATTGATTCTAAGCGAAGCTGATCGCTGGATGCAAGCTGGTGCCAAAGCTCTTCGGCGATTGCCACAGCACGCCCGTCCTCCTGACTTTGCTTGATCAGCCGCCTGTTGTATAGTTTTTGCCTTTGTTTGAGCCTGTATTTTTGGTTTTGCTTTTCTTTTCATTGTTTATTTTCGTTTTCGTTTTCGTTTCTGTATTCGGATTTCAAGATCCTTCACACCTTCTTCTAATACAAATGTCAAGCTCCTCGGCGCTTGCTCAAGGAAAAAAAAAGAGTTGGAGCAGGCAGTGAAGTGAGAAAAAAAGACTGCACGGAAGCAGTCACACATAAGTTTAGTAGCAACTAACCACGATAACAGTTTTGCATACGGCAACAACTAAAACAGAAGACAGAACATAAACAAGTGGTGAGTAACAGACATCACCAAACACAAGCTCAGTTCTCCAGCCTAAACGACAACTGCACACAGAAAGTAAACCATCTGGTTGAATGCCTCCGTCACAACCTCCTCGAGCTGCAAAATCCACCACGGAGCATTCCTCCATCTTCTTCTCTGCAAATAGATCAATGTACGTAGTAAAACAAGAAAACTAAGTGGCATTGAGAAGACATATTTGGCTCTTCAGTTCTCTTCAGGGTAAATTTGTCGTCAGAAGATGCCCAGCTTGAAGCAACACGTCCGTGCTGAACTGACATGTAGCCTGGATGCTATACAGTAAAATAAATGTGTTTTTGTTTTTCTGCATGGGATTATACATGATATTTTCTGATAGATTCATGATCTATAAGATCGAATTAGTGTCTTCGCTTGCTTGTCTAGTTTTTGTTTCCTGTTGATTAATGGGCAGAGACTGATTGGGCATCAATGTCATAACGGCTACACGACTATTCCTCTTCTATGTATGTTTCAATCACCTTTGCTCAGAGTATCGAATGATAATGGTAGTCACCTCAGGTGTGCATATCTCGTTTTCATTGCTCTTGTATTCTTAAAGGATCCATGAATGTGACCTCCTTTTCTTTTCCCTTTCCCTTGTAAATGCTCAGCTCATGTCTAGACTAAGCAGTCAGCTTTTTGGAATGGCAATGGCAAAAGATCAGCTCCCTAAAACTACAAGTGCTGGTCCACATTAAAAACATAGGTTCCATGTGTCGCAAGAAAAAAGAAAAGGTTTCGTGGCCCCATTGTCATTCACTACAATGTCCTATGGTACACTGTGCAGTAGGTGTGTGCATTACTCACATATAGCAAGCACTATAACAACCACTCCACAAGTCTATACATACCCCGGAGTTCTGAAGTTTCTGGAGTTAGTTGTGGAGGGTGAGCTGGGAAGAGGAAGAATGAGAGTGTCCAAGAGCAGTGTGAATGGGAACACCGAGGAAAGCATGATCTCTCTAGATTTCCTCTCGTAGCATCGGAGGGGAGATTTAGTTATGTGTTTTTCCGATGCCTCCCATTCCTATCGTTCTTGGGTGCTCCTTCCCCTTAATTTTGGCTTGCACACTTAGCTATGCATACATTTAAATGGCAAGACCTTAAGAGTGAGCCTGGGAAGAGGAAGAAAAGAGGGTCTAAGAGCTATAGGAATGGGAACATGGAGGAAAGCACGAGCACTTTCCCCTCTTAACACCGGAGGTGGAGACTTGATTTGAATCAAGATTCCCGATCTTTTGATGAGAGAGATAACTATGATTTTTGGATTTGATCCTCATAATTTGACTACCAACTGTATAGGGAGAACATACACTATTGATATCCATGACAATCTCTGAACCAACTCCATGATGTTATCAACCTTGCTAGAATTATGATCAATCTGTCCATGAAGGATTTTTCCTGTGAGCAACATGAAAAAGTAAGAAAATAGTAGCGTAAGCAATCTGAAATTGCGAATATGCTATAAAGAACAATAATCTCAAGGAGATGATAGAGTGGGGTTCCATAAGCGGTCTTTACAATAGATCTATCCGTCACTAGAGAAGATCACGAAGTCTACACATGGCTAAACTTGAACTAAACAAAACCTGACCGTATTCAATGGCGGCCAAGGGGTATTTATATGTGAAAAAACATCCTTGGACCGATTCGGACTCAACTGACATAAGTAAGGTCAGTTTAAACCGGCCCGGCTAGTTATAATTTTGTCTCCAACTTATCTCAGATAGTGGGATTACAGGCCAACAAAGGCTTGGCCAAAAGACACGTAATCAGACTCAGTATTTAACTAAGTCTTTATTCTTCCATCCCTTGACCAAAACTTTGTTTGATTTTCTATTAGGGCTTCTCTGGTCTGCATCTTCATGTCGCAATGGGGGTTTCAAGGTCCTAAAGTTATCAGTTGAAGACCACCCCGCTCCCAAAAGCTTGACTTGAAACCTCTATTGCTCTTGAAGATTTTGCTAGACCTTCTCTTGTTCTTCGAAGCAGGAAAGTAAAGGAAGTAGTAGTAGCAACGGTTGTATCCATGGAAGTAATATCCTCACCAAGACTTGGCTTCAAGTTTTTCTGGTGCCTCTCATTTCTAGGTGCTCCTTCCTCTTACTTTTGGCTTGCAACAATGTACTGGTACCGAGGTTGTTTTGGCTCCATGCACCGGATACGTTACTGATAGCACGTTTGCTTTCCTTTGGTGCGCCTGATCCAAAGTTAAGATGATGGCAGGCCTTAGTGAAGTTTCTACCCCCAGATTACAATGACAGTTAATGTTTGACAGTATATACATGAATCCACAACAAGGCAGGACGCATGATTGTGAGACATTAAGATGATGCATGAAAATATACAAATCCTGACCAAACAAGAAGGGTCACATAATTTTAGTTGATAATAACATATAGCGGCGCGTATTTATCTCTTGTTCTTTTACTGCTCAACTCCATGCATGATCAAGATAGATGACTGGTCAAAAACACTAGCTGACAATGGGGAGAAACATAGCAGAACAGTGCATATAATATGAACACCGGATATCTTTATCCTTGTATAAGTAGCTAGCAACTTATACAAATCGGGACATGACACATATATAATCAACTAGCAAGAAAATTTTTAGAATGGCAGCAAGGTAAAAATTGCAGGTTGCAACTTAGCATGTAAAATGGGTTGCAGTTTCTAACATTCTACGTCCAGTTAGAAGACCGTGATTGCTATTACTCTCTCCTTAAGTACAAAAAGACACATAACGAGCAATAAATGTCGGTTATCTTTTTTACAGTGGTGAAGCAGAGACAGAACTAACCACCTGACACTATCCAAAATTCCTCGTTCTCCTGCTTATTTCAGATTAAACCAGTCCTGGAAATACTAGACGCTTCAGCAGACGCACACACAGCTGAAAGGAATATGTTCGCGCCGAATCGACATGTTATGTGTGCGGTAACTTCAGGCTGAATAGATTATAGATGGCCAGAAAGCCAGGAACTTAGCAGTGCATGATTTCTTAGTTTCTCGTGGTTAATGTTTGCTAATGTTTCTTCATTTTTAAAATTAGACTGGTCTCTTGTGGTCTGCTCTCCTAGTCCTATTGTTGTGAACATAATTTGTTGAACCTCTAATTTCGTGGGGTAAACATACATGTACATGCTTTGCTTAATTATTTTCTGTAGAATCCAACAATGTTAATTAATTGACTAAAGAGAAGTTGGGAATTCGCGAGCCATTGAATAGTCCAATGATTTGTAAGTATTAGCCTCTTTGTGCAAAAGATCCAATAAGGCCCATTCTCTTCCTCCATCCTGCTTTTGTTCTTAATAAGAATCTGAATAAACGCATGGTTGGTTTAGTTAGGTTTCTTTACCCTTTCTGTAAACGCACAGCCCAGGGTCAATAACTTTCTAGATATGCATAGGTGGATGATCTCTCAATTCGTCTCTAAATGTGGTCCCACTATCATTGATTGTTATGATATATGGCACGTCATGCATGCACTAGCTGTATTCAGTACTTTCGCTCACACAGCACTGCATCATAGGTTTATGTACCAGAACATTGCATTGGATGTTTATATATATTCTAGAAATCCCAAGGAACTGTTCAGTCGAAGTCCTCGCTCTGAAACTCTAGTAGTTGTAAGCAAAGATGGTGAGCCAGGAAGAGGAAGAAAGAGAGGGTCTAAGAGCAGTAGGAAAGGGAACATGAAGGAAGGCACAGCTCTAATTTCTCTAGCGTTAGAAGTGGAGATTTGGTTTGATGTTTTCCTGATGCCTCCCATTCCTATGGTTCTTAGATGCTCCTTCCTCTTCCTTTTGGCCTGCACGATTTTCTTGACTGAAGAAAACAAAAAATCCTCTATGCATGGGTTTAGATGAGGCAACTTTGATAGCGAGCCAGAAAGAGAAAGAAATAGAGGGTCTAAAAGCAGTGGGAACGGGAACAGGAGGAAAGCCTACAATTTTCTCTCCACTAGAATTGGAGGTGAAGATATGATTTTTGTGTTTTCCTAATGCCTCCCATTCCTATTGTTCTTAGATGCTCCTTTCTCTTTGTTTTGGCTTGCATTACGTACAGGGAACAATGTTTAGATTCATGAATCCAATGTGCCTGGACTTGGACCTTGGTCTGATAGTTTCTAATTTCGATTCTACTTTTGTTTAAAGGAATACAGCAGGGGAGAGCCCTGATGTTAGTAAAAATATATTAAACAGTTTAGTAGTGCGCAATTAATTTACAAATTAAAGAGATAATGGAAAAAACTATCCCAGCAACTGGGAGATTTCCAAACTGGCTTTCTGTGAAACTTAAACTATTACCAAACCGCACCATCAAAGTTGGGTTCAGATTCTACTGGAACAGTAAATTTTGCATTATCGTGAATGGATCTACGTCATGGTAGTATACTCAACTGTGACAGTTATATCAGGTAAGAAACTAGCTAGCAAATGTTCAAACTTAATAGCAGGAAACAGAACACTTACAAGCTGAAAACACCTTATAACGTGGCACATATTATGCCGATTCTTTTTCCCTCTAGCCTACTTTTATTTAACTTGCTACACTCAGTCCTTCCATTGTGCAACATAGTATGCAATGAGTCTTTTTCCTGAAAACCCGTGTAGAATATATTACGTCAAATTCAGATATATGAACTTCTGCAGAACATAAAACATAAATATAGAGACGACATAGCTCACGAAACTAGAAGCCACGTGCTAAACTGCTGACGTGTCTGTCCATTGCTTACTAGTCACTCCTGTAAACCGTTGCAACAAAAGCTCAAATAATTAAGCATTACAGTAAATGCAGGCTGGAATGAGAATAAGAATTACTATGTATACAGAGTTGGAAGAGGCAGTAGGATGGAAAAAATAAAAGAAAGAAAGGACCAGTTACATATGACATGAACAAGGAGATCATTTCTAAATTTATTAGCAACCAAACCATACAACATTTATATGGGCATTTCGGTTTTATAACAGAAACTACACAGAATAGGCATATCAAGCAAATGGCAAACAATTTAGGGTTAAGCAAGAAGACTATGTAGCACTGAGAACTGAGAAGACATATTTGTTGCTTCTGTTCTACCTCCAATGATAGGCGGCTAGCAGCATTACAAGATCAATTTGTCGTCAGCAGATGATCAGCTTGAAGCAAGATATACGTGCTGAACTAATGTATTATGTATTGTTCCAGAAAATGTTGATGCTTTTTCTTGCAAGGGATTTTGCATGATTTTGCCTAATAGCTTATTCAATTTTTAAAGTCAAATGAGTGTACTGGTTTGCCTGTCTACTTTTGTTTTCCTCTTACTTATTGTACACACAGACTATGATTGGACAATTATTTCATTGCAGCTACATGAGTATTCGTCTTCTGTAAATGTTCTCCTATCCTCTTTGCTCAAGATCTAATAATAAGGGGCATCACATCAGATATGCCATCTGTCTATCTCATCTTCCTCCATTGCCCTCATTCTTACAGAATCCAAGTGAATGCAAACTACCACCTCTTCTCTTTCCCTTGTAAATGCAAGTCCGTGATCAGGACTACAACAGCTTTTTGGATATGGTGATATGCATCTGCAGAAGATCACCTCCCTATAAGTACAAGTGCTGATCTATATTAACAACTAGGTCCCATGTGGCCACATCATTGAGTGCCATGTCCTTGGTGCAACATGCAGAAGGCATCTTTATTGCTTATAGGCCATAGCACTACACCAGAGGTCTATATATACCTCAAAGCTCTGAAAGAATTGTGCAAAAGTTGAGACATCTTACACTGAGTTCTGAAATCTTTGGGGTTGTTAGTAGGGATGGTGAGCTGAGAAGTGAAGGAAGAGAGAGTCCAAGAGCAGTGGGGATGGGAACACGGAGGAAAGCATAAGTTCCATATTCTCTCTTCTAGCATCGGAAGAAGAGATATGGTTTTGTGTTTTCCCAGTGCCTCCCATTCCTATTGTTCTTGGTGCTCCTTCCCCTTCCCTTTGGCTTGCAGACTTGTGTAAGTAGACAGAACAAGATATTTAAGCAAGATGATAGATCCTTGAGGGTAAGTTTAGGAAGAGGAAGAAAAGAGGGCCTAAGAGCAGTAGGAATGGGAACATAGAGGAAAGCTTAAGCTCTCCATGTCTTCCTTCTACAATGGAGGCCAAGACCTGGAGTTTTCCCAATACCTCCCATTCCTATCGTTCTTAGGAGCTCCTTCCTCTTCCTTTGGCTCACAGTAGTATTGAGGAAAGTGTGCTGAGTTCTTCATGCACCGTATATGCTTTGCTTTAGCACGTTTTACTTTTATTTGGCATGTCCAAATTTATGATGATGGCTTGTCTCAGGTTATGATGATGGCTTGGCCCTAGCATGTAGAATATATTCTCAGATTCTAAAAGAAAAATGACATACATGTTAACTCTTGACTGGTGAGCACATCAATCCAATGCAAGATGCATAACTGCGAGAGTTAAAGATGTAAGAAACTAGTACAGTTCAAAATTAAAAAGAAAGGGCACACAATTTTAGTTCATAATACACATACGTCACTAGCTTTTTTTTTGTACCAAACGTCAATACAGATAAAACACGACTTCCAACGATAGTAGTTGGAGTAGAGAGTGGAGAGGAACAGAAAATAATAGTACATCGACACGAACACTGGATAGTATCTGTGAAAGTAGTTAGCATCTTAGTTGCACAATTATTCAGATCCCAGATCGGCTCAACTGCTCCTATTCCTAGTCAGCAATAACATGGGTCATGGGGCATCGGAAGCAAATGGAGAACAAAAAATACATAGACTAGCAAGGATATTAGTACAACGTCAGCGAGAATACATATTTGTAGCTTCTAACATTCTACGTACTTCCAATGAGAAGACAGTGATTGCTACTAATCTCCCCTTAAGTACAACAAGATACTTGTGATCTCACATAATCTCCTCTACAGTGTTGTGAAGCAGAGACCAAGCTAAGCTACCTGAGTACCTGACAATCTTCAAGACTCCTAGTTATCCTGCTTATATGGAATTAAGCATTTCCTGTAAATAATAGGTGCTTCAGCAAATGCATTCTTGCATACACAGCTGAAATCGATATGTTCATGCTGAAGCAACGTGTAAAATAACTTTAGGATGAATACATGACCAGAAAATAACAATCCGTCAGTTTGTTCTTCCTAGGGATTGTGGCTAATTTTTATTCGTTTGTAAAATCAAAAAGATTTTTGGTCTGCCTGTCTGGCTTTGCTTCCCTGTTGTAAAAGAACACAATGTTGTTGGACCTCTCAGTTCTTGGGGTAAACATACATGGTACATGCTTTGCTTAATTATTTTCTATAGGGAAGAACGTAACAGTATTAATGAACCGTGCTCTTTTGTGGTTAGCTAAAGTTCAAATACATGTGATGTTGACACTTGACGGTTCACTAGTTAATCGAGTCGTGAATAGTGCAATGTTTGTGAAAAAATTGTGCACAAAATCCAATGACGAGGTCCATGGCATATGTGATGTGCTCTCTTCTCCACCCTCCCTGCTCTCACTCTTAACAAGAATCCGAGTCAATGCCTGGTTCCCTTTCTTTCCTGTAAATGCACAGCACAGGGTTAAACCTTTTATGTTTAACTGTTATGTGGACCCACTGTCACGTGTCCTTGACTGCTATGTCCTACGGCGCACCATGCAGGATGTGTTCATTTCATTGCTTTCCTCGCAGGGATTCTGTGCAGTGTAGAGCAATGCACTAAACGCCTATATATATCTCAGAACACTACAGGAATTGTTCAACAGTTTGAGCCTCCTATTGTTAAAGTTGTGGAGTTTAATGGCTGGAGAGTGAGCTGGGAAGAGGAAGAGAGTGTTTCTAAGAGCAGTGGGAATAGGAACATGGAGGAAAACCTAGAGCTTAATTTTCTCCTCCAGTATTGGCGGTAGAGATTTGCTTTGTGTTTTCCCGATGCCTCCTATTCCTATCGATCTTAGGTACTCCTTCCTCTTCCCTTTGGCTTGCACAATTACTTTTAGGGGAGAAAACAGAAAGTACCAGTGCATAGGATTAGATGATGAAGTGTTGAGAGTTAGTCGGGAAGAGGACGAAAAGAGGGTCTGAGAGCATTGAGCATGGGAACATGGAGGAAAGCCAAACTTTTCCTTGTCTCTAGAACTAAGGGCTGAGATTTGTTTCGAATGTTTTCCCGATGCCTCTCATGCCTATTGTTCTCAGATGCTCCTTCCTCTTCCTTTTGGCTTGCACACTAACACTAGTTTACTTGAGACAACAGAAGACACCGAATCATTTGCTTAGCTAATGAGATTTTGAGGGTGAATCGAGAAGAGGAAGAAAAGAGGGTCTATGAGCAGCTAACACGGGAACATGGAGAAAAGCACACAGTTTTTGTTTCCTTTTAAATTTAGAGGTTGGGATTTTTTTTGGAACTTTCCCAGTGCCTCCCATGCCTATTGGGTGCTCCTTTTGGGCTTGCACAATTTCTCTGTGAACTCATGGTTTTCTGGTCAATACCAACTCAAATTAACCCGACTGAAATTAGTATATGACGCAATAACTCAGCATAACTCAGACAAAATTCTGCCGAGAATTCTATAACAATCTTTGGCCAATTCTGATCGTAAGCAGTAAATCAGCCTGTCACCATCGGTTCTGATATCTTTGCCACCAGTAGCATGGAGTGTGTCATGAGAACTCTCAGCAATTAAATAGTACGTGAATGTTGTTAGATACATATGTATTGTATTCGTATTTTAGTTGTGTTAAGTTTCCTTTCCTTATACAAGACATGTACATGTACTATACATTTGGCCAAGAGCCCATGGAACCTCCGATCCCGGAACTTCCGAGGAAAATCTCGGACCCTTTAAGATTTGTTCCACATAGGAACGAAACCGAACCTCGGAACCTCCGAGTCGAAATCTCTTGTAGTCGAAACATGAATAAAATTGTTACCCCTTCATCAGAACCTCCAAGAACCCACAGAGCTTATGAGGGTGGCCCGTTTAAATTGCCCCACAAGGCCGGTTTAAACCATATAAGGCAAAAATAGAACCGAATCTCATACCCTCCGAGAAAAACTCAAACACTGAGAATGCGACCACCCGGGCACAAAAACTGATGTGGAACCTCCGAGAAAAGTCCTAGAACCTCCAAGAAATGCTCACACAAAAGGACAAAGCCTCATCCCAACTCACTGGGCACTCAACTAGAGCTGACCTGGCCCGGCCGGTCAAATCACTCGACCCTAGACACCACATCTAGGAGCTGATCTTGGAGCCTCCAAGAGCATGTCTCGAAACCTCTGAGAAAACACAAACAAAGACTAGAACCCCAAGACCTAGCTCCCCCAACATAACAGGAACACGAAGATATGCAACTTATGCAATGGTTTGAGCATTCGACACGCGCATGATCAAGCTATTGGCCCGATAGCCCTCTCGATAGTACAATTATCTATCATATAATCTGGTTTATCACCAAACACCTTGAGACCGGTCAAACTAGGAAAACATAGTCTAAGCATACCTTCGTCTTGCACATTCCACTTAAACCTCGATGTCCACGATTGTGCACACTCCAAGCCGGAATCACCTTGATCATCATTGTTTGATGAAGTATTTCATTTGGCTCCGCATAATCCATTATAGAAAGCCTTCTCTTGAAAACCATCTTCACATATTCATCAACACTTGATGGACCACAAAATTCAAGTACATCTCTAACACATAGCACTTAACTTGAACTTGCCTTGCTCATCTTGTTCACCTCTTAATTTTTGTCTACTTAAGCTTGTGGTGATAATCCTTGCATCTTTGATGAATATCATCATTTGATGCCAATCTTCACTTGAGCTTCATGAGATTATCCTCTTGATGCCATCTTACCAAGTGGTAATTAATTTACAGACTCACTTTTCTCACACATACAAAATGGATTAGTCCACAAAATGCAATACACAATTACGTACCTAGTCTACTTGGTCACACGATCACAAGTGACATATCCTTTAAGCTCTATGTTGATCGTCTTGGGTTCATCCTTGAACTTTACAATAGTCAACATTTATCTTCTCGCGAACTTCACTTTGATCCCCTATGGCTCGCAATTTTACCCCATTCATGATCCATAGAAGTTCACTTCATCTCTTCTTGATCACATGAAATTCACCTCTTGAACACATTTAATCATGATGCATGTCTTGACTTTGTGTCATTCATCACCCGAATCCATTCAATGTTTTGCATGCATCACCTATGAAACATAATCTCAATCCAACTCAAAGAAAATTATTAGTTCATAGAAGTTGTCATTAATTACTGAAGCCACACTCAATAGCAAGTTGTGGCAAGGAAGAAATAGAGGGTCCAGTGGTGGAGGAATAGAAGGAAAGCCTACAAATCTTTCTCTACAATTGGAGATTAGGATATGACATTATGTTCTCCTAATGCCTCTCATTCCTGCTATTGTTAGATGCTCATTCCTCTCCTTTTTGGCTTGCACATTATACAACATGTTTAGATTCTTGCATCCAACGTGTCTCGCCGTTGACCATGGTTTAATAGTTTCTAATTTAGATTATATTAAATAATTACTTTGCACTATTGTGCTAGTTGATCCACATAATGCAATATATGAAGAGACATGATTTTCTACGCCCGTAGGGTAGTTAACACCACAAGATCCAGTATGTGTTCGTGCTTTGAGATTTGCATATTTCGTGTCTTACACTAAGTAACATTATACTCTCTCTAATAAACCTAATTGCTATATCTTGTTTATACTAATCCAATTTCATTCAAGCTAGGCATTGAAAACTAATTCATGATTAATTGATAGTGGAATCTAGATTACATCAACCATGTCCTAGACACGATAGTAATATAGATTTGGCTTTATATATTAAGGTGTGAAACGAGTATATGCTATAGTGATGGGGATGGGCGTGGTATTACCACGAGGTTAGCAACATATTTCCGATATATTCAATTGCGAGAGATCATATTCACTGGTACAAAACAAGCTACCACATGTTCACAAGTCAGGAGAGACAACACACTCGGTTGATAACATCCCAAGTTCACAACTTTATTTAACTAGCTGCATTGCTATATTACCGGTCCTTCCAATGTGCAACATGGTGTACAAAAATTCTCTCTCCCAAATACTACGTACAAATAATTTGTAAAAGTGAAATTAAGATATATGAACTTCTGCAGAACAGCAAAAGGCGCATACTGAGAAGACTAACACAAGAGTTGGAGCAGACAGTGAGCGAGAGATTGAAACGAAAGGAACAGAACAGTCACAGATTGCCAACCAGTAAAATTATATGGAATAGATCAGCTTTTACGTCGGAGATTATACGTACATCACACAATACCATAGCAAACAAACACAAGAGGGCCGAACATCCCCATCGATTACCGTTACAAAAACGACGAGATACAATTTTTACATACGACAACAACTAAAAGGAAACGAAAACAACTGGTGAGCAACACAGACATCACCAAACACGAGCTCATTTCACTAGCAACCTCTCAGGCTAGAGATCTAGCAGCGAAGAAGAACCGAGCTATCAGTTCCTCAGCAAAAACGACAGACACCAACAGCTGACCACAGAAAGTAAACCATCCGGTTATTCTTTGCGTCACCGGAGGCCACTCATGAACCCTGTTGAATGCCTCCTTCGCAACCTCCTTGAGCTGCAGAATTCCTCTAGGGGCATTCCTCAATCTTTCTCTTTTCTGCAAATAGGCAAATATATATGTAATAAAACAAGAAAATTAAGTGGCATTCAGAAGAGATATTTGGCGCTTCTGTTCCCTCCAAGGTCAATTTGTCGTCAGAAGATGCCTAGCTTGAAGCAATGCCGACATGTGCAACGAGTTTAGCCTGAGTGCTATATATATTACAAAATATGTTTTTATTTCTCTGCATGGGTCTGTACATGAAGTTTTCTGGTAGAGTCATGATCTGTATGATCCAAATAGTGTCTTCACTTGCTTGTCTAATTTTATTTTCTGTTAACTGATGAGCAGAGACTAAAAAACTCGACCAACAGACAATTAAGAACAACCGTGAGCACGCACGTAGGCCAAGCCTTGAACGTGGCGGATAGGCTAGGCGAGCACAGGCGCCTCTAGCCAACCAGCGACACTCATTGAGCATCTATACGATTCTTTGTCTTCTATGTATGGTTTCATCCTTTTTGCTCAATATTCTTAAAAGGATCCATGAAGGCGACCTCCTTTTCTTTTCCCTTTCCCTCGTAAATGCTCAGTTCATGTCTAGACTAAGCAGTTGGCTTTCTGGATTTGCTGACATATATGCAATGGCAGACGATCAGCTCACTACAACTAAGTGCTGGTCACATTAACAACATAGGTTCAATGTGTCTCAAGTAAAAAGCACAGGCTTGATAGCCCCACTATCACTGTGTTAAACAATATATAATCTGGTGATTGAAACAGATACGGTTGGCTAAGGGTGATCTTGAGAAACTCTGAAGATTACGAACTCTGAAGATTACATACTCTAGCTCGTACGAGCTACAATCTGTTGTATATTCAGTTTAGATTGTAACGGCCCGTGTAATCTGTTATCTATGTAATCTCTGCCTATATAATGAGATATAATGCCAGCCTATTCAGTGCGGCAAACAAGATCAATCTACCTCGTTTTTACACACTGTTATGTCCTATTGTCCACTGTGAAGTAGGTGTGTCCATTACTCATATGTAGGCACTACACCAACAACTCCACAAGTCTATATATTCCCAAGATCTATGCAAGAGTTGTGCAACAGCTCAAGCTGCTTCTTCTGAGCTCTTAAGTTTCTGGACATAGATTATGGCGGTGAGCCGGGAAGAGGAAGACTGAGAGGGTCCAAGAGCAGTGTGAATGGGAACATCGAGGAAAGCAAGAGCTCTCTAGATTTACTCTCCTAGCATTGGAGCGGAGATTTAGTTCTGTGTTTTTCCGATGCCTCCCATTCCTATCGTTCTTGGGTGCTCCTTCCCCTTCCTTTTGGCTTGCATATATATATATATATATAGATGGCAGGACCTTTAGAGTGAGCTTGGGAAGAGGAAGTAAAGGGTCTAAGAGCTGTAGGAATGGGAACATGGAGGAAAGCGTAAACCTTTCGTTTCTTCTATCTAACACTAGAGGAGGAGACTTGGTTTTAGGTTTTCCTAATGCCTCCCGTTTCTAAAGTTCTCAGGCGACAATGTACTAGTACCGAGGTGTTTTGGCTCTTCATGCACCGGATATGATACTGATAGCATGTTTTCCTTTCCTTTGGCGTGCCTGATCCAAAATTAAGATGATGGCATGACCTTACTGAAGTTTCTATCCCAGACTGTACTAAAACAATGACACAATTGTTTACTGGCAGTATACACATGAATCCGCAACAAGGCAGGGCATATAATTGCGAGACACTAAGATGATGCAAAGAAATGCAAAAATCTTTGAGAACATCACCCCTAACTCTGGTACTTGGATGGTGCTTTTTAGAAAGGATATTATCCTACAATCTTATAGGTTCAAGTAGAAGTCTAGGTCTCCTCTCCTTAGTTGGCTGGACTCTATTGTTTAATCTTGTACCTCTAGGTTTGTCCCTGGAGTTATGTACATTCCCCAAACCCCTTCCTTGTAAATATTCTCTTTACTTAATAAAATATATATTGTCGGGTCTTCCCTACAGTTTTTCCTTAAAAAACTAGACAAATTTTGACCAAACAAGAAAGGACGCAAAAGTTTATTTTTATAATAGCATATGATGGCACGTATGTGGGTCCTGTTCATTAGTGTATAATATAACTCCGTGGTTAAAGTTTGCTAATGTTTCTTCTTTTCCAAATTAGACTGGTCCTTTGGTATGCTCTCCTAGTTTTGCTTTCCTATAGTTGTGAACAGAACTTTTAGAACCGCTCAGTTCTTGGGATAAACATACATGGTACATGTTAAGTTATGATCCAAATTCATATAGAGGCTAACTTCTGACGGAGCGGAGGCCCGTCGCCGGTAGGCTTGGGCCGGTAGGCTACGGCCCAAGCCTACCGGCGACGGGCCTCCGCTCCGTCAGAAGTTAGCCTCTATATGAATTTGGATCATAACTTAACAGTACATGCTCCACTCCATTATATTTTCTATAGAGACTAACA
Source organism: Stipa capillata (assembly GCA_019208055.1). Lineage (NCBI taxonomy): Eukaryota > Viridiplantae > Streptophyta > Magnoliopsida > Poales > Poaceae > Stipa > Stipa capillata. The sequence goes on from JAGXJF010002589.1 coordinate 1,550,428, forward strand.
GTGTTAATTAATTATACTCTAAGATTAAAGAGAAGTTGGAAACTCACAAGCCATTGACACTGGACAGTTCGCTCCTCGACCAAATCGTGAATAATGCAATGAGTTTTAGGTTTTAACCTCTTTGTGCAAAAGATCCAGCAATTCAAAAATAATAATAATAAGCCCATGGGGTGTCCTCTCTTCCATCACCCTTTCTGTAAATGCACGGTCCAGGGTCAATAACTTCCGAGATATGCATTGGTGGAAGATCTCTCGATTCATCTCTAGACCTGTCCTCATTAACATAGGTGTTCTATGATCCCACTACAATAGATAGGTGTGTTCATTACTTTCGCTCATGGAGCACTCCACTATAGATTTATGCACCAGAACATTGCACTGGAGGTCTATATATATATATACTCTAGAGTTCCCTGTTCAATCGAACTCCTTACTCTGAAACTTTAGTAGTTGTATGCCAAGATGGTGAGCTGGGAAGAGGAAGCAAGAGAGGGTCTAAGAGCAGTAGAAATGGGAACATGAAGGAAAGCCCAGCTCTGATTTCTCCTCTAGCATTAGAGGTGGATATCTGGTTTGATGTTTTCCTGATGCCTCCCGTTCCTATGGTTCTTAGATGCTCCTTCCTCTTCCTTTTGGCTTGCACTACACAGGGAAGAGCATGTTTAGATTCATGAATCCAATGTGCCTGGCCTTGGACCTTGGTCTGGCAGTTTCTAGTTATTAAGATTCATGTTTGTTTAAGAGAATACAGCAGAGGAGACCCCGCTGTTAGTAAAAATATATTAAAATAGTTTAGTAATGTAAAGTTAGTTTGCAAAAGGATAAGGAAAAGAACTATCCCAGCCACTGGGAGATGTCCAAACTGGATTCTGTGAAACTTAACTATTACCAAATCCACATCAGCAGGACGCAATCCCTCGCTCCCTCTTATAGAACATCCCTAATATACTCGATTGTGAGAGAGTTATGTGAAACTAGCAAACTAGGAGGATATCCCGCATGGGGAGGACCCTTTTCTCGTGGCTTTTCTGTCCCATGAGGTGTTGCAATGAATGATTAATATCGAGTATAAGCTTAAATCTCATGGGGTGGTGTTGGAGTTCGGCGAGTGGAACCTCCAACCGACATTCCGCCATCCTTTCGCTTTGATATCGTCTAGGTGCATGACACAGGTGTACCGCACGCTTTTAGTCACTACTTGGGGATGTGGGCGATGGGGACGGTGACCGGTGCTACACAGGCTGTGGATATGCGCTGTCTCCGTAAACGAGGCATTGTGCATATCCAGGTGGCTATGTTGAACAAAAAATAGCTACAGGTCGAGACTGACATTGTTTTGGGGTCTGGCAGCTATGAAATTCACTTCGACTTGGAGGATGAGTCCTTCCTAGTCGAAGAGGATGATGTAAACTCTGACATGATGGATGGTGATGGGGGTGCAGGCAATAAATCGCATGACCGGGAAGAAGATCCTAGGACCGTGACGGGAATAAACAGGCAAAAGGGAATTCCTAGGAGAGCCCAGCTGATCCTTTTTATTACGGTGCAAGACACTACCATGCAGGTTCAGACGGTTCTCCACATTGTTGTGGTGCCCCCTTTGCACCCCGACCTCGGTTTTTGCCAACAACGAGCTCCGACAGATCGTTTGGGGGGAGGGGTGTTCTTCGACGGTCCAGCTTGCGGGATCAGCCAGGGACGGTGTCCCTAACACGCCATCTTCGTCGTGGATGGAGTCCGCTACGACAATGAGGATGATGTTGTAGCAGTGCGAGATGTGGTAGCACAGTGTATGCCGCCGCCGTCTTTGCCTACTGCTCCTGCCGCAGCTGATGCAAGCTCTAGTGTGCTCAAGTCGCAACCTACCATACCGTGGAGCCCACCTTCAATGTCTGCCATAGCTACCGTGGTGGCTTTTTGCGGCGATGTAGCAGCGCCTGGGCCGCTTGTGCTGGCTGCCTTGACTGCTGCGGCAGGTCGTAGCGATCTTGCGGTAGCGTTAAGGTCCCCTGTGCCGTCTGCTGCAACAGCCTATTCCGGTGCTATGGCTGAGCTGGACTAGTTGCTATGTCACATGCCGGTGTTGTGGCGGATGCTGTTGCTACCATGGCGAGATCCCTGACCACCCCGTTGCGAGATGGTGGCCACCAGCGGAGTGGGCGCACAAACAGTGTGACTCCTGAGGGCCACATAGCTGCGGATGAGGACTCGCTGGCCCGTGCCTTGCGTTGCACTGCCATCCGCAACATGGCTCATCCACTAGGTATGCCACCTGCCACACCCAGCTATTTCAATGTTGTTTTTGATTCTCTTATATCATCCAATGTTAGTAAACTTGGGGTCCCTATGGATAAGAATAGCATAGAGGTTGTGGTTTATATTAGATCAATTATAGGAATATGGAATTTGATTGGCTTAAGGTGTTACCTAAAAAGAGGGATAAAACTTTGACTCTAATGTCTAATTTTGTTGTGTCGAGTGAAGAAGAGGGGGAAAATAATTACGATACACTATTGTTGAACCATTTGTGCGGTGATGTAGTTGAAGAGGTGATGGATGAGGTGGAGCTTGGACACTCCTTCTGTGACCTATAAGCTATCCCTCGAAAATCTACCTCTTCAAAGAAAAGAAAAAGTCGTAAAGAACGGCTTGCCAAAAAGGCCAATGTCTCTAAAATTAAAGGTGGTTCAAGGCATGTTCTGGGATAGTGGAGGTCTAGAAGACTTGGCTAAACAATAATACATTGCCAAAAACGTAATTGACCATAATCTCAATTTTGTGGCCATTTTGGAGACAAGCAAAATTGCCTTCACATTGTCTGGTAGGCGTGACTTTTTATGGCATTGCCTCCCGCCAAGAGGTCACTCTGGTGGTATCCTTTTTGGGATATATCAAGGTTATGTTGATGTTATGGTGATATGCAATGGGGAATATTTTGTTAAGTTCTATCTTCGGAATAAAGCTGATAAATTTATAGGAAGTCTTGTTGTATATGGTGCACCAGAGGATAACTTTAAACCAGCCTTCTTGGCTAAATTGGTTCTCTTGTGTTGTCATAAGCTAATCCCATGTTGATCGATGGAGATTTCAATACCATTCGGCATACACGTGAGAAAATAAGGACAGATTCAATAGCCGATGGCCGTTCCTATTCAATGTTTTTATTCACAGCCTGGATTTAAGGAAAATTGAGCTATCGAGCCGTCAATTCACATGAGCCAATTCCCAAGATGACTCGACTTTTGAGAAGCTGGATAGAGTGCTTATATCTACTGATTGGGAAACTCAGTTCCTCTTAGTCATAGTCGTAGCACTTGACTGGTCCTTGTCGGATCATACACCACTATTATTGGATATTGGAATGCAGCTTATCGATGAGTAAAAAGCCTTTTAAGTTTGAAGTTGGCTGGCTCACTCGTGATGGCTTCATTGAGATGGTGTCTGGCATTTGGCAAAAGGCATATAAGGGCTCCACTCCTATTCCAAAATGGCAAAATAAAGTTCGTACGCTTACATGATATCTCAGAGGCTAGGCTATCAATGCTAGCAGTGAATACAAAAGAGAAAAACAATGTCTCATTGGTATTGTTGATAAGCTTGATAAAAAAAAGCCAAAGTCAATATACTGCCTGATCAAGAAGTAACCTTAAAACAACAATCGAACGACCAATTGGCTAAATTGTTACATAAGAAGAAATCAAATGGTATCAACGTGCCAGGGAAAACACTTTGTTGAAGGCGATAACAATATGAGTTATTTCCACAAGGTTGCAAATGGCAAGAATCGTAAGCAACAAATCTTTCAATTGGATAGCAATGATGGTTCTATAGTGGGTGAAACGCAGTTGAAATCGCACATTATTTCATACTACAAGAACCTCTTCAGCCCTCCCAAATCGAACAATTTCTCGATGATTGATGTCGGGTCCGAATGGGTTCCCCGCCGAGTTTTGATCATATCTTTGTGGACGTCATAAAGAACGCGAGAATCCCGCAGATTGCGAGCACCTCCGTCCGTACCAGGTGGCAGAAGACGACCACATCGTTGGCATAGAGCAGAGACCACGGTTGATAGGTCCTCAAGGATGAGACGACACAGCAGCCTTGTCTCTGCCGCTTTGGCGAAGAGACGGTTCAGGATCCAATACGAAAAATATAGGGGAGAGCGGGTCGCGGCAGGCGGGCCTGGTACGCCATTGATCAAGACCCTAGTGCTGGCGGTGGATAGGTTGGCTTGCATAATTTCTTGGACGAATGAACAAAAGACAGCTTGATGGTTCAATTGGTCTTTTTGGCTTGCACAATTTCTTGGTCAATAAAAGACAGGTTTATACTTCAAATTGGTCTTCCGCTCTGTACGATATGGAAAGTACTAGGTGTGCTTTATTTCCGTCGCGTGTATGAAATCATGCGTATGCAGAGATGATGTCTTGGTCTTGGTGCAGTGTGTGTGTCATATCACAGTAAGTTAAGTTAGCAGCTAGTATTAACTAGTGGGCACAGTGGCACATGAATGATGAAGTCCTATCTTTGTAAGATAGGTAATAGTGAAATAAATTATATGATGTATAAGACGCCAGCCAGTATTCAGCCCTAATGAGATAATATATTTTTTAAGGAAAAGAGGGACGGAATGCTTTTAGCAGTTAGCACATATGCAAGGGATACATTCTAACATTGACTGTTGAAATGTTCAATTCAAATGGATTACAGATTACTTCTGAAAGGTGCAAAAGGTACGTCGGCAAACAAAGTTCTTGTGGTACCTACACACTGCTCACTAAGTACAGATGCAGTCTGAACACTGTCACACGATGAATGCACATATAGGAATACTGAAAAGCTATGACGACAATTTGAAACTCGAGAGCTAGTAATGCGCTTGCTCTGAATAAGAGTTTTTTTTTAAGGATGCTCTGAATAAGAGTTGGAACACATCGTGGAAGGGAAAAAGAAAACATAACATGAAGCCGGACGTATTCATAGAGCAATTTAGCCGCAAAGAAGACTTGAATCGGATTAGTTTTTCCTTTTGAGATTAAATTAGTTAGTCAAAAGTCAGCCTACTATGAACAAGATTAGCTCGGGCAATATTTAAGATAATTTCATTCTCGAATTACCCCTTAAGTGTCGAAATTAGCTCAGGCAAATCCCTTTATTTAATTATTTCCACAAGTAGTCTCGAATTGCCTCTTAAGTGTTCTCGACTTGTTCGCTAGTTGTTAAATTTTGCTCCAATAATGTTCACAAATGTTTCATAAGTATTGTTGGATTGTTTCACTATTGCCTTACTGCCACTAATAATCACAAATTATTCCATGTGCATTGCTGTGGCTGTTCCACAGTAGTCACGAATTGTGTCGTTCGCACAAATTTTCTTCCATTTCTTCTATATTTTTATTCCACTAGTAGTCATGAATTATTCTACGTGCATTTTTCGTATTCTTTATCAATAATCACGGATTGTTCCATGAGCACTAAATTTTTGTTCCACTTATTATAATATTGTGTTCTACTGGTAGGGATGAATTGTTCCATGTGCATCTTTCGCGTTGCTCCTCATCTGGTCGTGAATTGTTCCACGAGCACCAAAACTTTTGTTAAAATTTTTGTTCCGGTAATTATAATTTTAGTTCCCTAGTAATCTTGAATTGTTTCGCGTCCATGCTTTGTATTGTTTTCACCAGTAGTGAATTATTCCATGAGCATTAAATTTATGTTTCATTTATATATCTTCATGTTCCATAAGTCCATGATTCAAGTCTGAAATCAACTGAAGTAGCATTACATGTCCAAAAGACCTTAACAGGATAATTATACCATAAGGTTCCTAGCATAAAGTACTTAAGAGTAGCGACTTAGAAATATAAATGCTGGAACAATGAAAATAAAAATTCAACTGTTGGGTACTATGCGTTATGGTGCACAATGCAGTAGGTGCGTTCATTACTTATCGCTTCCACTTGGGCTCGTTACAGTCCAGAGCAAAGCAATACATTGGAGGTCTATATATACCTCAAAACACTACACGTATTGTTCAATAGTTCAAGCTTCTCTTATAGAAGAGTTTTCGATCATCAGGATGAGCAGGGAAGAGGAAGAAAGAGAGGTTCTAAGACCGGTGGGAATGGGAACATAAGAGAAAGCATGAGCTATCCATTTTCTCTAGCATTGGAGCTGGAGTTTTCATTCGGTGTTTTCTCGATGCCTCCCATTCTTATCATTCTTGGGTTCTCCTTTCTCTTCCTATTTTCTCACGCGATTGTTTTAGTAGAGAAAACAAAGACACTCGTTTATACATCTCGATGAGCGATGCCTTAAGAGTAAGTCGGGAAGAGGAAGAAAGGGGTGTCTAGGAGCGGTAGGCATGGGATCATGGAGGAAAGCCTAAACTCTTCTTTCCATGTAAAAGTTGAGGGTCAAGATTTTGCTAGTGTTTTCCCGATGCCTCCTATGTCTATTGTTCGTAGGTACCCCTTCCTCTTCTTTTGCCTTGCACAACTGTTTTAGCAAACAAGACGAAACATGTACATATATAAATTTGAGGGCGAGTCAGGAAGAGGGAGAACAGAGCGTCTAAGAACGACAGGCATCGGAACGTGGAGGAAAGCGTAAACTCTTCATTCCGTACATAATTAGGCATCAATATTTGTTTTGGTGCTTTCCGGGGAGCTCCCATGCCTGTTGTTCTTGGGCACTCCTTCCTCTTCCTTGCAGCCCTCACAGTGTTTTCGATCAGAGGAACAAAAGACAGCTTCATGCTTTCATGGTTCGGTTGGCCCTCAGTTCGTTCTTCAAAATGTTTGCTTAATTTCTTGAACTGTCCATCTCTAGTTCCTTCTATATGACACACGGGTCTACACAATCTAGACTAAACCCACTGATACAAGATGGTACAAACGGCGCACACACACAAACAAAGAATGGAATCACTTGAGCGCAGCTGCTAGCTCAGACCTTGCCATTGCCATCGCCGTTCTGATCCTTCTCGTCGATGTTCCTGACGGGGCCCTTGAACCACTTCCTTGCGTCCACCACCCACCACAGCATGATCAACCCAACACGAAGCCGAGCGCGATGGGGGCGTAGTTGAAGGTGGCCATGCTGATGGGGTACATGGTGGGGAGCAGGAAGACGGAGCATGTGTAGCAGATCCACAGGAACGCCACGAGGCACACGGGCCTGCTGGCACCGCCTAGGTAGAAAGGCCCCGGCCGGAAATCCTCCTCCCGCATCACCATCCGGGCGAAGATGGGCACCGCGTACCCGCCCACCCACCCGATGGTGGCGATGGAGGTGATGGCCGTGAACACCACGTTGATCTTCAGGATGGGCAGCCCCAGCAGCGCGCACACGGCCGCGCACAGCCACACCGCGTTCCCGGGCACCTTGTGCCTCGGGTGGATCCGGCGCCACACCGACGAGAACGGGACTCCGCGGTCCCGCGCCAGCGCGTACACCACCCGCGCCGCGCTCGTGGTGATGGAGAGCCCGCCGAAGAAGAAGGAGCCCCAGATGACGAAGAGCAGCACGATGGCGCCCGTGGAGCTGTTGTACCTCCCGTGGAACGCGTCGTACAGTATCTGCGCCGGCACGAACGTCCCGGCGGTCTCGTTGGTCGGATCATACAGGTAGCTGAAATCCTGCGAGAAAATTCATACGATCGTTAAGGGACTGACGATTGGACTTTGGCTAGCTGTTTGGAGTCTGCAGAGTGATCTGGGATGATATGGAGCTAGCCTGACCTGGATGCTGAAGGTGAGGGCGAGGATGTAGGCCCAGCCGAAGACCGAGATGATGCCGATGCTGGTGAGGATGGCGATGGGGCCGTTCTTGTCAGCGCCCTTGGTCTCCTCCGTCAGGTGCGCCGCCGCGTCGTACCCGTACAGGGAGTACTGGCTCACCAGGAGGGCCAGGACGGCGGCGTAGGCGCCGCTGCTGATCCCGGTCACCTCCGGCGTAGTCTCGAAGTGCGTGAACACGTACGAGGCCGGCTGCGTGGTTTTCGCCACCAGGGGGACCATGATCACTATGACGGTGCCACCGATCACCTGCATGCGCAACAATCAGATAGCAAACTGAATCCGTGTGGCAGGATTTGGGAGTTGGCGAGAAACTGAATTGACATTTGTTACAAATCACTTGAAAACGTTCTGAGAGCAACTTAGAAGGGATTGTTACCTGCCACCACATGGAGATCACGTCGAGAATGGCGATGACTTCTAACGCGAAAGTGTTGAGGATAGCCCAAATCAACGTTAACCCAAGGTACATGACGAGGAACAGCCAGCGAGGGGCCAAGTACCCACCCCCTTTATTCGTGCCGGTGCATAGCAGAATTATGCTCTGCAGTACCTGGGATCCTGCATACGCCTGCAACAAGGGAGAGTAAAAAATGACACATTACATCAGAGATTTGCATGGTTAAACCAAATGATCAAAGAAATGAACAAGCATGCGAGTTTCTGTGTGCCAAAGAGACATACCTGTGTGCCAATTCCGGCAATGAGGCCTATGGCCTCCAGCCAAGCGCAGCACCACGATGCCAATGGGCCCCAGACTGGCCCAGCCAAATGAGCAGCCCAGAAATACAGAGAACCGGTGGTCTGTTTTCAAAGAGGAAAAACAATGTTAGTAGAAGAGCACATCAGATGTGATCAGAATTCAGACACACACACACAGATTCCCCAAGAATAACAGGTGCAGCAAAACAAAGCATTCAAGTTCCAGTCACGCGACATTTCCACTCGGGAATCAGAACTAGATTTGCAAGACTTTTTTATCTATATGAACACCAAAACTCGATCACGCGTTGCGATGCGATCCACCAGCATCAGTTCAGTAGGCTTAATAGAACAGTGATAAGAAGAGCCGGATTTACGGATGATGAAATGGTGACCAGCAGGGAAGGAAGAGAAGCGTGTGTGCTTACAGGGAAGGAAGAGCAGATCTCGGCCATGGCGATGCCGACGAACCAGGTGAAGAAGGAGACGACGACCCAGCCCCACACGAGGCTGGCCGGCCCGGCGTACTGCAGGCTGCTCCCGTACAGCGGCGTGATCCCCGTGAACAGCGTCATCGTCGAGAAGGAGATGGCCAGCGTCTTGAACAGCGTCTGCGACACATGCAGAAATAAGTATATACATCCATCTCTTGAGAAACACAAAAATAAACTACCAAAATGAAATGTAAACCAGTCATGCAGGATCACAGATTCACAGTTTCAGTGAAATAAGAACATGCAATGTAACCAGTGTGTCATAAGAACATATACAACAGATTGCGAGCACTGAAGCCCTGCTAGTCCTCTCCTCTCCATCTTTGCCACAAACCACCGGCAAGTGACAAAATGAAAAATAAAAAGGAAATTCATCCTCACCAAACTAGGCAATATCACAGTTTAATAGTAACAAATTTAGTCAAAATTCAACTCCCTTATCTTACCATCTACCTTACAAAAGCCAAGAACGAACTCATACACAGGAGAAATTTTTTTAAAAAAAAATGGCGGCATAACCGTACCATCTCCCTCCGGAGCTCCTGCTTGTAGCCGAGCTCGTTGAGGCGCTTCTCGCCGGAGTCCACCATCGCCTCTCCCCCGGCCATGGCGCGGGAACCCGACGAGTTCTCGCCGCCCTTCTCCAAGATTTCTCTTGCCCTGTTTTGATCGGCACGAGTCCACGCCTCTCGCGTTCCTGACGCCTTGGGAGTCTGTATATCGAGAGGAGCGCAGCTAGTGCGGCGAGGAGAGGGAGGAAGCGCCTAAAAGGCTTATAGCGGCTACGCACACACACTCGTGACAAGTCCTCTTCTCGTCTTGGGGAAGAGAAGAAGAGGAGGTGTTGGATTGCTGGACTGCTGCGGTGTTGCATGCGTTCGTTAGATGCTCCATTTGCTGCGCTGCTGATTTGCTTGCTTGGTTTGTTTAGAGTTTGGTGCAGTTTGCGGCCTACTCTTGCGTTGACTAACGGGATTCTCGGAGGCAGCTCTCTCTCCTGCTAGTCTGCTACTCACATGGCAAATTGCATGTGTACAATCAAAGTGTACCACATGTATTGTTTATTCCGTGAGAAAATTAGGAGGTTAGATTTGTACGCAGTCACTAACCGAAGTGCAAAAGCTGGAACAAGCCAAGCTAGACAAGATCATCCAATCCCAAGTCTTGGCATTGCCGTGATAAATAAAAAAGTGGTGAAGATTATTTTAACTCACAATCAGTTCCATACTGTAGAGACCATTTTATCGGCCACCGGGGAGACAAAAAGGATGTGATCCACCTTTTTTTCTTGGTTCAGTTTTTTCCTAAAACAAATCAAATAATGAATGAACACGTGAACAACCAAGCTGTCTCATTTTGTTCGTTAAGTTGTTTTTCGACGTAACCAGAGTCATGCGCAGCACGTGAACAAATAAGTTTTCTCTTTTCATGTATTACCAACACTAGTAACCAACTATCTTACAAAAGAAACTGAAGTAAGACAATCTACTATTTTTCTGCAACATCATTTTTTAGAATGTCCGTTGGGTGCAAGCATGATACTCTCCTTCAAGGGCGGTTTAGGGTGGGTGCATGATGCTAACTTGCTAAGTAGAGTATGCTCATTAACAAATTAATCCATTCAGATACTATTGGTTATTTATCTTAGCGATGAGGCGGACACTTTTTGCTTTGTCATGAGATTCCAACGGGGTGGGCCAGCTGGGGAGCCCGTTCTGTTGAACGGATCCGTGGATCGATCGATACTCCTGCAAATATTTTTCTCCCCCCTTTTTGGCATGCAGCGTCTGGTCGTCTACACGTAACTACGTAAGCCATCTGTTCCGTGGAGAAACATCCAAAAGTAGCCTTTGAAAGGTCCAAGCGCTACGTAGCTTGTTTCAGAGGAAGAATTCTCCTCGAGAACAACAACAAAGAAAATACCCCGCAAAAAAGGAAAAAAAACGCTGTCAGGCGGTAATAGGTAGGAAAACATCATACATCACCTCGGTACAAATTTCAAGCTTTATTTGCTCAAAAAGAGTTTATTCACACAAAAAATGCTACAAAATACTAGCACGAACCACTTACAAAGCCATCTGAACCTCGTAACTAAATATGTAAAATCTGTTAACCTGTATGCATATGACTCTAGTTCAGCACAAAATTGAAATTACCTGAAGAGTGGCGATTGGATAGAAATTGCCTACCCAGGTGTGTAAACGACTAAACGAGTCATACGAACTGAAGTCTGTACAAGCAAATTAAATATAGCTATTAGTAGACAGAATCGGTGGTTGCTTTCAATTCCCGAAATGCTGATGTATTTTTTGAAATAAAAAATGCTGATGTGTGGTATGCCGGCACGTTCACATTCTGCAGCCTGGAACACCTCCAGATCCATTCAGACCATGGAAGAAAATATGCGTTGACTTCAGTTCAGATTTCAGAGAATCAGAATAACAAGCAATTGCTCCATCACAACAGTGCTCATATCAGTTAAAATAATAGAGAGTTCCTTACGCACTTTCAGCTTGCACTTGACGTAATTATGCGACAACGGATGCATAATTGAGTTGCAACTTGCATAAGAAAAAGTAACTAAAAAACTCACCTCAATATTCCTTTGCACAAATTGGTCATCATGCAGCGTGCTGACCTGCTTATAATATCAGCAAGATTTCAGGACAAGTAAGCTCTTGTCTATGTTTTTTATTGCATGAATATGGACGAATTTGGACTTCGGAGACCACCAATAGCCTGTTTTTCCCCAAAGTAAAACAAAAGTAAACATTCTTAAGAGAGAAGGCAAAGAATAAGTCTTGCTCTTTTGACCTTCTCCCAACTTTGCGGCTGGGTTATATTCCCATGTGACTGTCTCACTGTAATAAAAAGATTACCTTATCTGGCCTGCTCGTGAAGAACTCATATGATAGTCCGAGATTATTGCAAGAATTCAAGTAGATATATCCAGAATTCCATTACAATTAAGGGGAATGACCAATGAGGGAATGCCATGCGGATTTCCAGTCTTTCCAGAATAGTGCTGGGGGATTTTGTTTGAATATTTAAATTGAGATTGCCAGCTTTACAATCCTTGATTTGGATTATGGCATATTCAATATGGCCTATGCAATGAAAAGATAATCAATTATTGTAATTCTGCAATTTCAGATAATAAAGTTCCTTGTAATCATGTATAGCACTCCCTCTGTTTGGAAATATAAGGCGCACATGTTTTCTAATATTTATCTTTGACCAAAAGTTACTTTAATAATATGTGGATTATGCGACAAAAAATTGATACCATTGAATTCGCATTTAAAGCATTTTCCAACAGTATCGATTGTGTATCACAAAATCCACATATTGTTCAAATAATTTTTGGTCAAAGATAATTCTTGGAAAACGTGTGCACCTTATATTTTCGGATGGGGGGAGGAATATCTTGGTTGCATCGAAAACTAAAAATATCACAGCATGCTGAAAGAATTCACAGTGTATTGGGAAAACAGGGTGTAATTTGTATTGGTAGGAAGGACATATTTGACCATTTAGCTTTTACTACTTTTGCAAAGAACCCGTCAACGAGCAATGCAATTAAAGCCTATGACTAACAGGAACTCTGCTGAGAAGAAAGAGCATACCTCTCCTGTCTGAAGAGATCGTATATGAATAGTCAAACAATGGAAGACTTGTTCCAGGGCCATTTAAGTCTGACTGACCAGTCGCTTCACCTGAGTGCTATATGGGTAGGCTATGTTATAAACTTAAAGATTTCTAGAAGCAACAAACCCAGCCCAGAAAAACCCATTTACCCATCCAATAGCGCTACTGCTACCTAATGAAATACTCCACTCCAAAAACTGGTAGGCCAGCGAGGTCTCTCTTTTTCAGAAATTACTTCTGCATACACAGAACTTTCCTGTATTTAAGGGAAGGATTGAAGCAGAAGCACACTTTGAAGACCTTGCCAAATGCCATGAAATTTTTTTCATCCTTCCATGTTCGTTTTGTTCATATTTCCGTTTTAGGGCTATCCCTTCACGTAAAAAACATAAGCAGCAGGGAAGCATCAAATCTTTCTTACACACCATTGATGATTTGTGTCATTTTCTTCACCAGTTTAATTTTGATCATTTGATTCTGCATCTTGACTCTACAGTTTTCCATTTTGTGCAATTTAGATGAACATGAGGCTTCAGTGTTGGTCCACTATAACGACTCTGAGATGTCTTGAATTGTAGAGATGATAAACGCACGTGGTAGTTGCAGCAGTTCCATTTTTTGCGCAAATATGGAGATGGTGTAGTATTTCCATTCTGAAGGCGGCCAGCCTTATCAGCCTTCTGTTAGAAGCTGGTCGTTTTGTTAGAACCTTATCGGCATGTCGTATTTGATTAATGTCAGTGAGTCAGTTCTCTCTACCCTTGAAACAGTGGCGAATCAAAAAAATAAAAGTTCCAAACTGAAAAAAGAAAGAATCACTATGTTAGTCTGTTAATTTTGGTGCCCTTGAAGGATTAGAAACATCCTGTCAAAAACTTGTCATCCATCTATCTTCTAACAAAAGCAAAAGAACATGGCATATTAACAATATAATACTATCAGGCCACCCACATAGACATAGCCTAGTGATATAACATGAGATTGGCACAGTTGAGAACTTGAGGTTGTAGGTTCAAAGCCTCAATATCCCTGTGTAATCTCAATCTACTACTCCTTTCTGTAGAATATTAGCATCTAGTCAGTATCCCTTTCTAACATTAAATTCAAACAAAAATCATAAATGAGATCAAACCTTGTCATTTTATTCGATGATGTTCCTGACAGGCCCTTTCAACCACTTCCGCATGTCAAGAACCCACCACAGCATAATCAGGCCCAGGCATATGCCAAGAGCGATACGTGCATAATTTAAGGAGTCCATCTTGATAGGGTAGGATGTAGGCGGCAGGGACACTGAGCAGGTGTAGTACATCTACAGCAAAGCCACCAGGCATATTGGCCGGCTTGACCATCACAGGTAGAAAGGCCCAGGCTTGAAATTCTTCTCACACATGATCATACGTGCGTACGCGTCCACCCACCCAACAGTGGTGATGGAAGTGATGGCGGTGAACACCACATTGATCAGTATGATGGGAAAAATCCAAGGAGAGAGCTCAAGACCGCTCGCAGCCACACAGCCTTTGCAGGCACCTTATGCTTGAGATGGATCTGCCGCCACATTGACGAAAATGAAATGCCATGGACCCATGGTCCCTTGACAGTTTATACACCTACAGAGCAACAAGGAAACATCACAATGTTGGAACGAATATAATTCAGCAGGGTGATAATTATTTGTCGAGAGGCAGTTTTGCAAAGAAAGAGCAAAAGTATCCATTGTGGTGTGTGTGATATGGATACCAACCACTCGAGCATCACGTGTGGTGTTTGAGGGCCCACGAAATAAGAAGGAAACCCATATGGTTAACAGTGGCACTATGGCACCAGACACCAGTAGAGCTATGGCACCTCCCATGAAATGCATCAAACAGTATTTGTGCTGGTACAAGTACAAAGTGTACCCGTGGTCTTATTGCTGGGCTCATACAGACAACTTAAGTTCTCTCAAAACTTAAGTTCTGCAAGGAAGGTAGGTGTCAAGAGTTAATCAGAAAAATGGCGAGCTAATTGTATGTCTAGCAGCTGAGGTTTCATGTGAGAAACTATTGAAGTATAATTTGTACATCGTCAATTTCTAACAACTTAAGTTTCCACTGTAACTGATTATTGCAGGAAACTCAGTGATGGGGTTACCTGGATGCTGTAAGTGAAGGCAAGGATATATGCCCAACTGAACACAATCTGTGAACATAATCAATCTTTGATAAATAAAGTTCCCTGGAAGAAGTAATTGTATGCGTTTATACAACATAGTTTCAGTTCTCAAAATAAAGTAGCTTTCTTAAATAAACTAAGAAAAGCATATAATGATATAGCCTGCTGAAACAAACTAATAACATTTATAACTGTATTGGAAGAAGAACATAGTAAACCTTTGATTATAACTCTTCTTACAAGTAAACATAAAGAAGCAAACGCTCGGATTGAAGTTTGCAACTAAACAGAAACTCTGAAAACAAGAGAGACATACCTCTCCTGTTAAGAGAAATAAACTATACAGAATCAAAAGAATGAAGGACTTGTTCCAAAACAAGTCTAGTCTGCCTATCCAAGGGTTTCTCCTCAGTATCTGAGTAGGCTATATTAAGCAGATAAAGTTTTCTAGAAGCAACAAACGCAGCCGAGAAGATCCGCTTCATCCCTCCCCTGGTGCTATCGAGTTTGTACTCGATTTCATACACTGTCAGGCCATCGTGGCCTGATCTCTCTCCAGTAGAAATCACCTCGGCGTACTTGGTACTTTCCTGTATCAAGGGAAAGGACTCAAACCAACTGCCAAATACTTGCACTGAACTTCTCCAGAACATTAGCACTGAACCTTTACCACCAGCCGTAATAAACAACAACCAAATTAAGGAGCTTAGTTTTGAGCCTCGGTATAAACAGTTTGTTTGCATACATGAGATACAATAGCCATACCCCATAGAGATAAGAAGAAGAAAAGTTATCAACCAGAAACTCCCTATATAGTTTCAGATGAAACTCCCTATATAGTACAACAGAGAAGTAGTTCATCTAAGTAGCGCACCTGAAATAAGACCACTACGCACATTTACCATTAATAAATAGCAGCAATATAGCATGGGCCTGGCAAATTGCAATGCCCCCAAACAACACGAAAGTGATCTGGCATTTACCTTTTTCTTCTCTGCCTGCAGAAGCCTGTCCGCGACGAACTGCGGCGTCCCGAACTCCGTCAGCGAGGAGAGGCGAACAGGGTTGACGACGACCCCGATATTTTTACTCCCCTTCCCCTCTTGCTGAAACAGCGCCGTCGCGCCGGCTTTCTCCACCTTCACCAATTACACAAAAGCAATACACAGTTCACAATTCTAGTAATACACAATCCTGACACATTAAAAATGCACAAAGCATCCTTCGATACTGCATTACATCATCACTGCGTATCTGCGCTACGTTGCAGCGTCACGTCGTTTTAGTGCTTCGTACCTTGGGCCATGATGCGGGCTTGAGGAGGGTGAAGCCCTGGTCCTGGTCAGTGTACCGCTCCAGCTCCAGCACTGCTGCGCCTCCTTCTCCTCCTCCTCCCCCGACTTCTGCCTCCGCTTCAGATGCGGATGCCACGGGGAGTTGCGGCGACGAGGCGGGGAAAGGGAGGGCGGTGAGCAGCAGCGAAGCGGCGGAAACGGCCCTCCTGGTTAGGAGCGGAGGAGGGGAAGAGACTTCGCATTCGGGCGCGATTGTGCGGGGAGGAGCGGGCGGTGGGGGCGGCCGGCGAGCTTCAGCGGCGGGCCACGGAGGGGGCAGCCGACGAGTGGCATCGATAAATCTCGATTTGTAAGTGGAGAGAGAGAGCTTTCGCTCGCGGCTATGGGCGGCCTCTGCCGCTCCATGCGTTATCGCGTTTGACACGTCCGGTGGGCTGCTAATGGCCTATAATTAATGGGCTATTGGGCTCCGTGAAGCCCATAGTTGCAGTTTAAAAATCCTTAAAATATTATTAAAGGATGAGTAACTTGGGCCTCCCACGTGCACGCAAGATCAAGGATATATCCACGTTTTCAAAGAGTTATTCACCAAGAAGCGCTTGCATATGTATAAAAACAAGCATCATGATTTAAACACTGGTGATAGATGAATCACTTAAAAATAAACAGACGGCCAAAACAAACGGTTACCAACACGTTTGATGGAGAACGACACCATGATGACTAGATAACTGAGGTACAAATGACTCTCTCATAGTTTTCTTCCGATGAACGACATCTTTATCGAGGCGGAAGCCCTACTCATCCATGAAGATCTTTGGCATTCTACTTCCCGCTATCATGTTAGTTGGAGATCATGTCTCAAAAACGCAAGTCGTGCATGATATTCCACATGTTTAGCCGCGAATATCCGGGGACCATGTCACTGTTGGAAGATCCAGGATATTTAGCGAGGGAGATAAAGAACTTTATTACACATCAACAGAAGGACCAGGTGGAGGCAGGTTGTTTATTTGAGGTATTTAACGTGAGATGTGGATACTTAACACGCTATGTCTGCTATTCTTCAGGCAATCGATTCTTTTTAATCCCAGTTAATTTTCTGCTCGTTCGATCCTTTCCAAGATTCGTGCGCTTTGGTTTGGGCTGATAGGCTCGGTTTCCTACCGGATCTCATTTGCAACCCGTCATGTGTTTGCCCGAACCCGTCTTGTGTTCATAGGCGCTTCTAGATTTCAAATGTTCCAGTGTTGTTCTCGTTTTGCTCTAAGATAGAATATTCAACTCGAAGTTGCATTATTGTTTTATACCTGTCCTTGCATATCTCGGGAAGGCAATTTTAGTGTTGTACCCGTGTCCATGAGACCTTAATTTGCATTATTAATATGCATGTTACATTTTCAATTTACTTTTCAATATACGCGGTATAGTCAAATGATCGATACAATTCTATTCTCATTTTTTTTCTAAGCTTGTGATAAGTTATGTCTCTTCATTCTCATTTTTTTTCCTATCTGGGCAAATGCAAATCCATTTGTTTTATCTTCTTTCTGGCATAGTCATGATCATTTCTCCTTTTTGCTAGTTCTTCTTTATAAGAAAAATCAGTCACTTCTCACACTACAGGCGCTTATTGAAGTCACCCTTTTTTTTAGAGGAGTCAATCCAATTAGGCCCAATCAGGAAATAGCCCGGAAATATAAGCCTACAGAAGATATCAGCCCATTAAAATGCCCATGTGGAAGCGTTTTGGCAGGAATTACTTCGCAATAAGTATCTTCAAATCAAGATCCTGTCCCAAGTGGAAGGGAAGCCAGGAAGTGAAAATCTTGTTCTTCCTACATGGTACTTTTATAGCGAATAATGGTGCGGAGATCCGTTTTATGGAAGATGTTTGGTTCGGTGCCACTCCTCTTTGCCATCAGTACCCTCATATATACCATATTGCCAAGAAAAAGCATGCTACCTTATTGGAGGTGATGAGTTCAACTCCAATCAATATATCTTCCAAGCAAGCTGTAATTAGGCCAAAGTTAGAAGAGTGGCATGCCTTGATGGGACGGCTAGCAGGAATACACCTAAATGATGGACGAGATGTTTTCAAATAGAAGTTACATTTGTCAGGCAAATTCACGGTACAGTCAATGCATCCACTGTTGGTGACTATAACACTCCTTTCCGTCAAAAGTTGATATGGAAACTCAAGGTTCCGCTGGAGTCTTTGTTCTTGGCCTCCTCCTCCTAACTCTTTGTTCTTGGCTTCACCTCCTAGCTCTTGTTATTGCCTTTTTCACATAGCTCCTAATCTTGGCCTTCTTCTCCTGGTGATCTCCTTCTCCTATTTATAGCCTCTAAGGACTGCTTTGCTGAAATTTTGAATTAGCTTTGGTACACCTATTTGGGTAAGATGAACAACAACTTAGTTGGCAACGTGAGGTTGATCCTGATCTAGTTAAGCAGGTAGTGGCATTTGAGATATTTTTCCTGCTGCTAGCAGCAGCTTATTCCTTGAATTGGCTACTATCTAATCTCCTATTGTTTCTAGTTGCTTGGTTTGGTTGCCTTTTGTCACATGACTTGGCTGGCTGGATTAACTTGAAATTATTAGTATTTTGGACTGTTAGGGATGGGCTGGATTAATACATGAAAGCCTAATCCTAACTCAATTAAAGTAGGCTAATCATGGAGGTTAACTTGTTAATCATGTGGGCTTTATTGAATCTATCTGGTTGCCTAATTTGGAGTTTGGCTTTGATTTCTACTAGCTGATTATTTGAACGGTCGCTTCTCATATTGTCAAGTTGGCTTAGCTATTGGCTGACTTTCTTTTGATGAACCTAACTATAACTGTGCTACTATTGTCTTAGTTTGAAGGAATACTTTTAATTTATACTTGTGGAATGGTTTCGAGGTATGATTGTGTTTGGTTCCTTGATCATAATCTACTTTCGAAATGGATCCAAATTTAAAATTTGGATACATTTAGTTAACCTCCTATATTAAACATTGCACCCTATGGGGCTGCAACATTTTAACACTAATCTCCCTTGCCTTCTATTTAAGTTTTTAATGTGCAGGTGGAACTAGAATCAAAGAGTAGAAAAAAAAAGGAGAAGCAGAGATATTCCACAGATCATTTCTAATAGTTATGATTCTTTTCTTGTAGCTGATCTCATGTAATTATTTATTGTAACCCGTTGTAATAATCGATTCTTGAAATTTTTAGTTTTGCCTTGCGTATATTTGTGTTGAGGATCATTTGTAACACATTGATCTATTTTAGATTGCGTATTCTGAAATATATATCTAGAAATTATAAATTGAGTATTTCTACGACTATTTTGTGCATACGTAATATCTTTTAATATATTGTCCATCTCATTCATGCATATACTGAAATGCTTATTGATATTTAAGAAATTTAAGTCATTACTTATTCATATTTAAGTAAATTTAAAAAATTTACCCTAAACTTCATGCATGGATGGAAGTGATGCGCAAACAACTTATTTAATCCTGACTCTCACAAGGTTACTAAAAATACAGGTTCTCACACCTTGCTTCCCCCGTTCATATCTCAGCGACAGAGTGCTATGCTAACCAAATAAGGAAAAAGTCTTATACAGGTACTAATGCTTCCTCCGTACCCTACCCCCAAACTTGTTCATATTACACTATACATTTCACGTTTTGCTTAGCTTGTCTCAACCTGCTAAGATCCCGTTTAGAACGTATGAATTTTATTGATTCTTCGTAGGAAAGACATGAATTTGTAGATTCTTTGCCGGAATTAATTTCTACATGACTCAGAAAAGATCTCTTTGGGGCTTAAAGTTTCAAGAAATTCAGCAGAGAACACATGCGCAGAAACAACAAACGACGAAGCGCGGACAGGAGTTCGTCGGTCCGAGGACGCGAAGGGGCCGACAGAGTGACAGGTGCGGCAACCAGCCTACCACGACTACGCGACACCATACGAGGGGGATCAAACCCAAACCGGTCCGCGGCATCCAGAAAAAACACCACGCCGCCCACGGCCCACCCTCGCCACCTTCTTCGCCGCATCCGGCGGCGCATCGGCCGACGCGGGCTACCAAACAAAGCCCACGGCCACCAACGCCGCGCCTCGTCGCCTCCTTTCCGCGAGCACGCGCCACCAACCGCAAACAGCCGTGCAAACCCCTTGGAACTTGCAAGTCAAAACCCAGGCGCCGTGGTGCCCTGGCTGGACCTCTCAACCTCTCGACCGGTCAAGCCGCGGCTCCTCCTCCCTCCGAGGGCCACGGTCTCACCAACCCACCATCCACCATGGCCGAGCACCTCGCCGCAGCCGCCGCCACCCT
Organism: Stipa capillata; assembly: GCA_019208055.1. Taxonomy (NCBI): domain Eukaryota; kingdom Viridiplantae; phylum Streptophyta; class Magnoliopsida; order Poales; family Poaceae; genus Stipa; species Stipa capillata. Next base: position 1,570,869 of record JAGXJF010002589.1, read on the forward strand.
CCGCGCCGCCGCTCCGTCCCGTCCCTCCCCTTCCGGCCGCCACATCGGGCCACCCAGCTCCGCTTTCTTCCCATCCTCCTCGCTGGCTCTCCCCCGCGTCAGCCTCCGCGGCGCGGCCTCTCGTTCGTCCCACTCCCAGGTCGGTACCGATCAGGTTGGGGGCGGTTTAGGATTTGAATCGGGACGCTCTGGTTGCTGATATGTGGTTGGTTATTTGTGCGATCGCAGAAGGCGAATGCGGCGGGGAGGGGGCGGTCGGTGAGGTGCATGGCGGCGGCGTCGGACGCGGCGCAGCTGAAGGCCGCGCGGGAGGACATCAGGGAGCTCCTCAAGACAACCCACTGCCACCCCATCCTGGTATGGTACCGTATACCGACACGGCTGCGCCTACACTACGGCTTAGGCCACTTGGAAACTTATTCATTGCATCAGCTTCATCATGTACACGATTTGATTGATATATGACTAGAACGGTCTGATCGCCTTTGCAAGATCAGGCAGGATTACACATTACAACGACCTCGTGCGAGGACAACAAGGTTATGAATTTTGAGCACACTGAATTTGCTCTTTAGAGCAATGTTGAATTTAACATCATAGAGTGTTTTCGTAGCCAGTTTGCCTCTGTCAAAGAGGCTTGTCCGTTGTGACATCTAGATTCATTGCATTTATCATTTATCATGACAAGGCCTTGCAGGCTCGCAGCAGCTTTTCGGAATTAGACTATCAAGTGTCATTGTGTGTCAAGTGAGTGTCTCGTGTCATTTTAATCAGGCTGCGGTGCCCATTGGTGCATCTCGTGTCATTTGTTCATTATGGACCTGTTCTTCGTGATGCATGGACCTTACCTCTGTATACAAACAGAAGTATGATTATTGATGTATTGAGAGGTTTGTTTTGTTATGAAATGGTTTGAAGTATGTAGAGATGACCAGTATGAGTGTCAGAAGCGTTTGAGTAGCCACCAAATGGTATAGAGTAATTCAAAGGGAATTGGCTAATATGAATGTTATGCCATAGGTACTGATACTACAAATGAAGAATCAATATCAAATGCACGCTTTAGGCTTATGGCTCAAGGCTGGAGTCTACATTCAGTGACTGTATGCTGCATTTTATTGTATTTTACCTTTGTATGATCATGGGAGGTATTATCCTTGTCGGTAACTATCTTGGATATTCTCTGTCCAGTCTTAGAATCTCAAGGCAATCCATAGGGATGCCATCTGCCCAAATAAGCACTGTTGAGCAAAACTGTTCATTTTTAAATTTGCGAGTTGCAACTACTGAATGCAATGGAATGGCACATACCATGTGATATGATTTAGTATCATTCTAATAAATATCTATCTATGTACAGAGGCAAGTTGCCTTTGAACGTAAATTTTCTATATCCATGATTTTTTTTTGCGATGAGATATCCAAGATTGTTAATTGTTATTTCTTTTTTGTCTGCATGAAGGTTCGTCTGGGATGGCACGATGCTGGTACATATGACAAGAATATTGAGGAGTGGCCACAACGAGGTGGAGCTAATGGGAGCTTAAGATTTGATGTTGAGTTGAAACATGGAGCAAATGCTGGTAGTTACTTGGATTTCACTATTTCATTTCGTTGTTCCTCCTAAGTGTACAGCTAGTAACTTAAAGTCCTGATTGTTATCCTTAAAGGTCTGATAAATGCTCTAAAGCTTATCCAAACCGATTAAGGACAAATACCCAAGTATAACTAATGCGGATTTATTCCAGTTGGCAAGTGCTACAGCAATTGAGGTCTGACCTTTCCCCATTTAGCATCTGGCTGCGTTATTTTTAATGTATAGAAACTATATTCTAACTTAATTACCTTTCTTTTGTCAATATCATACCAGGAAGCCGGTGGCCCAAAGCTTTCAATGAAATATGGACGGGTTGATGTCACAGGACCTGAGCAGTGTCCACCAGAGGGGAAGCTTCCTGGTTAGGAATTCCTGTTCACTGACATTCCAATACGTTGTGCTTCGTACCAATATCCTTATTTTTTTATTTGTAATTTTTTTTAAGATATGAAGGATGCTGATTAAGATGTCTCTTATCTGCTTGAAACATCAGCAGAATGTATTTGTTATTTTAATGGATAATTTCTGTTGCCACATTGAAAAACTGTTCTTAAGAGAGACTGTACCAGCATGTCAATAAATTTCTTTAATCTGGTCCCTGCCAATTCTTCAATTCTCCGTTCTTCTGTGTTTCTCAGATGCTGGCCCAAGTGCACCTGCTGACCACTTGAGGGTGGTATTCTACAGAATGGGCCTTGAGGACAAGGTGTGCAAAAAATTATCCGAGTTAGCCGTTTGCCCATGTTCTTTTTGAGTGAAGTTGTTGAGCTGTGTGTACCCTGTGTCTGCAGGAAATTGTTGCATTGTCTGGGGCTCATACGCTTGGAAGGTCTAGGCCTGAGCGGAGTGGCTGGGGGAAACCTGAAACGAAATACACTGTATGCTGTTCTTATCTTTTTCGTGTGTGGTTCAGAGCAGGAATATATGTTATTTTCTTCTGCATGGAATTTTTTTGACCATGATTGGTTTCATTCACTGCGTTCCCATGTTCAGATTAACGGTTGCATAGTGTGTTGTCATTTTGCAATAATTAAGGACTGTGTTATGCTTTATCAATTCTTTGATACTTATATTTTCTGTTTAGAATTACACTTTTATCTCTCTGGAGGAACTAACTGTGCTTCGTTTCAATATTGGTACATTCCCGCGCCGGGGAGGGGGGGATGTCAAAAAAAAGTTGATCTATCTACGGTTTAGACATTGTTTATGTCTCATGATTTTGGTTGAAGGATGTAATGTTTATTCACATAATTCTTTATAATACCCTTTCCAAAACAATTATGCTACCTGCACGGCTCCATGAAGCTATATGTGCTACAGGTGCATTGCCTCTGTGAATAAATTAGGTTGGACCAGTCTTGAGTTTTTCCATCATGATTGCTACTTTGACAGAAAAATGGTCCTGGTGCACCTGGTGGGCAATCATGGACAGCTGAATGGCTGAACTTTGATAACAGTTACTTCAAGGTAGGTGCCCATTTTTCCATATATTACATACTGGATAATTCATCTGATTTTGTGAGATCTGAGCTGGTAGCAATACTTTAGGATATAAAAGAGAAAAAAGATCAGGATCTTCTGGTCTTGCCTACAGATGCTGCATTATTTGATGACCCAGCATTCAAGGTGATTCTGATGCTCAAACTATATGCTCTCAGGATCCTGTGAAAATGCAATAATTATTGAACTTACTCTCTGAGAAACCACAACACCTTCAGGTCTATGCAGAGAGATACGCAGAGAATCAAGAAGCATTTTTTAAAGACTATGCCAAAGCTCATGCTAAACTCAGCAATCTAGGTGCAAAGTTCGATCCTCCTGAGGTCAGTGTCAGCACATTCACCTGGGTAGCAAATAATAACTTTATTCCGACAAACCATTGCAGATTTGCTCTTACTCTACTAAGGTGTGCCAACCTTGTCGTTCTTCTATATCAAACTGATCTATGTGGCTATCCTGCAGGGAATTTCATTGGATGATTAGTGCTGCGCATGAGCCAGATCCCTTGAAGTAATCACTCTTCCAAAAGGTGTATACTCCTTTCCACTCCCCAATTTGTTGATTCGTGTCAGCTCTTTCATCCACTTGACTCATCGATAAAGCAAATGGCTCGCTCAGTCCTTGTCTAAATAGTCTCACTCTGTTATTATCCCTTGCAGGATCAATAGACAATACCACGTAATCCACTGTTCTTCCTCCCCAACTTTGCATCACCATACAAGATGACGCTTTTCCAAACTTATCATACAAGATGGAGGTTTTCTTTTTCCAGCTACCAATCTGTTAAATCTGGGAACTGGGCTCGCGAGTAAAAATAAACAGACATGACAAATTAGTTTGAGCCATGCATGTGAACCAGCAGATGAGCCCCCTGATCTAGTGATCTGTTTTTGCTCTTCGTATGATAGCTTTGCCTGTGCTCTGTGCTGTCATTTTTATACTAGTCATGTGGCTCGTCGAGCACGGTGGGGGTTGCTGCTGCAGTTAACAGCAGATCTGCAATACATAAACTTCTGGACCCTACCTCTGAGAATGTGCTTCCCAGCATAAACCAGAGGAGTAATTTCTATTTAGCAAAGGCCTTTGGATTTGTCTTCACAAGGCACAGAGAATCTTTGAAGCAGTGAACGATGGGGCCTGCTGATACGTGGACCCGGTCCACGGATCAGTGGATTATATTGGACCGATCTGTTGGTGGTTTCCCACCCGCCATTTAAGAGGACAGTGCTGGATAATAGGACGTCATTAGGACAGCAATGAATTAAGAAGACGTATATGCCGTGGTGGTGCTGATCGGCTGTGGCGACGAGCGCGGCATTAACTCGGATCGGCATCACGTGCTCGCCACGTGCCGGGCCTGGCAACCTCGCTCGCTTTTGTTGCGCACCGCAACGAGCCAAAGCCCAAAATTACAAACTCCAACGAGCCCGCAGGTTCGCGTGCAGTCTCTTTCGCGGTGGGTGTAATCGCACTTACCGCTCCCTCCCGCCCGAATCACCCAACCGTTTTGATGCCTTTTCTACCGCTGAAAACGAAATAAGCTTTGGACTATCACTTACTTTAAGGCACCTTACGTTATGTGAGTTCATCGATCCATAATTGTCTTTAAGACTTCAAAATAGTATATAACATATAAATCGATATAACATTGGAAATCAACATGTGCATGCCATTATATATATTCAACAATCTTGAATAGATGAGCTAATTCAAAATCAGTGTTTCTAAAAATAGTCATGTTGCTCCAAGTTTAAGGCCACCTCTATCTCCACCACTTGTAGCTAGCAAAGCCTTTGTCACCTCATCGTGTCACCGTGTTCCTCGCTCGCTCACTATATCTATCTATCCAACTTACCATTTGGCTCCTTAAACTCTCCACTATTCTCCAAGGCTCTCTTCGTAGACTGTAGCTGGCTTTCGTCAATATTAGAGAGAGACTAAACGAATCTTGATATTACAGGGGTTAACAGAATGTTATTGTTTAGTTCTTCTCATTAGCATTCTACATAAGAATGGGTCCGACGTCCAACAAAATCTTGTAGTGTTTCTCATTAGCATTTCGGATCAGAAGAAAAAAATGGTTGCCATCGGTAAGCACACCACCGGTGGTCCAACCCAAAAGCCCCCAGAAAACCTCAGAGCTTTAGACAAGGTACCCGAGAAGGTGTCACGACCAAATCGACAAGGGAGGCCACGGCGACCCAAGCGCCCCCGAGGAAGACGACGACGACACTCTAAAGCAAAGCCCACGAGCACCACGAGCTCGCGCTCGTGCTCGCGTGCTTGCATCAAAACCCTAACCCCTCGAACCCCGGGCTCCGCTCTGTGCCGAGCTCTGCGGCAATGTCGTCGTCGAGATCTTCGACGCGCTCCAGCATCTCCCCATTTCGATCCCGCCGTTCGCCTGCGGTGGCCGCGGCTGTGGCTCCTCCGGCGAGGACCTCGTCGGGTGGCCGCCCGTCCACACCCTCCTCCTCCTCCGCGCGGCCCACCACCCCATCGTCTTCCTCCGCGCGGCCCACCACTCCCTCCGCCGCCTTCGCGCGCCCCACCACTCCTTCCTCCGCGCGGCCCGCCACCCCGTCCTCTACCGCCTCCGCGCGGCCAACCACGCCCTCCTCGGTTTCTTCCCGAGCAGCCGGGAGGGCTCCGTCCGCCGCGGCGGTGGACGCGTCCAATGCCAAGGAGAATATCATGGTCACCGTCCGCTTCCGCCCCCTCAGGTTCGCTGCTTATTAGCTCGCTCTATGCTACGGTCTACGGAGGGCGTGAGGTTTTGGGTTCTGCGGGTTTTGTGCTTATGTGTTTTCAAAGTTTTTGTATTTATTGGTGTGTAGTCCTAGAGAGATCAACAAGGGGGACGAGGTGGCTTGGTACGCAGATGGTGACAACATGGTGCGCAACGAGTACAACCCGAGTATCGCCTATGCTTTCGGTGAGTGCACTTCAGCTCATCTCGGGGTAATATTACAATGTGTAATGGGTGACGATAAGGAAATGTCCTCACAAAAAAGGGAATGAATTACCAATATTTGGGATTTCCTTTTGGAAATGTGACTAAAATTGTTTGATGAGTAAAACTGCTCTAGTGTGCAATCGAGGCATAAGTGAAATGGATATGCCAGTTTTGTTGGTGAGAATGTTGATATATTGTGGTAGTAGACCATGGAGAGGCTTAAAGCAACTCGGAAGCCAATTCAGTTTTATACGATGTCTCACATTGGTCAAGCTTGCTTTATATTATGCAAGCTCAAGGGTGTGATGAGAATGTGTGCTTGACTGCTTGTTCGTGAAGTGGCAAACAAATGATAAATGAGTAAATGTGCGATTGTTTTGTATCTGAGGTGCTGTTCCACCGAAAAGAAAGTTAAGTTTGGGGATAAGAGGATAGGCCCATACTTTATAATTTGTGATATCTGCCAGTTCTGCGGAGTTTACTGAAACCTATACATCTGTTTTGTTTGCATTTATTCACTTTTGCAGATAAAGTTTTTGGACCAGCTACTACGACTCGCCACGTATACGATGTTGCTGCTCAGCATGTTGTAAATGGTGCCATGGAAGGAATCAATGGTATTTTTCAACTCTCTTATTGTTTCTAATCTCTAGAGTAAACTATGTTAAATAGTAAATGTAAAGTTAGTGGACCAGGAACCTACTATTACACACCTATTAGTAATTTTGGTGGGATACATATTTGTTAGGAAGGTACTTTTGGGCAACAGACAATCGAAAATATCTGATGCAGATTGATGGATTTGCATTCCTTCTCATAGAGCCTTTTGGCGGAAGCTCCCTATCACATTTATATCCTTTGCAGTGCCATCTTTGTTTTTATCAGATATATCTGGTGTTTGGTGTCGCATCCTTATTTTATTACAGCCAATATCACACAATTGTGAGGGTTTTGGATTTCCAGTCCTACCTCTACTCTCTTTTCCCCTGAAAAGAAAGCCATCTTTCCCCCTACCTTTGATTAAGATGTAATCACTTATATCATTGGTAATTGCTGCTGTTGATGCTTTCTCTTACTCTAGTATATGTAGTGCTGTACTCTATCTTCTGAGATTTATTCAATTCCCTAATATTGCTCTGTTTCTTTCAGGCACTGTTTTTGCATATGGTGTCACTAGTAGCGGCAAAACTCATACCATGCATGTAAGTTTGTGCATCATTGTTATGCACGTGCATCTGTTCTCTGTATTTCTTTAATGCATCTAGTGATGTGCTACTATGCACTTGTTTGTTCAGCAGAATGACATAGCTGTATTGTTTAGCGTATAGCTATTATCCTCTTTCACCTCTTATGAGTATTGCCTATTGAATTGGTAAAGAAAATCCTCATTTTCGCACACAACAAGCATGTGCAAAGAGTTTTTAGAAGCGTCGATACTGAACTCTCTTTCACGGTACACTTGATTACTTGTTACAGGGAGAGCAAAAGTCACCTGGAATTATCCCATTGGCCGTGAAGGATGTGTTCAGCATTATTCAAGATGTAATTTCTTCATTTTTTTCTATGAACTGTTAAAAAAGATTGGGCTCGCATGACATTATTATTTCTTATGTTGACCTCAGACACCTGGACGAGAGTTTCTTCTGCGAGTGTCATATCTTGAAATTTACAATGAGGTGACTTATCTTGTCAAGCCATGCATTTGGTCGCTACTGATTTGCAACAAGAAGATGAATTACAATTATCCATTCCATATTGGAGCTTCAATTAAATAGATATGCTACCTCATAAAAGCCAGTTTGTTTCTTACCCTTATACAGTATACATATAAGATCAGGATTGCCATATGCTGCTCCTGATTATGATACATCTGATACAGAAAGGCTTACTGATGATCTTATTTAAGTTCAGTTCCTAAAGACTGAAATGTTAGAAACCGGTTTAGAAAGATGATAAAATATGAAGTTGGAGTACTATTTCTGACAGTCATGAATCTGGTTAGTAGTTTTTTATGCTTTTGGTTTTGTCTTATCACTTTGCAGGTTATAAATGATCTACTTGATCCGACAGGACAGAATCTCAGAATACGAGAAGATGCACAGGTACCTGGTTATCTGATCATTTCCATTAATCCTATACAACAGAACAAGTTAAATTATATGGAACTTTCTTTTAGTTTCTTAATATGAAATATTGCATAGTTATCAGTTATCAGTTCTTGATTTACTTTGTGTGTTTGATCAGTTTGATTCCTTTTTCTCATTTCTCACAGAAAGAGTATCCTGTCAACAGGTGTTGATTCTATAGATTGTATCTTTCCTTGTTAGCCAATAATTGTTGTATACTCATTCTTTCTATTCCTTTAGGGAACTTATGTGGAAGGGATTAAAGAAGAGGTTGTTTTATCACCTGCACATGCACTCTCTCTAATAGCATCTGGAGAAGGTATTTGTTTTTTTCTAGATAACAACCTCTTTTATACCCAGATTATCACCAATATCATCCAATGATTTCCTCGATTCCATGGAGATGGCTTCATAACCATGTTTGTCCTTTTGATTATTTATGCAAAATTCAAACCTATGGTATAAGTGGCTTTGCTGGTGCATGCGTGTACCCATGTGTGTATCTGTGTCTTTTGACTATGTCTTAGGCTCTGTGTGGGGGTGCATGTGGTGTTTTGTCAATTCCTTGATTGTTATATCTTTGTACACGTTGAATCACATTAACCTTGCACTGAATTACTGATGCCATTGCTTTCTGGTCAGAGCACAGACATGTTGGATCCAACAACTTCAATCTTGTCAGTAGTCGGAGCCACACCATCTTCACATTGGTACTCTCCCTCTCCCTCCTGCCCTCTCTCTCTCTCTCTCTCTCTCTCTCTCTCTCTCTCTCTCTCTCTGTGTGATGTGCTCGTCTGTTGGCTGACAGTTGTTTTATTACATACAATATATATAATAATCAGTGCTTACTGAGTCTACAAAGCAATGTTAATTGTTCCACGTAGTACTTTACTGACTCTAAATCTCAGTTGTTTCTCCCAACGGAGAGTTGTTTTAATACAGTTTCAGCTCAGGTTTAATTGTTAAACTTATACTGTTACGTGCCTGCAGACCATCGAGAGTAGCCCCTCTGGTGAAAATGAAGAGGAAGAAGAAGTCAGATTGTGTCAATTGGTAAGTCCTCTCTTCATCTTACTTATTGTCTATATTTTTTTACCATCCAGCAACTTGGTGGAACTTCTTGTTTCTGCATGCTCTTATTTTTTTCATTCATATCCTTTTGTCAGAACTTGATTGATCTTGCTGGATCTGAGAGTTCCAAAACTGAAACAACTGGATTACGTCGTAAAGAAGGTTCATACATAAACAAAAGCCTGCTCACCCTTGGAACTGTAAGGGTCCTGTAACCTGTGCTGCTAAGGATTTCTTTTTGTGATCTTATGGGCAAATATATAGAAGATTAACTTTGTGACCCATTTTGTTGAGTTGTCCCGACTCTGCTAGGATTAACTTGCAGGGTGTTGCTTATTGCACTAACAAAGACAATTTTTGCATGCATGATTCCCTAGCTAATTGCTACAACCTGGATCCATTTGATGCTTAATCCTCAAATATGAATGATTAGTAGGAAGGGCCACTGGAGAAATGGTCACATTTTGTTTGTTTATTTAGTTCTTCTCATGGTATGTCGATGACATTTTCCTCGCAGGTTATCGCTAAACTTACAGATGGTAAGGCTACTCATATTCCTTATAGAGACTCAAAGCTCACACGCTTACTTCAGTACTCTCTGAGCGGGCATGGGCGCATCTCTGTGAGTGTTTCTTTGTACATTGTACTTGTGTTTTTTTCTATCTTGCTTGTTTAAGAAACTTTTTCTTATTTATTTTCACCATATCTTTGGGAAGCTTTCCACGTATACATGTGGGCCCATAAGCATAGGGTAGCCTATGTTGATATTGTCTGACCCTTAATCTTTGTCACAGCTTATTTGCACAGTTACCCCTGCTTCCAGCAACAGTGAAGAGACACATAATACATTAAAATTTGCCCACAGGAGCAAGCATGTTGAAATAAAAGCTTCTCAAAATAAGGTAATAACCGTTCAACCTGAAATCCATATTGTAAGGTGCTCATTACTGATGGTAATAAATTTTCTTTCCAGATAATCGATGAGAAATCCTTGATAAAGAAGTATCAAAAGGAGATAACCAGTTTGAAAGAAGAGCTGCAGCAACTGAGACGCGGCATGATGGGAAACGGGTACATTATTCCGACAGATCAAGAGGATCTTGTTAACTTAAAACTCCAGGTTTGTTTTACATCTTCGTCAGAACCCAACAGAGTGCTTAACTTTTAGTTGATTATTCTGTTTTGTTTCTTAATTTCCTGCTTAGTTGTTTTTCCAGCTGTAAGAAGATACAAATGAAATCATCACTACAAGACTAACTTTTCCCTCGCACCTAACATGCTTATACTCTATGCAATTTGAGATAATTTTTTCCAGATGGCATGCTCAGAGATTAGGTCCAACCTATTCCGTTCAAACATGATTTACTTGTTGGCCATACTTCCATCTAAAATGATTAATTTATTAATTGATATTCTCTTATGTGATAGCTTGAAGCCGGCCAAGTCAAACTCCAGTCAAGGTTAGAACAGGAAGAGGAAGCAAAAGCAGCGTTGATGGGTAGAATTCAGAGGTTAACAAAACTAATACTGGTATCAACGAAAAGTTCGATATCCTCAAATGTTTCAGAAAAGGCTAGCCTCCGCCGACGGCATTCATTTGGGGAAGACGAGGTTTTTAAGCCCAAGCCCTCTTTCTTTGTTGTTTGGTTGCAACATCTTATTCTGTTAATCCAACTCAGAACACTATCTTAAAGAGCCTTACAAGAAAAGATGCCCTAGAAACTTAATGCAAGTGTGAAAGAGCAGGATAGGTACTTCCTCTATTCTGTTGTTTTTGTGGATCGAATTTGAGGATGTTACATTATCTCATTTTTCTTGTTGCAGCTTTTGTTCACAGTAATATATAACATTATGAGGTTACTTTGTGATGATGCACTTTTCCCACCTAATACACAGCTTAATCATGCTATATTTTTCATTATGATTTTTGTTGGGGCACATGAAATTAGGAGTGCGCTAGAGTTCCCAAACAGTTGGGTGATGCTTTGCAACCTTGATTAATTGATTAAGGGTGGAAAAAGGAATTGGTTCATCTTAAAATTTTAGCCTACCATACCAAATTCTTATTTTGCGTGCAACTTCTAATTTCACTAGGATGTGTAGACTTTTGGGCTGTGCCTTGGTTCCTGTGGAACCTTCGTAACTTTTATGTAAACTACTAGTTAATATATTTCAGTAGGAAAAAAAAGGCACCATGAGACCTTGGTGAGTTTTCTCTTATATGGATGTCGGGCACCCTGCTAATCCCATTTTTCATGAGGGTGTAGTTCGTTGAATTCGGGCAATGTGCAGCGAGAACAGACTCTCTTGGACAGTTTATTTGACTGGATGATTAAATAAACTCTTTTGGACAGTATATTTAGTTGAAATATTTAAGTAACACTCGAATGGAACATGAAAAATCACTACATTACAATTTCCAACTGCATACTATGGTTGTATACTTGCATTGATTTTGTCACAGAATGAAGCACTATTTCTCCTGCGTTGTTTCTCCTGTTTCGTGTATTGGAGTATGTCTGTTGTTCTAATTCAGTTTTATATTGCAGCTTGCTTATTTACCTGATCGTAAGCGGGAGTACTGCATAGAGGATGATGATGTTAGCCTTGATTCAGAGTTTTCGATCGAAGCAAAACTTGATTCTAACAATTCTGATGAGTCTATTAGGTTTGATAGAAGGAATCGCAAACGTGGAATGCTTGGCTGGTTCAAACTAAAGGTGATTTTCCCTATGGATTATGTAGTTTGTGCTCAGTTTCTATGATAATTTTGTATTGCCGTCACCCAGTTTCTATTCTCTCCTGGCAAAGGGTGGTTGCATGCTATCTAAACAATAGGCAGTTTAGCTTGCCTGATTGTTCAAAAAGGTTATAATTTTTAGAAAGATCATAGGTGGTTTTATTAATTTATTGTAGCCTTGTGGTTCATTCGATTCTAAATGTGTTGGTTTCATATATGGTCCCCTCCACTTGCATTTGCTTAAATTACTTTTAAAATGCTTTCCTTGCAATTGGAATGTAGTACAAATAGGAGTTATGTGCTTGCAGGCCTTCTATGCATTGAAAATCGTGAAATACCATGTACTGTGGTGGTACAGTACTTAGTTGCAGTGGTTGAGATAGCAACCATGAGCTCCATCTTCTACCCGACTTTAAAGATGTGTAGTTCCTCTTATGTGTCCCTCTTTTTTTTATGTATACATTGGAAAACTCTCACCATTAGCTGGATGATGTCTGATTGTTCAACTATCTTAGTGGTGTTTCATATAGCTTTGTGAGCTATTAAGAATTTCTGTAACTTGGTGTAGCTTGGCTATATAAGTTATCTGAACTAGTCATTAATATATTAACCTTTGCAGAAGCCAGAGCAATCATCTGGACTATCAGCTAGTGTGGATAGTGACAGCACTGCTAGCGGCTCGCCTTCCTTCTCTAGAACATCACAACAAAAACACCTATTGCTTGACCTGAAGGATGGTCGACGGAAATCTGTGACTAGGAAAGCAGATGATCCAGCACTTACTGATTATTTTCTAGAGAGGACCCAAGCTGGTGATTTATTTACTGCTGCACCCAGAGCACGGCACCCTCTGCCGGTGAGTCAGTTTTCTATTTTTACACTTTCATCTCTTCCTCTCGTTCTACTTTGCTCCACACTTCAAATCCACCAATTATGCATTTCCTTCTCTCAACTAGCAACTTGGCTAGTGCAAGCTATGTTATGGAATATGCTGGAAACATTCCATGAAAAATTGTAATAAAGCCTTGTAGTCCTGGGATTGCTGCTTGCTGAAGGACAGTGGCTCTTTGGGAACCTTCACACAGAGCTTCTGGAGCTGTTGCCCATTGAGGGCAATGTAATTCCAGATTAAAGTAAGTTGTTGACAAGTGGATTTTGCTCTGGTGGAATTAAGTTCCAAGAAGTGTACTTTTGGCTCTGAACTGTGATGTTGTCCCTGCCTCCCTGGCCTATATTTGCTGCCTGGCTACCTCTTCAGGCCAGAAGCAACATGCAGCCCATGACTTCCTTGCTAACATGGCAGATTGCATCATATTGATTTGGTTTTAGCATTTGTTTTGGTGTATTTTGCTATATTCACTGATTTGGACACTGATTGGCATGTTACATGTATAGAGTGGAACAACTATCGTGGATCAAATAGATCTTCTTCAAGAGCAGGTCAAAATGCTAGCTGGGGAAGTCGCACTTTGTACAAGCTCACTCAAAAGGTTGTTAGAGCAAGCAGCACACATACCTGATGATTTGCAAATTCAGGTAAATTTATCTATAATCCTTTCTGAGCTAGCTGGGCATTTTTATGTGATCAACTTCCTTAGCCTGTTTCCTCAGCCCCATTTTAATATATTGTAAAATATACTTATGTGAGCTCTTTTCCATTTATCACTTCTGCTGCAGGATCAAATTGAGAGGTTAAAAAATGAAATCAATGAAAAGAAATCACATATATATGTGTTAGAACAGCGTATAATGCAATCACTGGAAACTACTGAAGACCCAGCTATTAGGACTGAAATGTCCCAGGTAATAGTTGTCACATGATGATAAACTGGAAAGTTTAAATTCGTCTTATGTTGGCTCACATGCAAATTTCTACAGATTGTCACTTCAGCACATTCTAGTTATGTTTTGCGTTAATCAGGTCTAGTTTTACTTTCTTGCTCACTTTACTCACTAATCTGTGAGCAAACCAGTCACATGATACACTGTTTTGGATTTTGATAGTCATTTTTCTATGTTAATGATTTGATTGTTTGTGTGCTATGAAATTTCAGGCCTTTTCAAAGTTGAGCACGCAGTTGAGTGAGAAGACATTTGAACTGGAGGTTTGTTCAAAGTCACTTTGTCAGCTAATTTTTGTTTCTTCGGTGTTAATGATTTATGGAAGACTAATTACTATTTTCTATGTTAATGATTTATTGAAGACTAATTACTATTTTCTTCCTGGCGGGGTGGTTTCTCTAGATCATGTCTGCGGATAATAAGATTCTTCAAGATCAGCTACAAGCAAAGGTGAGAAAAGGGTGGGAGAATACTAATTTTTGTTGTCCAACAGATCATTTTGATGTCGTTTTTCTTGTTCAAATAGGTATCAGAAAATGCAGAACTCCAAGAAGCAGTTGCACAACTGAGGCAAGAAATCAGTAATCTATTAAAAGCTTCTAGGAGTGAGAATAATGTGGCTGGTATGCGGTTTAGTGAACCGTCAATGGCAAGAAATGATCCGAGGGATCAGGCCAATGAAGTCTCAAGTCATGCAAACATCCCCTCAGCTGAAGAAGATAAGGAGTCACCGTTAAAACCTCAAGTGCTCATGCAGGTAAACATCACATTGCCCTAAATTCGTCCCTGCCAATTTAGTCTGTCTGCATTCATCTTCTTTTCTTGATCTGTCACTTGCAACCTAAAAAAACGGTGCTGCAGGCTGCAGAAATTGAGAATTTGAAGCAAGACAAACTGAGGTTGGCGGAAGAGAAGGATGGACTGGAAATTCAGAGTCAAAAGCTGGCTGAAGAATCATCTTATGCTAAAGAATTGGCAGCTGCCGCTGCAGTTGAACTAAAAAATTTGGCAGAAGAAGTCACCAGGCTTTCTTATGAAAATGCGAAGCTGATTGCAGACTTAAGTGCAGCAAAAGAGCTTAGTGCATCGGTTGCGAGGGGCAGTATCCACAATGACACAAAACACTGTGATCAGGAGAATGGAATTTTAGTTGAGGAGTTGCAGAAAGAGTTGGTTGCTAGTTGTCAGAGGGAGGCCGCGTTAGAAGACACATTATCCCAAAAGGCCCGACGAGAAAATGAGCTTTTGAAGATAATTGATGATGCAAAGTGCCATGAGCATGCTTTGGAAAGCGAACTGGCAAACATGTGGGTCCTTGTTGCAAAGATAAAGAAAGAAAGCTCTCAGGATGATTTGTTTGAATTCAAAGCAAAGCAAAACGGCTTTCAGTCATCGAAGAGTGATGCTGGCAGGGTGATAGGCGAAATGGAAGCTTCTGATAGTTGGAAATGGGATGGCATCAGTACTTTGGAAGAAGCAAGAGCTGCATACAATTTTGAAAGAAGGCGCTGCAAAGAGTTGGAAAACGTTGTGTCTAGATTGAAGGTGATTCCTTTTTTCTTTTACTGTTGAAATAATTGGTCCCCTGGAAGCTGGACACGTCTTATTTAGTTTTGTTCACCAATATTTCTGTCTAGTGGGTCTGTCTTACCTTGAACCACCTAACATAATATACCAAAATGTGACTTTAGCCATTGTGCTTCTATCCTTCTGATGCAAGTATCGAACCTTTTCAGGGTGAAGACCTCAGGGGCTTAGAGATTAAAGTCCTTGAAGAGCTACAAAATTTTCACGTAGAAGCCTTGTCAAGGATTTGCCAAGAGAAGGTATGCTTTTCCATCATCCACGTTA
This sequence comes from Stipa capillata, assembly GCA_019208055.1. Lineage (NCBI taxonomy): Eukaryota > Viridiplantae > Streptophyta > Magnoliopsida > Poales > Poaceae > Stipa > Stipa capillata. The sequence goes on from JAGXJF010002589.1 coordinate 1,586,552, forward strand.
TCTCGTTTCCACTTACCTTTCTAAGCCTCCAGCTCCGCCGCTGCTCCAGCACGCACCCACCCACACTCACATGAGTGCATGCGCATCGCGCAGCTTGGACCTAAGTACACACACAGATAGGACAGAGGCTTCTTTTGGTTCTTGAAATATTTTGGTGTTTGTAAGTACCTATCTCCCCCTGCTTAGCGCACTTTCGCTTGTGCTTTACAGATGGCAAAGGTAGTATAGCAGGCCTTGTTAAAGCTTGAGAGGCTGCTTCAATATCTCCTGTTCACCGGCTGCTGTTTATTCACACCATATATTGCTGCTACAGCCGAAGCAATGTTTAATGTGTTATGACTCACAACACCGGGGTAGGCCACCTCGGACATCCAACCCTCACCTGCGTTAACAGAAAAAGGGCCTCGCAAAATGTAGTCCTGACTGCGCGCCCCGATTTTAATCTGCAGGATGCTTGCTTTGTTGTACAGTTTACTGGATCAGAAAAATTTAACTGTAGATTGTATCTACTGGTAACAAGGACTAGTAAGGTAGACGCCAAAGGCGTAGTAACTAAAACCGGGCTGTTGCCTGTAGAGACGGAGATACAATTCCGGGTTGAACGGATAAAACTGTAGTTTTCCGTACTTGCAGCCTGTAGCTAAAGCGTGCTTTTGTCTTTGTAGATGGATATACGATTCCGAGTTGAACGGATGAAACTGTAGTTCTGGAATCCTTGTGGCCTGTAGCAAAGCTGCAGTTTTCGCCTCTTCCTGTTGATTTTATGTGTTATCGCCGTATGCTTGATGCTGTATTTAATGTGGGATTGACTTCACGATTGGCAGCAATACGGATTTTCCGTTGATTAAGCACTGGCATTGCTACGGATCATGGGATGCGACGGTTCGAGGTTTTCGCACGGACGAGATGCTGGGTTAGTGGGTCGTTTTGATACTGTGCAGCCAGGCATTTTTCTAAGGTCGATTCAGGAGACCAGTGTGCCTGCTGCCCGGGCCTCCGACCACTATCCCGTGGCTGTACGCCTGGTCTCCTGCACCTTGACAAGGAAATAGACACATATGCTCGTGTAATGGCAGCAGATGGCGTGTACGAGCAGGTCTTTGAATTTGCATCTCCAAGGTGAGGTCCCTTCATGGTTTTAACTATTTGGCCGAGATGATCAGGTTCATTGGACTTTCGATGCCGAGTTCCCGGAGTGTAATGCTTGGTCTGGTCTATGGGATACTGGGAAAAGAAAAAGAAAAGTCTCTTCTGTCAGGAAGTGCCGAGATCACATTTGAATGGTACGATTCGCACGCGAGTTTCGTAAGAAACCCACGTCTAGGGTCTTTTTGATTAGTAGAATTCTCAAAACGTGACAATAGAAAAAACAAAGAAATTATGGCATGACTTGTCGTATCTTACAGAAATCAAAAACACGTGAATAGTTGTTTGATTGCATCATAGAAAAAATATAGTAATTTTATTTACGAGTTTGGTGCATGTCATAGTTGTCATAGAAACAAAGAAATCTTAAAAAAAATTAAAAATTACATGCAAAACAGTTTATAGAAAAAAAATTCTATGATTTTAAAGGAAAAATTGATCATATCCCTAAAGTTGATAAGTTTTTGTTCTTTTCCCCTAAGTTAGGCTGTATTTGATTCTTTCCCTTATAAAGAATATTTGTATCCCTTTAAACACTTATATCCCTGTCTTCTTCTCCTTTCGAACATACGAACCCCACCGCTGCTCTCTGGCGCCGGCGTCCACTCCCGAGCCCGCAGGCCTTCCCCTCCCTATCTTCCCCATCACCTTGGTGTGGTTCCTCTTCCTGAGATATACCCGTGTGTCCGTGGTGTGCGAGCCAGCTGGGATGTGTTGATTCAGATTTAGATGGAGCTGAGTAATTGAGTTTATTCCATGATGCCGCCCTCACTAGTCTGCATGCTTTTCGGCAAGCTGGTCACATTCTACATCTAATGTTTAAAACCATTTTGTGGTCAAGATCTTCGTACCATGATTTATGGAAAATATGTGTCCTTATATGCAGCATAAGTAGTATTTTTGAACAAATTTTGGGTGATTACTTGATTAGTTATGTTCGGTTTTGGATCGGTGTGGTCGCTTACAAGGTAACCATGGCTGAGTAAGGAAGAAAAGAGTAGAGAATGGAGGAGAAGACGGGTAGAAGTATCCAAAGGAACACAAATGGAAAAGACCAAATGCAGCCGAGCTTAGAGGGAAAGAGCAATTGCTTATCAATTTTGAGGGATATGATCAATTCCCATCTTTGAAGAATATGATCAATTATCTCGATTTTAAATTCTACAAATCAAGCGAGCTCTGTAGAAAAAATAAGCAATATAATCAAATAGGTACCTAATGAACTTACGTTGCCTTTGCTACGAAATTCCAGCGTCGCCAATTTGCAACAGAAGCGGCGTGTCGGAGCACTGATTGGGTTTCACTGCAGCGGTTAATCATGGTGTCCTGATGGTGGGAATTTGAAACCTTACCATTGTGGGAAATAGGTCGTACCGGGCAGCGAGATCATACTCCCTCTGTCCACATACGGAAGGCATACATAAAATTTTAGATGATCAATAATTAAGTCATTAATATTGAATTATATAACATAAAAGTGATACCATTTAAAAATATATTTAAATATGAATCCAATGGTACCACTACTATGTCATATAATTCAATAGTATTAGTTTAATTGTTGGTCAAAGTTAGACCTTAAATTCTATGCACACCTTACATTTATGGATGGAGGGAGTACTAGATGTGACAGCCTGTCTGTCTTGACACACTGTATAGCGCCATAGCCCTCGTATGTGCGTTTTTACCGGGCAACCGGTCGAAACTTCGTAAGATTTCATATGAAACAAATTGAATGAAAATATGAACGGTGTCTAGAATCTAAATATAACTTCAATACTTAGGTTCTTTGTGATTCAAAGGATTTTTATAAAATCTTTGGAGAATCTAAATCTTAACAATTTTATTTATGAATTTTTAATCTGTAGAACTAGATCCATGAACATTTCGTAGCAATTTTTTATTGACCAAACTTCTGGAAAATATTATTTTGTTTTTCATATAGTGTAATTAAACAAGTTTTCGTACAAACTCAGTGATGTAAATTTTAAGTTGATATGAGTTACTATAATTTTACGTTTTTCCTACTCCAAATCATGCGTATCAAACTTACCCTTAGATCTCTTCGATTGGTGGGGATTTTCTCGCTTTCTGTGGAAATTAAACTATTTTTATTTTAAAATCCTTGTGAAATTACATAAATAAAAGAGGCCCTTTAAATGGATATAATAAGACGCTCTAGTTTCAGGATCAGTTGGAAAAACAAACAACCGATAAGGCTAATCTGGCAAGTGGTAATGCTAGCATAACAGTTGGTGGTTAGCAGTTGTGAGTTGACAACACGCACTGGAGTGGAGATGATCATCGCACCCAAGTTCCGAAACATGTGCAACTTGGATGTCAGGCTCTCCGGGAAGAGAGAGGAGACGCTAGGGAGCAAAAAGCTCAAGTGGCATGAGTCTGTCAGCGATGGAAGCAATTTAAGCAGGAGGGGTGAGCAGGTGGCGAAATGATACCCACGGCAGCTTTTTGATCCTAACAAGCAAACAAAACCGAAAGCTAAAGCCACACGGCAGGCAGGCACCGAGGGACGACAAGACGGGAGCTCCCTGACTCATCATCATCCCGGCCGGACTTGAAAGTTGAAAGAGGGAGAGCAAGAGCTGGTCTATACTGTGTTTATAATCGGCGTAGGCCGCGTGCTCTCTGCAGAGTTAGAAAGCACTGTTTCACCGTTGTTACTTTCTTCATTTGCTCTATGCATTATTGTTTTTGCAGAACAAAAGAAGATAATACCAGTAGTAGTATGCTGTATACTACTAGCGAAGACAGAAGGGGGAGGCAACAGCGCATTAATTGGTGCTCCAACGCCATCAACTGCCACTGACATCACGCGCGGTGGCAGGCAGGAAACAGGCAGCTTACGTGCGAGATGAGCATCGCATTTGTTACTGACCCGGTTAACCCAACGCAACACACAACCGCTCCGCTTCTCGCCTGACAAAAGATCCATCCGACGACCCTGAATCGCAATATCATTGTTATCAGGTGCATTTCGATCAAAATCCTTGTACTAGCAGCGCCATGCAAGATCTGTACTGTACTATACTATCACGGACATCCCCTTCTCTTTATGACACTCAGCTGCCCAAAGTCTCCTTATCGATCCCCACGTACTAGCTGCTGCGTGCTGTGACGGTGCCGTGAATTGATTGCAGGTGTGAGCACCGTGTACGTGATGAGCTTGAATGGAGGAGCTAGCTCGTATTTATGGCTACTACGACTCAGCTGCAAATGGTCCGAGGCCCAAACTTCCTGTTTATCACGAGCCTCATCAGTGATAATGCGTGAGCTCTTCGCCTCGCAATTATGGTGTTTAGCTAGCTCGAATACTTGACCCCGGTGGAGCAAGTGGTGCGGGTTCGCCTGCGGTACTGCATGCAGGTATTCGTACCAACGGGCATGCTAACGAGGAGTAGAGCTACAGCTTAATTGAAGTAGATCTGGAACAAATCTTGTGTATTCCATGGAAGACCATCCTCTATGCATATTGGTTATAGGTTTAGATCGAACATCTGCGGATGTATGATAAATATACCACCTGAAACTATTGCTGAAAGCCCTCGACAAACAGTAATTCCAAGATTTTTCAACAGCATCTGAAACGAAACTACATTGCGTAGTTTTAAATTTTCAGTAAGTTCACAGAAAATTTGAAACGAGCCGCAATGTCTATATCCAATCCGCTCAGCAAAGAGTTGCTCCTTCGGGCCTCCGTGAACTCACGCCACTGCGACCGAGAATATTCTCGCGCAAGAATCGGAATTACAATGCAGGCGTTGATTCCTAAAGAAATGGTGCGCGACATCATAAGAAAAATACGCCCCCCAATTATTTATCCCATTCCATTTTTATTGAGCAAATACAGTATTCCCTCCACCGATATACTCCGCATTAACACATCGACAAAGATAGTCAGTCAAGTCATTGACTCTTACACATATCCACATTATTTATATTTGACTATAAAATAACTCATATATTGAGACTATCTCTTAAGCTAACTTTACACGAAGAATCTGCGTACAAAATAATGAGGTTGATTCTAGATGTTTCATTCTTCATTAGATATTAGCTCTTCACGAAGATTAGTTTTATTCTCTCTCCTCTTCTTCTCTCCTCATCAGCAATTATCTTACATGACATGACGAAGATTCAGCCGATGTCACATCTTTGTAGATGCCCTTGCCACAATATTGTTACATGTTCGGTAAAAATTCAACGAGCCAGAAGACAATATGTTGGTGTCGGCATGGTTAAATATGGATAAACAATCTTCTTCTACTTATTGGAAGAGAATTCATTGTTACTTTCATGAGAATAAGAACTTCGAGTCAGATATTAATCAAAATTCTCTCATGCAATGTTGGTATACTATTTAAGAATACGTTAACAAGTTATATGGATGCCATGACTGGATTGAGCGTAGAAGACAAAGCAGGATCATAGAGAAAGATAAAGTTAGTTTGTATTTCCTTAGTTCTCTTGTAACTTCATAAGTTACATGCAAGTATTATAAATTCACTTGTACATATTCTTCAGGCATGTGTTGTGCACAAGAAAGAAGAGAAAAACATATTTTAATACTTGCATTATCAGAATATATTATAACATCATCTAAAATGGACCGATAGGTTATCTCAGAAAAAATAGAAATAATCTCCAATTTAAATATGAGTTTGTCTACTCCTATTAGTACCAACTCAAATTGGTGTGATAATGAAGCGGGGGCTTCTACTCTTTTGAGAAGACTAATTGGCAGGAAGACGAAGAAAAAGTAATTATAATGAGGTAAAATTTTTGATATTAATGTTGGTGGAGATAATATGTACATGGCAATGCTAGATAATCTGTGGTAAAAAAAAACACAAATAGAGACCATGAACGAGCTCAGAAAATATGAGTGTTATAAACAAACATATGCACTATAATTACTTAAATACGAACGTGGTAAGTTAGCACGCCGGAAAAGAGACGCCACCAGGTGGACTACGCACGTCGACCCGATGGTGTAAAGCGTGTAAATATAGAGATTTGTAAAATTGTTCTTAAATACAGAGTTTCGTTATTTAAAATATGTGCAAATATTCGAAATTTATTAATTTATTTTATTTGTAAAATATAATGTATTTCTTTTCTATAGTGCAATGGCAGAGATTCTGTCCCGATCGTGGTTTCGGCCATATATGCACCGATGCACGTATATACATAAACCTGCAGAACATGAAGTGAACAACACGTACTGATGGCAGCGAGGGCCCTATTGCAACCAGCCACACAGAGGGACAACCTTGGACACAGAAGATCCTGGGAGGGTGTCGTAACCCACGGCCGCTTGAGCAGTTAGCCCATACCTCATCCCCCACCTCCGACCACGTCCGATCGCATCAGGGCCGTCCGTCCACGTGGGTCCCAGCGCCATCTGACGCTGCACAGTACACCACCGCCCGCACGTGGTGGGGCCCGCATGGTAGTATGGTAACTAGCGTGCGATGCTAATTACCGCGGCCAATGCCGGGTCGACACGTCGCCGCTGTTACCTCCCCTCGTCTCGTCGCGTCACCACCCCGGCTCACGTGGCGCCTGCAGGCCCCGGAGGCCTCCTGCCAGCCCGCCACGTGGCGCCGCGCGAACGTGACCTCGCCGCCTCACGGCAAGGCACAGCGTCGCCGCTGCCTTTGGCCCCGCCCGGCGTGAGGACCGCGACTGACCGTCGCCTATGCAGCGGTTACTTTTACTGCCGCGTTGCGTTCGTAAAGTTAATCAATCGAGCATTCGATAAAGAAGGGCAGGCTTGCATGCAAGGGTTAAAATTTCAGTTCTACCGTACAATAGTGTTTTGGTGTTCTCGAGTAGTAACTACCTAGTCCAATTAAGTAATCTGTTCAGTGTTCACTGTCCTGTCTCAGCGTCTCTCTTCTCTCGTCCAAAGTGGTCGCATTAACTAACGAGCTAATTAATCTTTCACACCTGATGGCTGACGGTGAGTGAGCAGTGGTCGTTGCCACGCGCACATAAAAGCCCCTCGCTCCTCCTCCCTTGGCCGGTCGCTTCCACCGCAGCTGCGAAAGCGATAGCTAAGCTAAAGCGCTAGCTAGAAGTGGTGAAAAGAGCAGGGCCACGCGCAAGAGAGGGAGCGAGCGAGTGAGTGGTTGGTGGAGGTGGTGGTGAGATCGTGCGGACATGATGGATCACCTGAGCCTGGTGCCCTACGAGGGAGGCAGCGGCAGCGGGGGCGGCGGAGGCGGAGGCGGAGGCGGCGGGGGAAAGTACAAGGAGTGCATGCGCAACCACGCGGCGGCCATGGGCGGGCAGGCGTTCGATGGCTGCGGGGAGTACATGCCGTCCTCTCCGGACTCGCTCAAGTGCGCCGCCTGTGGTTGCCACCGCAGCTTCCACCGCCGCGCAGCGGGCGCGGGCGCGGGCGCCGGCGGCCCCGGAGCGTGCGCGGCGCCCGTCTTCTTCCGCCCGCCGCCACCGCCGCACCCGCACCCGCACGCGGCTCACCACGCCGTGCTGCAAGGCTTCCTCCCGTCCCCCGCCCCCCCCCACCGCCGCAGCTCGCTCTACCGTACCACGCCGTGCCCGCCGCGTGGCACCACGGGCTGCAGGGCCCCGCGCGCACCGGGTCGGAGACGCCGCCGCGGCCGGAGGACTGCAGCCCCGGGTGCGGGGGCGGCGGGGTCGGGAGCGGGAGCTTCGGGAGGAAGCGCGTCCGGACCAAGTTCACCCCGGAGCAGAAGGAGAGGATGCGCGAGTTCGCCGAGAAGCAGGGGTGGCGCATCAACCGCAACGACGACGGCGCCCTCGAGCGATTCTGCCTCGAGATCGGCGTCAAGCGCCACGTCCTCAAGGTCTGGATGCACAACCACAAGAACCACCTCGCCTCCCCCACCTCCGCCTCCGCCGCCGGCGCAGCAGCAGCAGCCGGGATCAACCGGGGCGCCGGCGCGGGGCTGGGCACCGGCGACGGCGACGGCGACGACGACGACACAGACGACTCTCCTCCACGCGCCGCAGTCTCGTCCCCCTCCGCCTCCCCCATCAGCGTCTAGCTAGCTAGCTCTCTCTCCTATTCCACCCCGCGCTAATGAGTAATGAGTTCTTTTAATCACTAGGGCTTAGCTAGCTCTAATTAACTAGCAGTATTAGTATCAGCAACTGGTCAGCAGCTCGTGTGTTAACGATCCCCCAGCATGCCTCCCCCGCCGCGGCCGTGCCGTACATCGAGGTACCGAACCGAGGGCACATTTGTACTTTCCTTTTCTACTCTAATCCTAGACGCTGCTGTTGTAGGTTCATTAATTGTCTCCCTTTAATCGTACGTACTAGCTGCAGTGAGTGACTAATCATCGTACTCCATCATGATTAATGTCGCATTTGTCCCCTTGCAGTGCAGCGCTTCGGGGTTAGTGCCCGGAAGCTTCCCCTATTTATTGGTCTGTGCACAGGAATTGTTAGCATGCGCCGTGCATTCTTGCAGCAGCTGCTGCAGCTGCTGCTGCCTGCTAATTGCGTTGGTTTGGACTAATGTATCTCGTAAACTGCTCTTAACGTTTTGGTTCTTGCCGCAGTGGTGGGGATGGCCGGCTGGCCTAAGATTTTGTTTCCATTTGCGCCCTCCCTCCCGGCCGGCCGGACCACGTTCCGGCCGTGCGGTGGCGACCATGCGGCGGTGGTGGAGCCGGAGCGTAGCCGAGCTCCCTGGCCAGCTAGCGCTACGCTTTGGTGGTGCGGTGGTTGTCGCGCTGCTGTTTTTTGCCGTTGCGTGGGGTCAAAACCGTGCGCGCCCGTGGCGATTTGTCTTTTCAGCGTCGCTGTGTGGCGCCGCCGGCTTCGCTTGGGTTTGTGATGGTGGCGATTAGGCTGTCACGGGATTGGAGCTGGGCTTTCGGTGCGGGGCAAGATCCGACACGATCTCTCCTCCTCTCGGTGGGACTTGGCCTCTCGTACGTCTGGTTTTCTTGTCGCTTACCTTCCCTTATTTCTGGTCTCTCGCTCGCCTCGCTCGGATGTGACATTGCTTTTTGTTTTGGTGGTAGGAGACCGGCCGTTCTGGTGCATATGATTTGGTGGCCGTTTCGGCTGTGATCTAGGTTTTGGGTACAGGACAACCAAGTCTAGTTTTTTCACTTCGGTTTAGCTGTGGTAGTAATGCTGCTACGCCAGTACAGTTGAGCGAGGCCCGTAAGCGAACGGGCCCGTACTGTTTACATATCCGGTATCCCCACGAGCTTAGCTAGCTACAAATCCGCGTCCACCACGGGGTCACGGCAGCACGGACAGATTCGTCCTGTAATATTTGCTGGTGAGTTCAATCCAAAAGACGTAGGACAGATGAGCGTAGACGATATCAGAAATAAAGATGAACATAAGAATATGAATACAGTAAATAAATGTGACGTGGAGAGTCCGAGGACTTTCTTTTCTTTATTGATGGATTAAAAAGTCACTGTATAATAATTGTTCTACTCTATTTATATATTAAACAAAACTAACGGATAAGGATCCAACTTAAGTAATGAGTAGAAAACCTACCCTCCCTCATGAAGATGAGTCCACTGCCGGTGGACACAAAGGTTACCCAACACTCCCCTTTGGATACTTATCTCGTTTATAATCCATGTCTCAAAAACTCTAAAAAATTCAGTGAGAAAAATATCTGGAGAAAAGGTACATGACCTACTAATATTGTGTTGCACAAATTGCCTCGTTAGAAACCTCGGTTAAGAAACTATAGGAAAACAAATCCAAGGAAAAATTAATACAATTCATATGACAGTTATGTCAAGTTCTCGACTTTTAAAGTCAAGATTTATCAACGAGTTTGTAAAGATTCTCCCCCTAAACACTGTAATTCTCTAAGTCTTACCATATCAATTCCATGCATGTATCATTTACAAGATGATGTAGGTAATAATTTAGTGAATAAATCTGCGAGTTCCTCACATGAGTCAGTATGCAATATTTTTATTTTATCAACATTTTACAATTCACGAGCATAAAGGAGCTTCACATAAATGTCCGAGTCCAAGTTTTCATATAGGTATGCTGCTACCACATCTGTTAATTTCATTTACAGATTCAAGTTTATAGCCATTGAGATTAAGTATTCTAAAGGTAATTCCATCCACGATCATAAGTTTCCTCAAAATTGACTCATGTTCGTTGAGTAAAACCTTGTCTAACAAGTCTTACTTTGTACCTTACCACCTCATTATTTTCATTTCTGTTCCGAACAAAATCTCACTTATGTTCTATGAGGCCATTGTGGTGAGGAGTTAGCCTTACAAGACCAAATACCTTTCTTTTGTTCTGAGATAGTAATCCTGCGGTTATTGCCTTTCGTCATTCTTTCCAATGTGATCTTAATGCACTGCAAGCACTTGGCAGAATCGATGAGAATGTAGCCAGAGATCTCCTTACTAATTTGTTCTAGAGTTATCCTCTACTCTTCGGCAATCACAGTTGCGGTCGCGGCTATGTCGAGGGGAGGAGTGACTATTGCCACCTAGACCGGGATGTCCACCTACATGGATACCACCATATCAAGCGGGACCTCCACTGGTGTCGCCATTACCATCATGTCTGCTTGTAGTATGCCGATGAGTTTGGCATACTCTGTGAACTTGCTCTGGTGGTAAGTGCGAACCGCCTGCATGACATTAGGGTGGAAGATGGAGAGAGTCTTCTCGGTCCTCTAGGAGTCCGTGGTCACCTTACCACACAACTGAAAGTTTGTACAAATGCGATGCAGCGCAAAGTAGTACTCCCCAACCGTCTTGAAGCCTTAAAACCTCAGACGTACCCATTCTTGCTCTAGTTGGGGCAGAATGATGTACTTCAGCTTTTCAAATTGCTTCTTCAATGCGGTCCACAGGCACCCTTTTGTACCGTAATACTCGTTATTCAGAGTAGAGCAAGGACGGTGTCTGAGGAAGTTCAAAACTTGGTCTTTTTCCTTAGAGGTGATGATGGTAACCTGTTAGATACCAACACCAATCACTCCCGAAGCTTTCTATCCCGAGTATGATCTCCGCGTCTGACGTCCAGGTGAGATAGTTGCGGCCATTTTGGGCCAGCTCCTCAAACTTCTGGTTGGTTATGCTAGCCATTCTGCATTTCATCCAATAATTTTAATAAATAACTATAGGTAATATTGTCTGAAAAATAAATAAAGATACAAAGATTAAATACCTACCAATATATGAAATACTTAAAGATTAAAAGCAATATTCAAAACTACAAGTGATCAAAAGCAATAAAACATATAAATAAATAAATGTAAGCATTAAAAGCATATTAAACAATTGCCAAAATGAAAATTTGACTCAAAAATGAAAATTTGAGACTCTTTTATGCTAGAATATTAATTTTTTTTCTAATTCTGTAATTTCATGGAACTGATCCGCAAAAATTTAGTACAAAGAAAATTTGTGCATGATTTCTAAGAAGTCCAAGGACTATTCCACAAAACCGCCGGAATTGAGCCACGTTCAGCCCGGCCCAATTGTGCGCGTGGGCAAACTGGGCTGCCAACCCTTTTCCTTTTCCGCCGGACTCCCCCCCTTTCTTTTTCGAGTCTGCGCATGGGCTGGTGGCACATGCAGTTGACCTTCTGTTTTGGCCCACCTTGCACTGCCCCCAGCTCATTATTGGGGGAGCGACGACGGCTTGGCTGGCTACGCAGCCGCAGTTGCCATTGTGCGTGCTGGACATGGCACGGCTATCAGGGCCGCCTCGTACCAGGCAGCATGATTGACGGCACACACTTATGCAATCACCTGCGCATCGTTCCATGACATGAACATCAATTCCCGTTTCGCTAGAGGAATGACCGGTTTTAGCTGGCACTTCCGTCAGCATCATTCGCTATGGCATTTCATTTCACGAAACCAAAACGAATCTAGATACTAAAATAAATTGCAAAATGGAATCTAGATTAATAGAAGAACTCATTTTTCACGTGTCATCGGATTTTTATTTTCCCATTTGATGTCAAGTGAGCTACGGGAGACTTGGCTGTGAAACGTCGTACTTATAACTTATCATACAACCTTTGCTGGCAAGTCCGGCCAAGAAATGTAGGGCAGAAAAGCGTAGAGGATGTTAGGGAAGAAAACGAACACCAGAATATGAGTAAAGTAAATAAAAATGATACGGAAAATAGGGGGAAATTTTTCTTGTTTATTGATGGATCAAAAGATCACCGTATAATGGTTGACCATTTCTATTTATAAACTAAATAAAATCAAAAGATAAAAATCAAATTTAGATTATATAGATATAGAAAAAATCTACCTCTTTCGTAGAGGTGGATCTACTGTGGGTGGATGCAAAATTTCCCAACAAGACGCACGCACCTGTCCGTGGGCCGGGGTACACGCGTAGCGGCGGGTGCAAACTGCGAACTCTCTCCGCGGCTCGTGAATGCTCAAGGTGGAGTGGAGCATACGTGCGGACACGGGAGAGTTTACCCCGAGAAAGGCCGGGCGCGCGTGCCCCGTCTGCCGCTCCGCACAAGGGCGTGGGTCAGGGCGCCCGAAGCACCGAACCCAGCACAGCGCCCGTCGCGTCCCGAGCCGGGGGCTGAGTCGGCCCGTGCACCCACATGCAATGGCGCACGCACGTACGGCACTATGCTGTCCAGTGCCCAGTAGTGCCTGGCCGCAGCAGGTTTGGTTCTTCTTGCCGCTAGCCTTTCACCGATAACTGTTCGTTTCGTCTCGTCTTCACATCAAGTACGACTGCACGGTTCCTTTTGCAGAGGGGGAGGGCCACGGACGACCGCGTGCTCTTACGGTGGAGCAGAGCAGACTAGCAGCGAGTGGGGCGAAAGGGTAGCGTGTGCGCGAGCCCGAAGAGATAGTAATCGTTTGTGTTGTGCTACGGTTTACCTGTAGGCCCATGGTTAAAAATATGAATGCATCGTCCTATTATTTGCTGCTTGAAGTTCAAAGTTTCAGAATATGTCGAACCAAGTTAGGGAACATTGAATTTGGCCGAATTTGGAATAGGGACCGCCGTGGTAGCGGAAAAAGCGGCCGGACAAAATGTTTGGCAAAACCGAAATGTTTATGAGTGCCCAGTGCGACCGTTTGCTACACTGCCAACGCGGTGTAATCGCGTTACAAGGGGCTCGACGGTGAGAAATGAAGTGCGGGCGAAAATTTCAATTTTGTGCAACTCCTAGCAGATAAGCTGATGACGTCGTCCCGGAGAAGGTTAATTTGACATGGTTAACATTTGTGTGTGGATGAGCAACCTCAGCCGGAAATTTGATCTCAACTCGACGTGATCCAGGCGACCCACGTAAGGCTACCAGGTTGGTATGAAAACCGAGCTCTTTCATGGATCTCGCTCGCATTATCGTCCGTTACTCTACGAGTTACACCCTTGACAGCCCAACTAACGGGGCCGCTTGTCAATGGCCCGTGCCCCCCTTCCACCCGTATAAATCACACAAGTCCTACCCGGCATAGGCCCAAGCACTAAGGCCCAATACAAGTTCGGCAATCCCAATCAGTCGACGACGCCCGTTCAAATTGCTGTTCTTGTCCAGCAATCAGCTAGCAAAATCGGAAGGCGAGATAAGACAACACCAACACCACCCTCTTTAACTGCTTTAAGCGAGTAAAACATTGGCCCGTGAAACACTAGCGCCGAGAACGGATTTTTACCATACGCTCGACAGGAACGTGTTCAACTAGCAGTTTCGAGTTACATCCAGGCTACTTACTTTGCAACAACTGGAAAACGAAACACAGATCGACATGCTACATTCAAGGTACAACCCTACGTAACGCACGCGGACGAAACATCAAAACCTAACGACCAGAGATCGAAGCTAAGCTACAACAGAGACTAACAGAGACTAACTACAAGCAAAGATTGCACATCGACAGACAGCCTTGAGCCTAGCAGGCGATGCTCATCTGGAGGCGACGTGCCAGGTGCACGAGGTGCCACGTCAGGGCCATCAGGGCCAGCACGTTGCACAGGGACGAGTAGCCGTTGAGCTTCTTCAGCTGCTTGTTCAGCTTCACCACCCTGCTCTTGGCCATCTCCGCGTCCCCCGCTGTCGCCGACGCCGTCATCGAAGTGGTCTTCGCCGCCTTGACTGTCGCCACGCCATCCACTGGAGTCCGGACTCCGGCTGTCGAGGGGGTGGTTGTGGTTGTGGCGCCCGTGGCCACGGTGACGACCGGCGTGTCGACGATGTCGGCCATGTCCCTTCCTCTGCCTTCTTCCTTCTCCACTTTCATCCTCTCGAACATCACCTGTAAAGACGAGAAAACTATGCATTTGAGGAAGGAAATTTCGAAGTGTTGCAGAGAGAAATACAGGAAAAAAATTGATGAACGGAACTTACTTTGGTGGCTTTTGGCTCGAGGAGCAGCATGTTGGTGAGGACAAGGCCCAGCGCGCCGAGCAAGTTGAAGCTCTGGGCGCGCGCCGCGAAGGAGCTCCGCTCGCGGCCGAGCAGGTGCGACGCGAGGGTCAGGCCGACGCCGTAGGCGACGGCGCGGAAGTACACCGGGAACAGCTTGCTCTGCACCATGCCGAGCTGCTGCCGGGGCAGCGCCGCGGCGAGGACGTGGCTGGACAGGAACGTCACCCACACGCTCGCGCCGTAGGCGATGGCGAACCCCAGCAGGTGCATCACCGCCGTCGCGGTGCGCGCAGCCTCCATGGGGGCGCCGAGGAGGTACACGGCGGTGTCGGAGGCCACGTCCCGGGCCCGCCTCGAGATGTCACTCAGGTTCTTGGTCACCTCGCCGGCCTTCGCCTTCGCAAGCTCCTCGGCTCGCGCCACCTTCTCGACCGCGCTCTCTGCAGCATCTTGCGTGTACTCTTCGGCTCTCTCGGCGATGTCAGAGACCTTGCCCTTGGCATTCTTCACAGCTTCAGCTGCTCCGTCTTTGATATGCGATGCCTTCTCCTTGGCTTCACCGGCTGCTTCAGATACCTTGTGCTTGGCACTCTCCGCAGTTTCAGCTGCTCCGTCCTTGATGTGTGACGCCTTCTCCTTGGCTTCGCCGGCTGCTTCAGAGACCTTGTTCTTGACACTCTTCGCGGCTTCCTTGGCTTCCGATGCGGCGTCCAACACCCTGTCCTCCGCTCTCTCCTTGGCGCCCGAGATCGTCTCCCCGGCGCCTCTCACTGCATCCTCGGCTGCATGTTTGACGCGCGCGGCCCCGTCTTTGGCGCCCTCTTCCGCCCCCTTGGCCCCACCGCAAAGCCTGTCCTTGCAGCGCTTCACCGCGCCGAACACCTTGCCCGTGGCGCTCTCCTTGGCATTGGACAGTTTCTCCTTGCCGTCCTCAGCCGCGCCGGCCACCTTCTCGGCCGCGTCAGACACCGCTCCCCCGGCCTCGCCGCTGCCGCCGTCGAAGGCGTGAGGGGGCAGGACGTGCGTCTCTTTGACGACGCCGTCGCCGGGGGTGAGCGGGAGCTCGCGCTCGTACTCGACGATGACGATGCGGCGGCCCTCACGGACGACTTGCTCACCGTGCTGTGTCGCCGCGGGGGCCGGGGGCGGGGGCGCGGGTGACCAGACAGCCGCGGCGGCGAGGGTGGAGAGCACGAGGCATACAGCCACAACGTTTATCATGGTGGAAATTCGAATTGGACATGCACTCGGCTAGCTAAGTTTCGGACTAGTAGCAGTCGGCCACCGTCGAACGGCTTAAATCCGAGCGCGGCGGCTGGCCATGGATGGTTGTAGAAGTGGGGAGACGAGGCGAGGGTGGGACACGTGGTGAGACGGGACTAGATGGGATGACGCGCGGGGCGTGGAGGCGACACGCGTGGATGGACGTGTCCGGGTGCTGCATGGCCTGGGTTGTCGCGCGCTTTGGGGTCGGCTGGTGGAAAGCGGTGGGACGTGGGGGTGCCGAGCAGCGGCAATGCGCGCGGATTTTCTTTTTGAAACGGAAGATTTTATTGCTCTTTACGATGCGCGCAGGAAATAAAGATGTTACTACCTTGGAATCTGCGCAAGTTCGATGGGTTGGAATCTCTGCAAATTAGTTCTGCGGGAGTGCTGCGAGAAAATTCAATGGTGGAATGCATACATATCCGATCGTGAACGTTTTCTTTACAGCCATAATTTTTACAAATTTAGATCATCTAAATTTAGAGATTACTTAATCTCAAATTACATATTGTTTGTCTAAACTTGTAGTATTAAAATTGAGCAGCTTTATTATAAAGTTAATATGATTATTAGTTTTCAGGTTATATATAGAGTGAGGTTACAATATAGATGATTAAATCTTGATCTCAAGACTTACAAGATGACTAAAATGTAAAAACAATTTAGGCAATAGGACATTTCCTTTCTTTTACGCTGGACACAGGGTTAGTAGATCCCATCGAATAGAACAACCCGGAGTAGAGGAAAAGGACACCAAACCAGAAAAAATTGCAATTGTTGTGTGAATATGTAACTAACCATCGGAAACGAGACTCAGAAGTCAGGACTCACCAAGAATGTTCGTGCAAATCAGTATTTTTGAGTAACTTCCGTTGAGGAGATTCAATGTTTTCACATGGCCTTTCGAAGTACGTACCAGACGATCGATCAGGAGATCATTCCCCACACGACTATGACATTTTTCCTTGCTCCTCTTGCTCTATCTCTTTTGACGAGCTCCTTTGTCGAGGAATAATAATCCTATATAAACCGATCTATTAAAATTTTATATGACGCTTATGTAGCATTTAAAAAAAGTTAAATAGTCAAGTAAAACAAGTCAATAAAATTAGAAGGTATATGAGAAGGCTAGTCTATCGTTGACTATGCTCCTCCGTACTTCCCTAATTTACTATGAACTCAATGAACCAAGTTTTATCTATTTATCTTTTTTTCACTTATCTCTCAAAGACACACATAGTCATTTGTCATGAGACTCTTACCTATATAAATCTTCATGGAGGGATGTAAAATTTATCCTATAAACAAAAAATCTCATTGAAGAGGCTTAATGCTTCAAGTCATAGACGGGGAGCTGCTGTAGCAAGTCGTCAATGGCCCAAATAGCTAGTCAAGTGGTGTACAAGGCTCCTCTCTTGATATAAGACTGGTCATGCTCCACGAGACGGCCGTACCTATTCGAAAAATATCAACATGTCTTATATTATTGTGCTTAATACTATAAAAATAAATTTAAGTCTAAAACCAAATACTTACATATAAAATAAACCACTGTCAAATGTACGCGGCAGCAGCGTCGTAATCCTCCTGAGTTGGCTGGTGCGGTGACAGTGCGGTCATTTCTTTCAAGTTTGCTAGTGTGATGGCATTCAAATATGTGATACCCATCATACGTTGAATCGGGCCAGTTCATCGCACGGCTGTCGAGCCAGCCGATGTATGCACTTATGCTGGGATCAACCGGCCGACGCCTAGTCGCTGCCCCGACTCCCGTCATGGTTGGTAGCTCGATGCCTGACAGCACTCAGAGGAGCAACGAATCGAGCAGTAAAGTGTGGTGCCTTCTTTCTAGTATTTCCGCTGAGTTTTTTACATGGTCCAATAGCCCAGTACAGCTCAGCTTGGTCCATCCAGAAAAGCCCATTTAGCAGCCCATCTCTAAGGCCCACGCCCCTTGCCACCTCTCGCGCCGCCGCAGCTCGGTTCGCCTCCTCGGCGTGTGCCATTGGTTCCGCAAAACCCTACCTGGAACCGAGCCACCGCCCGACTGGACCGAACGCTCCGCCGCCGCCGGGGATGGAGGACATCGAGGACGTGCTGGGCCCGGCCGGGTTTCCCGGCGGCGGAGCGCCTCCCGGGCTCCGCCTCCCCCTCGCCGCTGTCGCCGTCAAGCCCAAGCGCAGGTCGTCCAGGCTCGCCCAGACGCTGCCCCAGCCCGAGGCCCGGATCCCCGGCACGCAGGTACCACCACCGCCATCACTGGCACCCGCGTTTCGCATCCGACGTGCTCGATGACACCATATGTGTGCTAGTTGCATGTTTAATCTGATGAGTGTGTTGGTTCATGTGTTATTTGTGTTGCAGACAATATATGTGAAGACATTTGGATGCTCGCATAACCAGGCAAGCTTCCTCTACACTACTTTCTACTTAGCACATCTGCTGATTATTATTTTTTACGCAAGCTTCCGAACTATTTATGAAGTGCTGTATGATTCCTTAACATGCTGTAATTTTCACGGTTTAAGCCAACAGTTCCTTAAGAGAGCTGACAATTGGTTGAACTGCTCAATGACTTATCTTGTACTACTGTTTTAAGAGTGGTGTTTCTGTGCTTCGTGGCTTGTGCCTGGTGCTAATGCTAGGAAGTCAATGCTTTATTGTTGCTAATATGTAACCTCTTTTCTTCTCTTCTCTGCAGAGTGACAGTGAGTACATGTCGGGGCAGCTCTCGGCGTTTGGATATGCAATTGCTGAAGAGCCTGAAGGAGCTGATTTGTGGCTAATTAACACGTATGGTTATAGTGTACTGTTTGGTTATTTCTTTTTCTCCATCTGCTACAACTGGCTGACTGGTTGTTCATAGAAGTATAGATGAACTGGTTTAACTTGAACAACAATTTCAAACTGGTTCTGCTCTGGATCTGTGTAATGAAAAGCTAGCTATTTTCTTATACTTGAAATTTCCACGAAGTCCACATTCTCGGTACTTAGTAAATTTCTATTGGATGTTGATATTACATTTCCATTGGATGTTGCTATTTTACTTCCATGCTAACGTGTCTAGTTGTCTACCTCGTGGTGCCTAATGGTGAGATATGTAGCTGATGTATAGGGATAAATCTTGACCATTACTTGTGCCATTCCAGATGCACTGTGAAAAATCCAAGTCAATCTGCCATGACAACTCTCATATCAAAATGCAAGAGCGCAAACAAGCCACTGGTTGTAGCTGGATGTGTACCACAAGGAAGCCGGGATCTGAAGGAGCTTGAAGGTATTAGTATAATTGGAGTGCAGCAGATAGATCGGGTCGTTGAAGTAGTTGAGGAAACCTTAAAGGGGCATGAAGTTCGGCTCTTGAGTCGGAAAACACTGCCCTCACTTGATTTACCTAAGGTACAATTCGTACATAGGTACATGATATCATGTGCATCAATTGTATTGGCTCATTGTGAGCACGTTGGTTTTTTTAACCTTTTGACTAGTTGACACACTTTCATGTTAAAACTAATGACTGACAATAGCTACACTATACAGGTTAGAAAGAATAGGTTTATCGAGATTCTTCCTATAAATGTTGGGTGTCTAGGTGCTTGCACTTACTGCAAGACCAAGCATGCTCGTGGTCATCTGGGAAGTTATTCTATAGACAGCTTGGTGAGTGTCCTGGAATGTTTCTATTGTGGATGAAAATGCTGCTGCTCCTAAAATTTCAAGCAAATTATTTGGTTTCCAATTCACCGTAGGTAGATCGTGTGAAAATTGTTGTCTCCGAAGGTGTCCGGGAGATATGGTTAAGCAGTGAAGATACTGGTGCTTATGGTAACCTCGGTGTCCAATCGTTATAGATCTACTGAGTGCTACATTTCATAATTTTTCATGGTACTTTGCCTCTTTGACCTTCTAATTTTTTTAGGCAGGGATATCGGTACAAATCTTCCAAATCTCTTAAATGCAATTGTTGCTGAGCTTCCTGAGGACAGAAGCACAATGCTTCGCATAGGCATGACAAACCCCCCTTTCATACTGGAGCATTTGAATGAGATAGCTAGTGTTTTGCGCCATCCTTGTGTTTATACTTTCCTTCATGTTCCTGTGCAATCAGGAAGTGATGCTGTTTTAAAGGTACGCTTGAACTTCTGCATTTAGTTTAGAGAAAGTAGCAAGCTACAGACAGAAATATTATTTATTTATTTTTGACTTATTCGCACACCTCAGGCAATGAATCGTGAATACACTGTCAGTGAGTTCAGGATGGTAGTTGACACTCTCTGTGAGCTTGTCCCTGGCATGCAAATTGCTACAGATATTATTTGTGGCTTTCCTGGTATGGTAGCAAGTTATCAATTCAGCTACCCAGTCGTTTTACTTGCAGTTATCAAAATGAGTAACTTGCAGCTATGCTTATGAATGAGTTCAATTGAAGATAAAGTTGCTAATAATTTGCACTGGATTATATTATACCGTTTTCAGGCGAGACTGATGAAGATTTTTCTCAAACTGTTGACCTTGTAAAGGAATATCAATTATCTCAAGTTCACATATCACAGTTTTACCCCAGACCAGGTATCTTGTTCTGTCAAATGGCATGTTGTCAACTAATTTTCAGTAATGGTTTCCTTCATCTAGATCTGTAATGTTATTTCTATAGGAACACCTGCTGCTAGGATGAAAAAAGTGCCAAGCATTGAAGTGAAAAAGAGAAGTCGTGAATTGACCTCAGTTTTCGAAGCATTTTCACCTTACCAAGGACTGGAAGGCAAAGTAGAGAGGATATGGATCACTGAAATAGCCACCGATGGTGTTCATTTGGTAAGTGAATGGTAGCTCATGCCACCAATTGTCAATAGTCGATATTGCTCATGCCGGATGCCAAATTGCCAAACTTATAATTAGACAAAATTTTGCTTTAATTACCTTCTGTTGCGCAGGTTGGACATACAAAAGGATACATACAGGTCCTTGTCATTGCTCCAGATAGTATGTTAGGAACATCAGCAAATGCGAAGATCACATCTGTTGGAAGATGGTCTGTATTTGGTGAAGTGATAGAAGGATCTATTGCAGTAAAGGCAGCACCTAAACAAAATATTGCTGAACAGCGAGAAGAACATATGCACAATCATGTGGAGGAAGCCACTTGTTGTTCCACTAACTCTTGTGGTACCTGTGCATGCTCAGGTGCAGAAAGCGCACAACAATGCAGTTCACAACGACCTGAAGATCCATTTGATGCACTGTCAACTCGTAATGATGTTACTCGTCATGAAGCAGTTCAATCTAGGCTTGTGAGAAGAAATGTAGAGGGAACAGTGAAAACAAATGAAAGTGATACAGCAAAACCGATAGGGAAGGATCAGCAGGTAAATGTAGTTACTAGGAGATCATTAAATGTTGATAGGATGCTTTGGGGTGGTCTGGCTTTAAGTTTTGCCACAACAATAGCCCTACTTGTGCTGCTTGCTTACAGGATTTCTTCCTCGTCCTCCTATTAGGCTGGTCCTTATAACTGTAATTGAGTCTGTTTACTGCTTGATTTTGGTGATTTTTCTTATTGAACTTCTGTTGTTGCCAAGTTATGTTACTACTAAAATACAGATTATCTGTAACCTTTTTTTTTCTCTGTTTCTCCTTCCTTAAACATGTTCAGTACTGGAAGTGAGGGGCATGATCTTATTTTGTTTGAGGGAATTCGGCAGTCCATGCATTTAAATAATGGGACCTATGCTTAATATTTCACTTATGCAAAGTAAACCTCAGATAAGATTTCCAAAGAAAAACAGAGTACCAAGATTTCTTATTATCTGATAGTTCATCGGCGGACAAACTTGTCTGGATTAGATTCCAGGTCCTGTAAAGGCAAATTGGAAGGAGGTTTATCAACGAAGGGAAAACCGCGATGTTGGCGAAACTCTAGCACAAGAGGAACATGAGACATTGGGAGCAGCTACTAAGCATGCGTTTAGTTGGAGGGATGGGGGTGGGATGGGATGGGATGATCTCATCTAATTTTTTGAGGGATGGGGTGTGTTTAGTTGGGTGAATGGGGTGGATGGGGATATCCACCCCAGAGGAATATTCCTCTAATATGCTGGATGAATTGGTTCAGTCAATTTCACCGGATGGGCTCATCCTAATTTTTTTCTAATCGCGCTTCACCTTCTAATCGCAATTAGTTTTTTTATAATCGTGCTTAGACTTTTTTTTCACCGGTTCCCGCCCGAGCTCTCGTCGGCCGCCGCCCGCCGGCCGCTCCCCACCGGCCACCCTCGGCCGACCGCCCCCCGCCGGCCGCTCCCCGGCCCCCGCCGGCCTCTCCCCGCCCGAGCTCGGCCCGCCGGCCTCTCCCCGCCCGAGCTCGGCTCGCCGGCCGCTCCCCGACCCCTGCCGGCCTCTCCCCGCCCGAGCTCGGCCCTGCCGGCCGGCGCGAGCTCCGCCCCGCCGCTTCCTGGCCCGAGCTCCGGCGCCCGCCCCAAGCTCCGGTTGCTGCGCCCCGCCCGAGCCCGCCGGCTGTGAGAGAGAGAGAGGATGGAGAAAGAGAGGGAGGGTTAGGGGAAAAGATGGAGATAGTCAATGACGTATAGGCCCGCATGTCAGTGGCTCATCCCATCCAACTCATCCTATTTTTGCCAAACAAAAAATTGGTCCATCCAATCCACTGAATCAAACAAAAAAAGGGTCACTCCATCCCAAAAAAATTAGATGGGCTCATCCCATCCCACCTCGCCCTCCAACCAAACGCATGCTGGGACCTGAAAACCAATAGCAATGTTTCATAAAACTGAAAACCAACAAAAACTGTTTCCCGCAAGAAAAGAAAACCGTTACCTCAACAAAAAGAAGTAAAAAATTTGCTGGAGTTTATCAGAGCCAGGTTTCGATCCTGGGACCTGTGGGTTATGGGCCCACCACGCTTCCGCTGCGCCACTCTGATTTGTTGTACGAGATTACTTACTGAACTTGATAACACTATCTTTTGTCCGGAGTCGAGGTCTACAGATTGCACGTCTGTGTTGGAGCCGTCAGGCGCTCGATAATCTGGTTGTGGTAGCTAAGGTAAAACGCCAACTGTGGCGGATTCGTCATGCAAACCAACACTGCCGACTGCAACTGGACAGCGGAGTGAAGGAGCATCAAGAGTGCTCGTATCAGTGTTAAAAAAAAACAAAAGAGTGCTCGTATCTTGAAAACATGGATAAAGGAGCTAATTAATCTAGCTATGGACAAGGGAGCATCTTGCTTTTTTGCTTACAGCGTTACCAGCCGGCAGGCGCATGATTGCCAAATCTCTCTTTTTATCAGCCAGACAACACAGTTTTGTCTAAGTGCTGTTCATTTATTTTCTTGTATGCTGTACGATTAGTTTAACTATATACGTTATTTGATATAAAAATTGGTATCACTAGGAAGTGCTTTCTAATACAAATCTAAAAATATTAATTTATATCACATAATCTATTGTTGAATAAGTTTTTAATTAAAATACATTTTTTAAAAACATAAGTTTGTTATTAATTTAATTTTTAGACGGAGAAAATACTTGCTAGTTGCTAGTGCCGATAAAACCGAACCCGCACTGTTCCTTACCTGTCGCGTACGTGCGTGCGTGCGTGCGTGCATGGAGTCTCAAAGGCGGGAGACAGCGGAAAATCATGTGGTCATCATACACGACGTACGTACGCACGAGATGCCCCGCGCTCCGACGGCCATCGAGGCCTGGGCCCTCGACACGAGGCGCGCGCAGTGGCAAAGCCAGGTCAATACGTGTCGTGGGCGACGGGCGCACGCCCACCAGTCGATCACCCACCATGAGCACTTGAGCAGAACCGCGCGCTGAGGCCCAGCTATATCGATCCAAATCCGGCACTTATTTCACCGCCCCGAAAGCTAGCTTTGTTGGGGACTGGGTGGTGAATGCGCGCAGCGGGCGCCGGGCCGGCACACTTGCTGGTGCGCGAGATGCCCCCTATATCATGTCGCGTCGCATCGGCCCGGGAGCTCGGCGTCGCGCATGTCGGCCACCCGGGGACACAAGCTCGAACTCGTAGGCTTGTCCGTTTTATGCGATCGAGAATGTAACGCGTCGGGGTAAGTGCAATTGCGGGTCAGGTGCGTGTGTTAACAGCCCGATTCACTTGTCACTCCAATTTAGGTGAATGCTTGGTAAGCAGCAGAAGAACAGAGATGAACGCATGAAAATGTTGGTGGTCCCAGGGAAGGAAGAGAACCGTCGTCCATAGCCGTGATCTCGATGGATGATTTCACCGTTGTAGTTGCTCTCTAGGTTTCTGAGATGGGCTAACATACGGACTACAATATGTGGACGTCGTGTGGTCAATTTCGACTACTGTCGGAAGCACCTCTGTAAGCCGTCTTATTTTTTTTGTCCTTGCGAAATCAGCCTGTAACCATATGAAATCGAGCTTCAATGAGAGAAAAAATGGGGTTTCAAACTACATGAAATCGAGCCACCAACTACATTCCTAAGAGTTTCAACTAAATTTCGAAGGACTTTCCACCAAAATCAGTGAATTTCAACTAAACTATGGAGATCTTCCAACTAAAATTTTAGAAATATTTCAACTAAAATAAGAGAACTTGCAACTGTGATTTTACAAACTCTCTACTATACCACAAATGAGTTTTCAACAAATCTACATGCAAGCTTCTGCTAGAATAGAAATGGAGCATTCCATTATTTTTAGGAAGAAAAATAAAACCAAAAGAAATAAGAGATATGGCTCATCCCCACTTTATGTGACGTTGGTGACGAGAGAAGCCCTGTGTGGTGCATTGGCAACGGAGGAAGGGGGCCATGAAGGGCATGGCAGCGGCACGTAACACGTCGCGGTCCCGAAGTGAGGAGAAGAAATGGGGAGGGGAGGAGAGGCAGGCCGCATTGGCCAACCCCAACACGCTGAGAGTGCCAGGAGACGGCGTGGCAACTGCCTTACACAGCGCATGTTGTTTGCATGAGGAGTGAGATTAGAAGGGGGAAAGAATCGTGAGAGGTTGAGGGAGAGTGAGACAATTAGAAAAATGGTGAGATGATAAGAGGATGAGAGGTATATACATGGCCCACACAAAGTATTGTTGCGGGTTGCGGAGAGATCATAGTCACAATCAATCGCAAAAGTCTTTTATACACACACGCTTCAGAGAGTTGGGTCTACAAACGTGATCAGGTTCAACCAATTAAGAGTGGCTTGGTTAGTTTTTGACTATAGTTCGTCCAAAACCATACGGCTAGAATACTTCTCATTTTACCATGGCAAGATGGGGAACTAGTGGGAGGTAGCATGGGATACTTCATTGGTGCCTGCACAGTGTAATGGTAAAGCGGTGAGGCCTGAAGTGCTCAAGGGACTTGGCTCTGGCAATGGCCGTGGCATGGAAGGGTGGTTCCCAAGGACAAACTCTGAAGCTAGGAATCGGACGGGAGAGGTCGGAGGTGAGAGGCTGACCGCGTTGATCATGTCAACGTGGTGCTACTCATCGATAACAAACAATAAGGGCAAGTGATAGGGGAAGTGCTTGGAGAAGGCTCAGGTCGAGGTGATCCCACTTATGGCACTGCTAGAGCAACTCCAGGCCTAGAAAGGTGGGTCGTCACCATGAACGGCGTACCTCGTCGACGTGGATCTACATTGTCGAACCACTCCAGTGCACCTCTCGCTTCACCATCATCTCTTGTAACTTCATAATGACCACTTGTTTCTTAGGATGAGCCCAATTCTATGCCAAAATCCATCTTTCTCGAAGCTCTATCCGTTGGACGTGGCACAAGCGTGAAGGTTAAGAGATGTTTCTTGGAGTAAATGGTGCGGCGAGGTGTGAAGGATGTTCATGCCTAATAGTAGCAAGGAATACAAAAGTAAGATGGTTGGAAGAAAAAGGATAGAAGAGATAATTTAGACAAATTAAGATACTCACTCTCTAAAATATGTTATTTTAGTGGGTCTCGAAAACCGAGTGTCGCTCGGTTGGCTAGTAGTGTGAGTGTGCATGCTGCCCAGCCGTTCTCGAGGCCCAGTCTTTATAGTGTGCCTCAGGTTGCTCCTTTCTGTTAAAAAAATGCTACCTGACGCTAGTGCCCGATTAGTTGAGTTTTAGTGGGTCTTTCGTTTTTATCAAATAGCCAACATTTTATGATGTCCTCTAAGTGATATATCAGAGCAAACGGCACACTGTTCCGATGCCCAACTAACTTTTGCTTAAAAGTACGCTGGCTCAAGTGACAGACATTGAATTGCTTCATGACACTGTTAGTTAGGAGTTTAAGGATTGCACGTGGTATTGTAAGCTCAAATATATAAGTATATATACGACAGACAACATGCCATTAATTGAGATCCACGTCGGTTACGGAAGAGAACCTTTTCCTCACAACACGCAAGAACATGTACCAAGCAATAAAAATACTTTTATCAACAAAGTTATCATTAGCAACGGTTTTACACTTTATTCCACGAAAATTAAAATTTTAAGGTGCACCTACCATCACATCTATCTATTTTGCTTTAAGATTCATGCTTTCGTTTTATAGAATAGCCCCCTAACTCTATCTATTTATTACTATATAGTCCCTTTTATATTGCAAAAATATCATCAGTCCTTCCTCATCTCATTCTCCATTCTATCCACTCATGAACAAGATATTTCTTTTTTTTAGGTTTCTTTTCTTTAATGAACATGTATATATTGGTTCTGCTTTTCTTTGCTCAGAATTTATTATTGTTATGAAATTTCTATTGTTCTTAATTTTTTCATGGTTTCGTTCCATCGGACTAGTGTAAATTTCAAACATCCAACAGATTCTAAAAACTTCCATTCCGTATTTTCTCGCATTGCACAAAAAATCTCTTTGATCACAGCTACATGAGCAAATAATGTAGAAATGGACCATGCCGAAGCAACCATGGATTTTAATACAACTACAATGCAAATTCCAAATAAAACATGAAGACATTTCATGGATTTTACTATAGCTTTGATGTAAATTCCAAAATAAAACATGAATATGAACAATCAAACAAAAACGCATGTTCTCAGTCAACAGTCTATAGCTGAATCACCCTTTCTCTCTCTCTCTCTCTCTCTAACATGAACATGAATAGCCAAGAATGTTTCTTCATTTTTAAACATGAGCAATCGAATGGACTTTCAACAAAATCAGACGTGAGAATAAAGAAAACAGAAAAATTCATCCCATTTGGATCATACATAGACTATACGAACAAGAGAACTATCAACATAAGCCAAATCGAAAAAGAAAAAACATTCAAAAAAGTTTTACATTCCACCATTCCAAAGAAAAAACAAGAACCAAAGGGGAACGGTCGGGATGGAGTAAGCGGCAATGGGTCCCAGATCTGTTTATGGTGGCATCTGAGGCGGTTGGATTTGGTAGCATTCGAGGCGGTGGAGTGGGTATCTAGTGGTGCGATCGCCAGATCTAAGCCCACCTCCCGTGGATGTGCCTCGCCTTGCTGTGGAAGTCACCTCATCGGATTCGGCAGAGGTGGGGGTTGGCAAGGCGGGACGTGGTCGTCGCGGCCCTCCTTTTTCACCATTGTCGATGATGAGGAGAGCATGGATGGAGATGACGAGTCTCAGGAGGGGTGGAGGCAGCACAGCTCAGGATTCTTGCACCGGCGGCCAGGTAAGCTGGCGACAAAGGAGGCGTTGCCCGGAGCGGTTGAGAAAGGAGAAGTGAGAGAGAATCAGGGCAGGCGGTGGGACGAGTTCTGTAGGGTTTGCTAAAGTGTTCTAAGTTGAAGGTCGAACTTGCAAAACGTACCAGCACGAATCTCAAATATCGATGACCATCCTAGGTAATACGTAGATGTCCATACAGATATGGAGAAACTGCTTTGCTCACCCCACATGCATTCCACTGAAGAAGGAGAAGATCACATCATGAGGTTCAAGTGAAAGGAGGTAGAGGCATGTCAAAGGCCAATCGTTGGCTAGGAATTGTGCATGCTCGTTTCGGCTGAGACTCTGTGCAACAATCAAATGATGCATTGAGGGTTTGAGGGAGCCGCAGAACATATAAAACATCCTAATTATGGCAAGCATGCACCTACCAGAGACAACATGGCACATCATCGAATCAAGAACACATCAACCTAAAATTTAAATCCACCACCTACCATCACACTTCTCACAACAATGTATATACCGAGGCTAGGATGGAGCCAACCCTGGGCCTGAGACACGCCTAGGGCCAAGATAGGCTGATATTGTTGCCATGAAGGATTACATGGTCTTTTGGTAGTAGTACTAGACGTATGCTTGAAGCCCTAAGTGACCTAGACTTGGATCCGGAAGCATATCCTCTGCCTTAAGTATTGAAGGCTAAGTGTGCCTTTACTTTTAACACCTACCATCGATTTAAATCTAGCTGTTCAGATTTCTCAGAGGTACACTTTCCATCACAACAGGACGGCCAAGTGCTTGCTCTTTCTTCTCCATAGGATTTCCCCTTGCTGCCCCTGCCAATTCGTCAGACAACACTGCCATACGCCATGCATGGCTGTCGCAAGGAACCTCATTTTTTGGGGAAAGAAGGTTGCAGTAAATAGGTTGGTGATTTTCCTGGTTACTTCTTCATTTTTGAGTGAATTACAATTTGCACCAAGTATTGTATCACCGGTTGCAACTTGCAATGGGTATGTTCAAACCAAACACATATTGGTGGACCTATTATAAAATTGCACTTTGGACCAGGGAATCACGGTTCAAGAAAAAACCAAATTGGTTCATCCACTGGGCCCACCAGTCAAATGCTATGTTCTCACCACATCAAATAAATCAATCCACCTGGGCACCCCCCTTCTCTCTCATGCTCACATTTTTCTCTCATGGGCATGACATCAAACAACTATTTGCTATCTGGTTCTTCCCCATGTGCACCACCTCCAAGACTAGATACCCTTCATTCTCATCCCGTGAGCTTTCTACCTCCAGCGCAGCAAGTAGTAGCGAGGTAGAACATCGAATGCACGTGGCAGAGCATGGACAACACCCATGTAGTGAGAGGACGTCAAGCGTGACCGAGAGCACCATGGCGAGCTCGACGGCTTTGGTTCTACTCCAAGCTTTGGGGCACAACAGCCTTTGTCTCACTAGCTTTGAGGTTCTCGAGGACCCGAGTCGTGAGCTCCTTGCCTCGATCTCACATGAGCAGGTCGTGCCACCTCCCCACACCTGTCCATCTCACTAACACATGAGCACCGCTCCCCTGCCTTTAATCTCTCCTCCCCACGCATCGATTTCACCTGATGCACTCATCTTCCCCAGCTCCAGCAGCAATGGCTACCGCATCGATTTCATGTAATTTGCTCAACACAGTGAGCATCTCTTCAATTCCTTGGTACCCAACCCACCTATAGCATCCTTGAATTTTTCCTTGTTCTCAATTTCACATATGCATCCCCAACGGGAAAATGCCCAAATCCGCCTCCACCATCAGCCTATGGATGTTGTCGCTAGCCCTTTCTAGTGAGCTCACACATTCAAATCGAGCACTGGTGGCTTACCCCGCTGCCTCCGTTCCATATTAGCCTTGACCCGCACCATCCTTGCACCCTAGTGCCTCAGATCCGAGCTTCACTGGCCTCCAGTATGACTCTACTCTGTTTTGGAACTACAAGTTGAGTTGATGTGTTTATGCCCCCACTTCACAGCTGACTAGTGGGCCCATTGGATGAACTGGCCTGGTTTTTTCTTTGAACTATGATACCTAGTCCAAAATGCAATATTATGATGGATCCACTAATATTATATGTCTAATTTGAACATAACCGGTGCAAGCTATAACTGGTGACATAATATCTGATGCAAACTACAATTTACTTTTATTTTTCTTGCCACTGCTAGCGATTGTGTTCATACATCACAACTGTGGAGTTGGAATGGCGAGAGAATATTTTTTGTTGCTTTTTCTTTTTTGTTTAATCTAGGGTGGGAAAAGAAAGATCACTTGTTCTTTCCTACATATTTTGATCAAATCAACGTCAATTGTTTGTAGTGGTTTAGTTACCGCTAACATCTACCTATCTCTTTTTGTCTCTTCCTGGACTTGAAATTCAAATCCCCAAATGGGTGCACTTCCGTGCTCACATCTCCCATTACATTCAGAAATTTCCAATATATATTTGCACTTCGTGTTAAAAGATATGGTAATTAGGATTATATTGTATCTTGTACAACAAGTAGATGAGTATAAAAGGAGAAGGGTTTGGCTGAGCCACGGCAAAGCTGTTCCATCTAGGGCTAGTTTTCTTTATGGTATCAGAGCTATCAAACGTCTCTGACAAGATGTTCATCCCAAGAAATAACACTGCTGTTGTTGTTGTTGTTGCTGCTGGTCAAGGTGCGCCATCACCGTTTGGTGCCATCATGACTGTGCGGCTGAAGGGCAACAACTACCTCCTGTGGAAAGCACAAGTCACGGTGGGAATGCCAGCTCCGCCTGCTTTGAATGGACCAGATGGCCCATCTCCAGCGGATGGACCAGGCAGTGGCCCATCTCCAACGGGTGGCCCAAGCAACTCCTCTCCCGTGGACTCATGCCCAGCTGCACCAGCTTTGTGCCTTGCTCTAGCTGCATGCCCTGTTCTAGTCGCACATCCTAGGCCTGAGCGCCATCACATGCACATTCGGCACAATGGCATCAGGCAACCAAAGCAGCTCGGTGACGACATGGTGCGATACAACCCATGTCATTGCTGGATAGAAGATTTTGGACGATCCTATGGACTATGCAGACGCAATTCAATACCTATAGTGGCGATAGGCTGTGCACGATGAGTTTGCTGCACTCATTTGTAACAATACATGGCGCCTTGCTCCTCCAAAACGTGGTGCTAATGTAGTTGATTGTCGATGGATGTACAAACTAAATAAGAAGGCTGATGGCATGGTGGATCGGTTCAAAGCTCGGTTGGTTGCTAAGAGCTACAAGCAATAGAATGGACTAGATTATGACCTTTAGCCCAGTTGTGAAACTTGCCACCATTCGTCTTGTCCTATCCATAGCAGTTTCTCAAGGCTGGCATCTTCGACAACTTGACATTTAGAATGCCTTTTTACATAGTCTTCTTGAGGAGGAAGTTTATATGCAGCAAGTGCTAGGTTATGAAGATAAACAATATCCTGATTATGTCTGACGACTTGAGAAAGCTTTATATGGGCTTAAGCAAGCACTATGAGCATGATATTCCAGACTCAGCCTCAAGCTTCAAGAACTTGGTTTTGTGCCATCCAAGACCAACGTGTCTTTATTCATCTATAACACAAAAGTTATCACTCTTTATGTGCTCATTTATATTGATGACATACTAGTGACTAGCTCAACTAGTGCTGCTGTTGATGTTTGCTCAAGCAATTGTAAGAAGAGTTTGCCCTTAAGGATCTCGGCAGTCTGCATTTTTTTTCCTAGGCATTGAAGTTCTTAATGGGCAAAACAGACTTACTTTGACACACCAGAAATATCTTGGTGAGATTCTAGCCCGTGCCGGGATGACAAATTGCAAAGGGGTGTCAACTCCTATGTCTGTTACCAAGCGCTTATCGAAGACACATGGTGAGTCGTCCTCAGCTGAGAATGCATCTAAATATCGTAGTGTTAATTGTTGGTACTTTACAATATCTTACTCTCACAAGGCCTGACATGCTTTTTCTGTTAACAAAGCTTGCCAGTTTCTTTCAGCTCTGACTAGCTCTCATTGGGTAGCAGTCAAGCGGATCCTTCGCTATCTCAAGATCACTTTAGCCAAGGCCTTTACATTCAAAAGTCACAGTCTTCTCTAGTTAGTGCGTTCTCTGATGCTGATTTGGTTGAATGTCTTGATCAATGATCAACTAGAGGGTATGTAGTTTTTTTTTGCTCTAATTTAATTGATTGGAGCTCACGAAAACATAATACAGTCTCTCAATCTAGCACATAAGCCAAATACAAGTTTGTAGCAAATGTTATGGCTGAAGTGATATGGGTTCAGTCCCTTCTTCAAGAGCTTGGTGTTTATTAAACTCGGCCACCAAGTCTTTGGTATGATAATCTCGAAGCTACATACCTCTTGTCTAATCCAATGTTTCATGCTAGAAGGAAGCCCATTGAGATAGATTCAGTTTGTGAGGGAGAGGGTAGCGTTAAAATTGTTGGAGATTCTGGTTATCCCTTCTTAAGATCCACTTGCAGATGTCTTCACAAAGTCATAGCTATTCGGCAGTTCGCACATATTAAACACAATCTCAATCTTGGCAATGGTTGAGATTGATTGAGGATGTTGAAAGATATGGTAGTTAAGATTATATTTTATCTTGTATAGCAAGTAGATGTGAATCCTAACTACGTACAACTATATAACAAACCTGTAACTATCGTATGTTGATGAATATAAAAGGAGAAGGGTCGGCTACCAGGTTAGTACTGAGCCATGCCAAAGCTGTTCCATCTAGGGCTAGCTTTCTTTGCTTCATGCTCACCACCGCCTCCGATCCCTAATAAGGACGCCATGGGGGAGACACTGCCGCATGTCTATCCTTCATTTCCAGAGGTCTTCATCCTGCCGAGCTTATCCGTGCTATCAGAAGAACTAGAACATGTCGACTTCGTTCTCTCTCTGATCCTCCGTCTTTAATGACGGTGGTGGCAATCACTAGAGTCTGTAATGCTTCGATCTCCATGGCTGTTTTTCTTTGATAGTTGTAACTTGCCAAGAGTCAAGAGCGGTGGAGGTTAATGATGAAAATAACTATGACAATAGGACAAAAGGCGAGAAACGTTGGTTTTAAATGGATGACGGATGTTACTTACCACCGCTATCCAACGTCCTTCCAAGTGTCCAACTCCAACCCACGACTATCGGACACTAGTACACGACATAGAAAAAACTCGGCAAACCCACCCCACCCCGTACCACTCTCACAGGCACGCATGTCAGAGATCGGGCCCCAGCGATCCAGAGCTGTGTGTATGGCCCGCGTGGGTTGCCACGGGTAAGCACGTAACGGACGCGCGCTGCCCGGTTCTGCCGTGCCACCCCTTGTGCGGCTGCGCGAGGCTGTGATGAGAGATTTGTGCGCGCGACCCGGGGCAAAGAGTGCCATCACTGTTCGGTGCGGTGTGTTCAGTGAGAGAGAGTGAGAGAGAGAAAGCTTGGTGGACAGAGAACAGAGAACAGCGAGCGAGAGAGAGAGAGAGAGAGAGAGAGAGAGAGAGAAGGCGACATCTCCGGTGGAGAGGGGATAGGTGGGAGAAAGCGGTGCCGTTTCTTGCCGCAGAGTCCAGCTCTCGGCGACTCTGCGGTGCAGAGCATCGCCATTGTTGTGCTCATCGCTCCTCTCGGCACTGCCTGTTCTTGGTACGTATATCAACCTCTCGTTGCATTTGGGTCTTGGTTTGGGGATGGGGAATCGCTGTTGTTGCGGTCTGTTCGATGAGTGATACCGCGAGATGGGTGCATGAGTGATCTGTTGGTCGTACAAATGTGGCCGGGGCGGATGAAGTACTGAGATGTTGTTGGGTAGAGTTCCTGATGCATGTGGATGTAGGATGGGGGTGGGTTTTTGGCTCATGGATGGTATTTTTTCTTCATTTCCCCCATTGAAATCCATTCTGATATATATCCACATTCTTTGGCTTACATTTTCATTATTTCTCAAAGATGAAATGCCATCCTGGTTAAGTTCAGGTGATCTCAGATTAAAAATTACTTGTCCGCACCGAATGGATTTCATGTTCGATGGAAGCATTTCAGGGTTTGCGACTCTGAGATGTGGTTTCAGTTCAGTGCAATTATTTTCTCAAAATATATATTATTTTCTAAAATATATTTCAAAATCATATTTTGGTACCCTTGAACGGACACGAATGCAACAGCTATCATTACCCTGTCCTGGATTTCACTTCAGTTCGTGGTGCCTTTTTTTTGGTTAAAGCCGTTTATGCTTCCATAGGCTGTCCCTGTTGTGGTACATGTTTCTATTTTTGGAAATCATAGCTTAGCTCTTTTGGTGCTTCAGGTGAATCTTTTCTGTATTTAGCGACTGAAGGTTAGGATTTTTCTGATGACAACTTCCAATTCCATGCTGGCATGGCATGTTGTAAAACAAATGAGTGTGGCTCAATAGTCAAATACATGTTGGATTTGGCATCCTTTGATTTGAGCTATTTGCTTCAGTGTGCGTTGTTAAATGCGAAGTAACGTTGCAAATATATGTGCTCTGATTGTGCTTTACATTGTTAAATTTTTCTCCCCTTCCTTTCGCCAGCCCTGCAAACTGATCTTCAGATGTTTATGCTTTCGTTGCAGTGTGATTACTTCAGTTTGCACCACTAAGCAGGATGGATGGGAAAGACTTGCTGGTGGAAATAGGCATGAAGGAGGAGGATATTACGACAATGCTGTTTGGAAAGAAAGTTACTGTGCTGAGAGAAGACGCATTTGATGGTTCGGAGGACGAAAGAGAAATATTTGAGGACGTCTTCTGCCGAACATGCACCAATGGAACCAGCTGCCATCAACTAGATGGTCGCAGTGCACAGAATGCTTCGCTAACAGATGCTAGCAAGGCATTGGTACCAGCTAGCACACCATGCGGCTCTGCTTCCAGCTACAAGATGGTGCACTGTCACATAGTCGAGTCCTTTACGCATGGCAGCTTATCAAGCTATCATGTCTTCTATCGAGGTGCCAATCAGCAGATGCAGAAAGCAATGCCTTCTCTAGATGCCGCACCTTCTGAACTCATGGTGCACTGGACGCCACCTTCCATTGATCGGGTGTACACTCGCAGGGCGGTGAATCGCAGGAGCCAGAGAGCAAAACTTTGCAGTGTTCTGGATTTGGATAGGGTTGACATTACCAGTGTCGCACGGCGAAGGGATGGCCGTGGCTTTGGAATGCTCTGGAATCATCTCCGACTGCACGCACATCTTCTGATGATGGATGCCGGGTGGAAGATCGAGGGCAGGGAAAGGGGGGACAAGAGTAAGATCGACCTCATGTACGAGTCGCCCGACAAAGTAATGCGCCTGTTTTCTCTTCCCAGGGCTTGGAAATGCTTTGGCCAGTGGTTGCTTATTCACTCGCCCAGCTTTGATGGAAATGACTATGGAAAGGAATGGTTCAAGATGTATGACTTTTTGTATGATTTGAAGAACACATTGCTATGCTTAGAACACGAGGTACGGCGTCCAAAGCAATCTCTATCCTTCCTCCAGCAGTGGAAGCTCCTTGATCCTTTCATGGCAGTAGTTTGCATTGATAAGAAGATTGCAGCTCTGCGGAATGGAGTTGCACTAAAAGCTGTGAACAGCACCGTCACATTCCTCAGTTGTAGTGAGAGTAAGCTGTTGTATCGCAGGAATGCTAACAAGCCACTTGGGCTCAACTATTCAAGCAACTATGACAACACACATCCAAAGTCACGAAAAAATCTTCTGCCGCTTCTTGTTTGTGATGGCAAGCCTGATAAAGAGGAAAATTCGTTTCACAATGAACAGCCTTCAATATTTGGAACAAGCAAGCATAGCCATTATAAAGTGGATGAAAGGTCATTGAGCATGGAAGAAATAAATAAAAGAAGCATCAGAAATACTGCCCATCATATAGTGATGGGCCTCCAAGACGCAACAGCTCTTGTCAGTTCAAATGCTACTTGTATTAGTAGGAAAAAGAAACTTCAATACAGTAAGTCTAAAATGACTCAGGAAGTTCAAGACAAATCGGACCCACTATATTTCCCACCTAATTATTCTTCAGCTCACCTGGTTGGAAATGCACAAATGAAGGATCCAAGTTCTCATGCCTATGAACTGACGGAAATTGCCAATGTGGACAATTACTCTTCTGCAGATAGTCCTTCTGACGAGTTGCTCCTAGGACAGAACTTACTGTTCTCTCACCAGGTGGACGAGATGCTCCTTGGAACTACAGATGATATAAACAATGAACATAAAGATACTGGAGCTGTCTCCAAGTCCCAAGCGGCAAATGAGGACGTAGGAGATGGACCTTCTGCTGGTGTATTATCACTACTAGCAAAAAAGGATACAAGTTTCGAAGCTAACAGAGATAATATCAACAATGAGCAGCATGATGTTGCTGTTGTCCCAGAATTCCAAGCCACAAATGAAGGTGTAGGGGGTGGACCTTCAGCTCATGCATTGTCCCTAATAGCAGAAAATGATACAAACTTGGACGGTAAAGAGATGAGCTTGGAAGAGATGGCAAAAACAGGATGGTTATCATCTGAAGACACTGGTAATGCATTGATGGTCTCAGAACCGCAAGTATTATTTGTGTCCCCGCAAGACGGGACTCTCTCTCTCATGAAAAATAGTACATGCAACGAGGAGATGTGGAGTTGCCTCAACTTTTCCCATGACACCATGGGGACTAACATGCAGCTGGACAACCAGTCATCAGCTTATGAAGCGAGCTTGGTCCAGGGATTCTTATACCTTGATAATGAAGGTTCTCCAATTGGTTGGGAGGTAATAAACCGAGAACCTCCTAGGCAGTTGGTCTGTAGCCCTTCTGTGGCACCAAACTCAAAGGTGTCCGGATATTGTGGTGAGATGAACATGGAGAATGAGGCATCAACATCTGAACGAAGGCAAACATCAGAGTCCGACCCAAATAAAAAGGGGCAAAAATGGTCCGAGAAGGTTGGAGATATCCAAGAAGTCAGTAGAAAGAAACAGAAAGTAAATGATATTTCTGTAAGTCATTGTGTAATTGGTCAGCATATGGACAGTACTACCGAGAATACTACTGGTTGTGTAGTTCACAATGAGGAAGAACGGATAGGTGCAGGAAGCAGTGAGCATGTTCCTTCGAGTAAAAAAAGGTCCCAGAAAGTTGCAGATATCCAAGATGAAGTTAGCAGAAAGAAACAGAAAGTAAATGATGGTCTTATAAGTGACCGTATAATTGGTCAATATATGGATAATACATCTGAGAATTCTACTGGTTGTGTAGCTTGTAGCAAAGAACAGATAGGCTCATCAAGCAGTGAGCAGGCCCGTTTGGATCTAGTGCCCAAAATTGATGACAGCAAGGAACAAGCTGAAGATAGCAATGAACCCCGAAAACAGCTCGTGTCAGAACTACCACCCAAAGAGGATATCAAAATTGGAAAGAAACCATGGTCGCGCAAATGCAAGTTTGATGATGATGATCTTCTGATGACAGCTGTAATACATAGGCTGACTGCACGTTACAGGAACCTTTTTAATCGAAGGCTTGTAAATAGAGTTGGCTTCAGACGTCTTCCAAGATCTCGCTGGGAGAGTGAAGAGAAAGGTGACCGGAAGAAGTTCCCTAAACGAACAAGAACGGTGTTGAGCAAGTTACTTGAAATGGGCATTGTTTGTACAGTGAATATTCTTCAATATCGAAGGCCAGGAGCCAAAAATGTGTTAAAGGATGGGAACATAACTAAGCAGGGCATTCGGTGCCGGTGTTGTGACACCATATTTACAATGTCCAACTTTAGGTGCCATGCAGGTCTCAAGCAAGAAATCCCCTCTCTGAATCTTTTCTTGGGTTCTGGTA
Source organism: Stipa capillata (assembly GCA_019208055.1). Classification (NCBI taxonomy): domain Eukaryota; kingdom Viridiplantae; phylum Streptophyta; class Magnoliopsida; order Poales; family Poaceae; genus Stipa; species Stipa capillata. The sequence continues at coordinate 1,623,932 of JAGXJF010002589.1, forward strand.
AATCATACAGCCTTTGTCAGCTTCAAGCGTGGTCTGTCGAGCATAAGTTGAGAAAAGAACGTGCAAAAGATACTATGTCACTCCAAGCAGATCAAAATGATGACACTTGTGGATTATGTGGTGATGGTGGTGAACTGATATGCTGTGACAGCTGTCCTGCTAGTTACCATCAGGCCTGCTTGTCTTGTCAGGTTTGTTTTCCTAGTGTTCCCTTTTGGGACATTGATCAAATTAGTTTATGATGAGGCTGAAAGGAATTCTGTTTACTCTTGATCCCTAGATGCAATTTAAATGATGTTTTCATAAATTATTATGTCATTGCTACAATTTGGCAATGACAAGGATGGTTAGCATTACCTCTCTTCTCCCATGATTATTGCCATGCTACACCCAGAACAATCTCATAGCAACAGCAATCATTACTATATCTGTCTTATCATGGCTCTGTATGTGTTACAGTGATTGGTTCAAACATGTGCTTTATGCTTTAGTTCCGTCCTGGATATGACAGAGCTTTTCTACCCATTCTAGAATCTATATTTGGCATCAGCATCACAGAACAAGTCACTTATATATCAGGCTTTAATTTACTGATATGATCATCCATCTTATTTCCATAAGTACCTATTTTAACGAACACCTCTTTGTATTATCGATCTTGCCATCTTTAATAACAGTAAGACAGAAGGTTTGCATTAATATTACTGATTCGTTTCTACTGTATTATGATTCTTTTCAGGAGATTCCAGATGGCAACTGGTATTGCTCAAGCTGCCTTTGCGATATTTGTGGGGAAGTGATCAATTCAAAGGAGCTCGCAAATCCCCTATACGCTGTAGAATGCTCACAGTGTGAACGTCAATGTAATGTCTTACTTCATTGTTATCTTATCATCTGTCTTGTTGTTTGTCAAAATATTGTTCACTGCCTGTTCATATTCCATTCAGGCATTTTTATAAAAGCGCATTATCCATGCACGTTGATTCACAACTGACCACACACATGCACAGCTTATGGTGATCTATTATGTAATATATGTTTCTTAGTAACAGTTAATCTACTTCAGAGTCGTCCATTTTTATGGTAGTACAGTTGAATGCAATGTTTACCCCTTATAAGAATTTATGTGTTTGATGTCAACTGTAGTTTGCACTTCAATTGCATGAAACATCTTATCATAGTTCTGGATTCCTTGTATTACACAGACCCAGTGCAAGATTTAGCACTGCTTAAAAAATCTCTGCTGCTTATTCATTTTCTATGAGTATCTGTTGCTTATGCATGAATCAATTCATTTCCTCCAGATCATGCAAAATGCATATCTGGTGAAGTTTTGTGCAGTGAGGAAGGTGGACCTAGTACCTGGTTTTGTGGAAAAGGATGCTGGCAGGTATACTCAACTATTTCTACTTGTTCTATAACTAAAGCTAGCTGTATATTTGCGAAATCGCAGAAATGCGTACTTTAAGGAAGCTGATCTTGTTCTGGTACTGTCAGATTTATACGAGCTTGCGTTCTCGTGTTGGAATGCCTAGGCACACCAATGATGGCTTTTCTTGCACCATTCTTCGTAACAATGGTGATCAAAAGGTTCGCACAGCTGCAGAGATTGCTCTCCTGGCTGAGTGCAACATGAAATTAGTTATTGCCTTGAGTATTCTGGAAGAATGCTTCTTGCCTATTTTTGATCCGAGAACAGGGATAGACATAATGCCACCTATATTATATAATTGGAGGTGAGCCGAATCAGTTTGTTGGCTCCTTGACATGCTTACTGCATGTTCATTTTATTTTGTTATTTTAGTTCCCTGGAATATCATGCAGTCACCTAACATCTCCATTTATGATTATATATTTCTTTGCCAGGTCTGAATTTGTACATTTGGATTACAAGGGGTTCTATACTGTAGTCCTGGAAAAGGACGACAACATCATTTCTGTGGCATCCATCAGGTACCGTGTGAATAGACATTTTCAGTGATTTTTTGTAAGTTTGAAATCCACACCCTAAATTGATCAGACTATTGGAGGTGAGCATCTGGGGTTAATATAGATGTCGCTGCAGATTACATGGTGCAATTGTAGCTGAGATGCCTCTAATAGCTACTTGTACTGAGAATCGTCAACAGGGGATGTGCAGGCGCCTGGTGGATTACATTGAGGAGGTAGGAAGATAACTAGACACTGATGCTTTTGTTAAGTGTGGATTATTTCTTGAAATTGACGTGCTAAAGCATCATCTTACGCCTACTCCCACTGTATATCCTCCTTAAGGACCTGAATGCTTGCCTGTATGTTCTGCCAAAGATTTGCTTGGCTAGCTATGTGTGAATTCAGAACCTATTAAGGATTTGTTGAACAGAAATAGGTTATTTTCCACGACTTGTCCTTTGTAAAATATTTATATTCTTCCATGTGTGCTATTTAACACATTTTCTATTTTAAAAGAATAATGGTAATCAATAGTTAAGGTAAAGTTGCTACTCTAAAACTTATGTGTACCCGATATTTTCGACAGATGCTGAAATCGCTGAAGGTAGAAATGCTGCTTCTATCCGCAATACCAAACCTAGTTGATACATGGACATCAGCATTCGGGTTCAGGCCAATAGATGACTGTGACAAGAAGAAGCTAAGCAAGATCAGGCTAGCCTCAGTCCCTGGAACTGTTCTACTGAAGAAGGATCTGTATGAAGGTTCAGAAACTGAAACGGGTGAGCTGCCATACTCTAAACCCTTCAAAGTTTACTCACGTCTGTCAACAAGGCACAACTGCTTGAATATACTGTGCCAATGAGATGGCAGCAGTGGACGTCATGGAGTACCTCTCGCGCCACAATCAGTCGTTGGTGGCAGCCGCAGCGGATTGTAACGTAGGGGCTCCTGTCGTCAAGGCCAAACAGCAGCATGATAACCTCATCGATGAGCTCGGAGGTTCGAAGACCACTCCCCCCTTGTCAATCCTCCCTCAGCTGTTGGTCTCAGCAAATGTCCTGTAAATTAGACCTTAGCGGCTAGCGCTGACGTGCATCGTGTAAATTCTGTTACCGCCAACGAGACGACCATCAGGTGCGTGTTAAAGCCGGACTGAACCTCGCTATGCGGGCTGAAGTACTGGATCGCTATCAGGAAGACGGCCTGAATTTCTGTTAGGGCTAGTTATGCTCAGGGTTTTCGGTTCTGAAGTGAAGGTTCAGAGATAATGTTGACACGATGCACCTATACATTATCTCTGCTTGAAGAGAAGTTTCAGACATAATCTTGTGTTGATGAAACTGAATTTTTGGGTTCATGTATGTAGACAACCATTTTCCTCTGCAGAGTCCGAAAATTTTCAGGGAGAGGGTATGTGCTGACAGCTCGAGGCGCCGCGCGATCGCCTTCATGCGATGGAACGCGACGGGATCAGGTGATCTTTCCATCGCGACATTTGAAATCGTCGGTCGCCGCAACACGCGATGCAGGACAACAGGAGGTGGTCGTGTGATGGCTGATGACGGCGGGAGACCAGCAGCGACGGCGAAGTTGATCGCAGCATTCCATCCCTCCACCTCCCTCCCCCCCTACGTTGCGCTTCTTCCTTCCCTCTCGAATCTCGAGCAGATCACATCGGTTGCACGAGAAAGAATGTGAAGCTTACCATTTCAACACATGACAGAGGATCAAAATAAACGAGAATGACTTATGTGGGTGGCAGCATAAACATAAGTGTGTTTTCGGGAAATATTTCTCTTTGTGTACATTTTGCCATCCAGTCACCAACAAATAAAAGATACTCGCCACAGCCTACGGATAATAAACATTTAAGTCTAGTGACATTTCGATAACCAGGGCTGCGGCAAAGGAGGAAAGCCGTGGAAAGCACATATTTATTGGCTTTGGTTTGTAAGTATAAACCCAAGCCAGTAGAAAAATACCATTCGGTTGGACTCCGGTTTGAAAGCCATGAAAGCCACGCCTTAAAGCCGTCCCTTGTTTGTTAAATCAAGTGTGGTGCATCTAAACTCACCTACATCTTTTCGGGGTTTTTGGACTCACGAGTTCTAAAAAATTATCAAAAAACTAGTGTAGATATAGGTAGAGTATGTATACCCGTAAAAGTATATAACTATTTATGTCATGCATAAAAAAAAGGCAAATGATAGCTCCCTACCTTTGTCTATCACTATGAAAATTTTAGAACTTTTTAAAACTTATTGGTTCGAAGCCCGAATGTGTCTGAGTGCACTGTATCATTTCTAGTGGCTCGTGGTACCGTGACATCTCACGAGATGACAAATGGGCCATGCATCTTTTCCCCTATATTCTAATAGTTTATCCATTGGAGCCTTGGAGAGCACCGTTGTAAACTATCAGCATGAATCTCGATACCGACCTGACGGCCTCCGTGCTAATTAGAGGAACGGTACCCAACGATTCATTTCCCTCCATGCTCTCTTTTCAACTTTAATCCCGTGTTTTATGAAACAAATACCATGGTCATTTCCACATGAACCAGGTTTCCTTCCTTCCCCAAAAACTCCCCAGTTCCTACTAGGGTTCTCTCTCTCCCTAGCTGCACAGCTCTTCAGCGCTTTCACCTATGCTCCGCCTCCTGAGCCTTGTTAGTTCTAGGTGATCTCACGGTCGCTGATGCAATCGCTCTCGCGCCTCTTGTTTCTATGAATTCTTTGTGATTTTTTGGGGAACTTTCGATGGGAGTTTACAACAATAGGATTTTTTCCCCATCTTGTGGTGAGAAGTGACAAGGAGGGGTTTTTTGGGGTCATGCAATGGGACTATGGAGGTTTGAGTATAGGATGTTCGATGGAATGCCGGCCTCTACGAGGTGTGGTGGGTGTGGCAATTTGGATTTTGGGAACTGCATGCAGTGATTAATTACTGATTACTACAAACCTTTTTGTGGGGAACGGTGGTTTGTTGGGTTAATTACTTCATTTGGTTAACATCGAAATTGGAATGTGTCGATTTTCAATTATCTAAAGTACTCAAATAGAATCATGTCTACAACTGATGAAATATGGCTCGTCTCCAATTTCATTGTTGAATGCATACCGGTTTTAGAACCACAATGATCGCCTTTATATTTTTTTTGTGAGCTCAACTTATGGCGAATGCTAGTGGCGGATCTAGAAATATTTTACTAGGTGTGCATAAATGTAAATTCTTTACGTTACTATCGAATTGCGTTACTAGTGCTAATCTAAAATTTACATTTCTGATGAAAATCATATTTTAAATGTAGTGGAGAATGATATATCAAAGCTAATATAGCGGAGAATAAAATCGAATGACAATTAACGCCTAGAGACACATAATTAAAAAAATATCATATAAAAATACACGGTAAATCTAATCGCAGGAATACAAGGCCTACTTTAATCTTAAAAAGTTAATAAGTATAGTTAGTTTTAAAGTTTCTTTCTAAATCAAATCTCCGCGCTCTCTATCTATATGTATACTACCTTATGAAAGAGAGAGTTTTCTCCTCTTATCTCTGACTAAATCTACAGCGTTCGATCATGATCATCCAATGGCTAATATTATTTTGATGGTCTGCTACCTAAAAATTACTCACCATGCCATTCACTTAAAGTTGAAAGTAATTACTCACCATTGCCTTTATTTAAAGTTGATAGCAATTACCCACCATTGCCACTGTTATATCCTTTAGCACCCTCTCTCCCGAATGCACCACGTGTGGCCGCCGCCGCCCATGCCACGCTTTGGCCGTGCCCGTGCGCCACTGCCGTTGTCTCCTTCGACGCAATGCAGTATAGATGGTATGGCTATACCATCCGACGAAGCAATAATCCCGCCCTACGCTGATCCAAACCGCGGTGCCCTCCCTTGATCCCACGCTCCTCTCGCCACCCTCCCAGCGCATCGCTTGTGCATCACCGTCTCTTTCACTCTACAAGTGACACGGTTGCCGACAAGAAGCCGACGAGCCCCGATAGCGGCAAAGGCGTGCAGGATGCGCGACATCATAACACAGGGGTGGGACCATCTCCTCCCGTTGTCGCCCCTTTCTGCACCACCGTCGCCCCATTTCCTCTCGCTGTTGGCACCTGCCACCGCCAAGCGCCACCTTGCCGCGACCGTTCGACGCCGCAGCGCCATCGAGGATCGCATCGCATTCCCCCTACCACCCGACGATCTCTACCGCGTCCTCCTCCACATCGGCCTCCCCGCGCGGGTCTCCACCTTACACAAGCAGTCGCCACCGCTAGCAATCTCCTCCTCCTTGCATGGTCCCACCACCACCGCTAGCGGAAGCTGCGCCACGTCAACGAGATTGATGCGTTGCTCACCGATCTCAACATCGACAGCGTGTCCTTCTCGCCACTGCAGTCCAGGACAATCCGCGATCCGAAAAATAGATTGAGCGAGAAGCATTTGTATTGTGTCATTGGTTATATTCGATGTTATTTTTTTGACAATACATATTCATCATTCTTTAATATTTCATAGGAATAATGGTGACTAGTTTCTTTTTGTATCATCTTCATTCGTAAGTTTTTGTAGCCGCTTAAATATCATTTTCGGTAGAATGCATATATAAATATAATACTATGTTTGTAAATATTAGAATATATTTTTAACATTTAAATTATGTTAGTCAAGACGTGTATTCCACATACACGATTACTAGTGGACATTAAGAATGTGTTTGATTGCCAGGATCAAATGGAATGGAATGGAGCCATTCCTCGTTCACATGTTTGGTTGAGAGAATGGAACCATTTTTCAGGAATCAACTCGTTCCTCTGACGTTCTAAATTAAGAAATATTCTCTCAATATTCGGAGCCAACCCATTCATCTAAATCTGCCAGCCATTCCACCAGTTCCTGGCAATCAAACACATCCTAACATCACTAAAAACCCTCTCCGCGAACATTTCTATGGCTTTCTTTCCTCTTCCTCTCATTGATACCCAAAGCTCCAACCCGAACTAGCGCGGCTCTGAAATATCTCCCGGTCGACAACCGCTGTGCCCTAGAGTTGCCGCCGTGCCGTAGCTTAGCGTCACCGCCGACGGCTCACCCCCTAAACCCTTCCGCCTCTCACGCGCGTCGCCGCCATCGCCGTTCCCGTTCTACCTCATTGCGTCCCTGCTGTCTCCACCCCGTCCGCGATTTGGACATTGGTTTTTGAGGTATGAGCTTTTATTCATCCAGTGATTAGTTAAACCCCACGGACCTCCACGAATTTTGGGTGTGCCGGTGCACACCCGGAACACCATCTAGATTCGCCCCTGGCCAGCGCCCTATAAGCTGAAAATCTTTGTTGGTTTTACGCAAATACGCAATCAGGTCTGCTGTTTTAAACAAACTCTCAGTTATTTATAGCTTGTGTTCAGTAAAGTTCCGAGCTTCTGAATAATCGTACCGTGGCAGTTGCTAACCAAGGTATCTTTAGATGTAGACGGGACTCAGCATCATTTACAAGCTTAAGACTGTAGGATCTATTTCTTACTCAGAGTACACCTTTTTTTTGCAGCACATATTGTTGCAGGCTTGCTGCGCAGTTATAACTATTGCATCATTTGAAGCCTACTGAGACTGCTGGCACATGTTGCAGAACCGTAGAAGTTCTATTTACATGCGTCACTTTTGTTTTGGCTTGTAACTTGTGAGGTCATCAACACCCAACATTCAACCGCTCAGTTCATGCACTAGTTATCATAGCTGCTGATGCAAGGCAGCAACAAGCTGCACGTTGGGTCCAGCTGCATTGATAAGCCACCACGGGTCAACTGGCCACATCATGCAAATGCTGTTCAAAGCTCCTCTAGCAAAGATGACTTTCTGAGTTCAAGTTTTTTGTTCTCTTTACCAGCACAAAGGCCTAATCAAGAAGCAAACTGTAAGGGGATGCTTTCTTTAAGGTATGCTCTACTTCTATTAGATATGCTATGTATTTAACTGGCCTTATGCTAGAGACAATTGTTTACCACATCAGCAACAAAGCATTTCTCATATTTTCAGGTCCGCTGCTTGTAAAATCCAAGGCCCAGAACGTCTTCAAGTTCAGTGGATCGAGAAGGCATGGCAATAATACTGTAACATGTTATGAATCATCCCTCAATGCTTAAAAATGCTATAGTTACACGATCACTTACCATTGCAACTTGTAGATTTAGCAAACCTTACTTTAAGAGGCAATTTTCTTTCAGAGCCATATGTGTGCACCATGATTATAAAAGTTATTGGACGTTTTGTCCTACTCTTAAGTGCAGAATAGGATGTGTCTATTTTGAACTTGAAAGCTGTCCACTAAAGGTGTATCATGTTTTCTAATATTTAGGACTGGCTACCCCTTACCTGTAAATTCAATCCTGGCTTGTCTTTTGCTTTGAGTCATCACTTCTTTGATGACAAAGCATAAACCTAATTGCGACTATTTCCAAAGTTCAACACGTTTTGTTCACTTCTGTGTGGTTGTTGATATTCTAAGGACATTTCTATGCAGGCCTGGCGTTCTGTGTGCAACACTCAGGTTGCCTGCAAGAGTTATTTAAGACCTGGTTTATCTGCAAAAGTGAAAGATTATGACAGAGATCATGCTCATACTTACGGAACAAGTTCATATAATTTCAACAAAATGGACGACGTCCAAAGGAATATGATTCCCTCCGATGAAAGTATGCATCAATGCACTGGAAGTGGTACTCTGGAGAATAATAGCAGTCATCAGCTGGCAGGCATTAACTCCTGTATAAGGACTTATCAGAGCAATCCCATGGTGCAGGTAGATACCACTAGAACGACAAATGAGTGCAGTTTTGCCAGAACTGATGCTAAGTTATGCCAGACTGCTCCTGTTGCTGATAAGATATCTACTGATGATACATTAGATGCTATGGATGATGATGAGATTCTGGCGGTAGGTGCTTCATCTGATAAGTTTGATACTTTATTTACTATGATTATCATTTCTAGAATTAGATAATATAACGCCTGTTAGGTCCTAATTGGGTGACGGATCTAGTTTGTGTGCTTTTTTGCTTGTGATTTATGTTCTAGAGTATTGATGTGGACCGCATAGTAATGGAACATTATCAAGCAACCAATACGCCTAGAGGGTCAGCATCCTGGCAAATGTCGACTCCATCCGGAAACAAGTGTAACTTCACTGGTTTAGAGGAGAATAGTTTACCACAAGAACTCTCTGAAATTTGTAATCATGGTTTCAAGGTAAGCCAAGTATCAGTTGAATTGTCACTTCTTATTGTTTATGTAGGATCTATTTCAGCTCACAAGTTAATGCTGAACTTGTGCAGCTAGCTTTTTGCTCAGAGGCAAAGTATCATTTGCAGGACATGAAGGATCAATTGATTGCAATATCCAATGAACTTATTGATGGTTCTGGGGAACTCAGCCCGCAGCATTCTGAAGAGCTTCGTCACCAGCGGTTTGATTCTTGGTCCTACTGACTATTGTTTCTGTGTTTATTAAATTGCTCTGTTTTACCAGCATTAATGCTGATGTTTGATATGGCTGTACTCTGCAGAGCACATATAAAGAAACAGATTCAGCTACTTGGGGAGTATATGACGAGGTCAACCCAAGATGATGAGAGGCGGAGATCACACTCTATGTCCTCCACAACAGCTACACAGGGGCATCACCTCCCTATGACCCCAAGAAGCACTTCTTTAATGGACACTGATAGATTCCAATCTCAGGTTTACATGAGGAAGGAACCTGGAAACAGTGCTTCATGCTTTTCTACTGCTCCATATACCTACATGGATAGTTTTAGCACGCCGTTAACATCTGTGCAGAGAGATTACACCCGTCGGAATATAGATATTAGCTACACTGACGGTTCTGGTGATAAAAAATGGAGCAGCACAGATTTTCCATGGACTAAGGAACTTGAGGTTATTTTCTTCAAAATCAATAGTTAATTACTTGCATAATCATTGGTTTATGACAATCACTAATTTATACTGCATCTTCAGGTCAACAACAAGAGAGTGTTTGGAAACCGTTCTTTCCACCCAAATCAGCGAGAAATAATCAATGCCACAATGAGTGGGAGTGATGTTTTTGTTTTGATGCCAACTGGTGGTGGAAAAAGTTTGACCTATCAGGTAATAAACCATGCTTCTAGGAATTGCTTTCCATGTTTGATATGATATTCATATTTGAGAACTCTACTGCCTAGTGTCTCTTGACTCTTGAGTGTGATTTTTATAAAGTTGTTACTCCTTTCTCTTGTCTTTTCTAATGCTTACATATATACATGATACTACTGGCAAACAGTACTTCAAGTTCTATTCATCAATGTTGAAGGGGTGATAGTTTTGAGAAGATTTTAATCGAATGGGAGTTGTGAATTAATCGATATCCTTGCAGGAAAATAATAACACACCAATTTATTGAACATTGACTGCTAACTCCATCTATAAGATTTTATTTCCTCAGTTCAGCATTAACACTCATCTGTTAATTTGCAGCTTCCAGCTCTTATTGATGAGGGAGTAACACTAGTAGTTTGTCCTCTTGTCTCACTCATTCAAGACCAGATCATGCATTTGTTACAGGTAATGAATTGTTTCATTTCCTTATACATATTTCTTAATGCTTTTTTGACCTCTCACCTCCTGTCTGGTGCAGGCAAATATTCCTGCAACTTATCTCAGTGCCAGCTTGGAGTGGTCGGAGCAGCAGGAAATATTGAGAGACCTACTGTCTCCTACATGCACCTACAAGTTGTTGTATGTCACTCCAGAAAAAATAGCTAAGTAAGTGGAATATTGCAAATTATGGATCAGAAGACTGAAGTAGTTATATTTGGATTCAGCTACTTCATGTCTTGACCACTGTTTCAAAGTTATCCTTTTGCAATATAGTATAATTTCCACAGTTAAACTTCATATGACCTGCTGGCATTATTCAACAGTTCACGTTTTTCAGATCAAAACTAGTTGTTACAGTTATTTTTCTACCTAGCATGCTACACTGGAACCCCTGAATGCATTTAAGGCTTAAGCTCTTAATTTTTCACTTAGACAGTTACACCCCCTTTTGTCAATGTATACGTGTGTTCTATCAAAGTATTTGTATAACCGGTAGGAATTTCCTATGTGCAGAAGTGATGCTCTATTGAGACATTTGGAAAATTTATATTCACGAGGTCATCTTTCTAGAATTGTTATTGACGAAGCTCATTGTGTAAGCCAGTGGGGTCATGATTTCCGACCTGATTATCAGGTACTTTCTATCAGGAAGAGAGATATTCATGTCAAATAAAAAACAATCTTTTGATACAGCATTTATGATCTGCCAGCATCTAGGTATTTTAAAACAAAAGTTTCCAGAGACACCAGTCCTGGCCTTGACTGCAACTGCAACTGCTAGTGTTAAGGAAGATGTTGTGCAAGCTTTAGGCCTTGCAAACTGCGTTGTTTTCAGACAAAGCTTTAATCGCCCAAATCTGAGGTAAGTCTGTCAGAATATATTGACATACAGCTTCTATCGTATCAGACCATCTCAGCTCAAGTTTTGCAGGTATGTTGTGATGCCCAAGACAAAGAAATGTCTTGAGGATATCGATAGCTTTATCCGTGCAAATCATCCTAAAGAATGTGGCATCATATATTGCCTTTCGAGAATGGACTGTGAAAAAGTGGCTGAAAAACTGAGGGTTACTTCTTCAGACTTTAAACTGTTCATTGTTTAAGCATGCTATGTTTTTCTTTTAATATTTAATCTTGTTTGCTGGAGAGAATTTTTCCTTACTGATCTTTTCAGTATCCACATGTGTTTTCCACCTTTACCGAAGAAGGGTTGCATATGTTTATTTTTTTCAATTGAATCCACATTTGTAAAGGAGTTGCACTTTGGTTTTAGTCTCTATTTGGTAAACTTAGTAACATACGTTATGTGCTGAGCCTATGCCGTCAACAATTGCTAGCTGAGCTAAGTTTCATGCCAAAACTATTACAGATGCACCAAACCTTAGCAATTTGTGTGAGAAGATTGCAAAGTTAATACATGCCCATGTTGAATATAGTTGATCTCTAAGCTCTTCAATGATTTGTGCATCTCTCCTCAATGCTGCCTAAGACAGAAACATGAGACCAAAGGAGATACCCAGCAAGTAGATAGAGTGTCCGGGGTAGCGCACGGTTCAGAATATTTTGCCTCTTATTTGCATGTCACAGTCTCATTACTTGCCTTCACAGGCAGCCATGTCAGTACTTGTGGTTTTTAAAATGGTTAAGTAAGTTGATGTGAATATTTTATCTGTCCAAAATAGATAATTGGATGATGTGGTAAATTCCAAAGGCTGTACTTAGATTTAATCAGATAATAGAACTTTGATGGGCTATGTAAATTCCAAGTGCTTAGCATTTGAATTTCATGGGCCATGTAGCTACTGACCTGTCTAACTAGAATTTCTGTCTGTTCCCTGTTTTTCTGCACAGGAATGTGGGCATAAGGCGTCACATTATCATGGTAGCATGGATCCTACTGATAGAGCAGATATCCAGAGACGATGGAGCATGGATAAGATAAGCATAATTTGTGCTACAGTTGCATTTGGGATGGGTAACTTGATCTTTCAAACATCTTTATGTGCATTATTTATTGGTGCCCCATGCTAATGGTAAAAATTGCAGGTATCAATAAACCTGATGTTCGTTTTGTTATTCATCACTCCCTGCCTAAATCAATTGAAGGATATCATCAGGTACACAATGTGTGCCCAGTGAAATTGCATGATTTAAGTTGTTTGATGACTGAGTATTCTTTTAGGAGTGTGGGCGTGCTGGTAGAGATGGGCAACGTTCATCTTGTGTGCTGTATTACAACTATTCTGACTATGTAAGCCTAGTGGTATCTTATACTTTCAGCTTCTCACTATCTTCACATCTCATCACAAACAAGTAATTTTCTTGCAAAATTATGTAGATTCGTGTCAAACACATGATTACGCAAGGAGTTGCAGAGCAAGGAACATCAGCACCACGAGGAGGCTCTTCGTCTTCACATGGGCAAGCACTTGAAACACATAAGGAGAATCTCTTATGCATGGTATATATAATCTATATGCATACTTCGGCTTGTTCAATTTTAGTTTGGAAGCCATCATAACTCTTGTCATATTTTCTCTTTCCGTAGGTTAGTTACTGCGAAAATGATGTGGATTGCAGACGGCTACTACAGCTGATCCACTTTGGAGAGACGTTTGATCCGTCACATTGTGCAGAAACATGTGATAATTGCATGAAAGGATTGAGATGGATTGAGAAGGATGTGACCAATATTGCTAGGAAATTGGTAAGTGGACACCTCTGCCCTTCCTCCAAACACATGGACGCCTCTCTCTTGTGTGAATCTGCATTCTTATCGTGTTGGTTCTTTAGGTCGAGCTGGTCATGATGACAAGGCCTGCATGTTCAACTTCTCATATTCTTGAAGTTTACAGAGGTTCCATGAACCAAAACGTATGCATTCTGCTAAGCATTCAGGATTATTATTTTCTGAAGTTCATTAATGCAGTTACTTGCTACCAGTGCCTACTCACTTTCTGAAATTTGAATATTGTGCATCTTGGCTTACTGCTGGAGAAGTTATGGTGAAAAGGCAAACCGCATACTTGCACGTAGATTGTAAAGCATATCTATTATTACATATAGGTCAAGAAGCACCGTCATGATACTTTGAGTCTTCATGGAGCTGGGAAGAATCTAGCTAAAGGTGAGGCAGCAAGAGTAATACGACATCTAGTAACTGAGGGAATACTTATTGAGGATGTCAAAAAGAGCGATAACATGTATGGATCGGTTTCATCTGTCTTGAAGGTGAAAATACTTGATCCTTGGTTGGTTTATTACTTTACTTGGAGACAAATGTAGCTAGTTCTTTTCTTTTGCAACTTTCTAGTAGCTGCCTTGGTCTTATACATATCCTTTCCTCCCTGAACTATTGTTGAGCAGGTTAATCAGACGAAAGTTGGTGGTCTTCGCTCTGGCAATCACATCATTGTCCTTAAGTTTGTTTACATCCTTGTACACATTATTGAATTTATCACATATTCTGGATTTGTTTCTTCTCTTCAAGTTTGATTGACATATTTGCTTGTTGAGAAATATTTCCTTAGTAATTTCGTTTGATCATACGATTCTTTTTCATGTGTTATCTTCACATCTCAAATCTTTGTAGGCTCCATCACTAATTAAGTATGTATTGTGAGTATGATGTTATGGTTATATTGAAGCTATACATCTTAACACGGTAAACAATTGGTTTTGGCTGTTATGAGAAATCCTAGTTCAGCCTGCGTTTTGCATTGCGGACTGGTTTAGGGCCTTTTAAACCAGCCCGAATTTGCTTCCAATCAGAAATAGTTCTCCCGTTCCCTGAATGGTTACTGCTAGTAAATTATCGTACACTCCCAGTTTAAGTGTTATAGCATAAATATGACTTTGCACTCTGGGGATTACCTAATTTGGTTTGTAAAGTATAATGTTATCGATAATTTGAGCTTGATTTGTAGAACTGAATATATAACGCCAAATGTCTTTCTGATTGAGATTTTTAGTTGATTTCAATAAAAAATTGGCAACTTGAGCTTTAAAAGCTAAATAAATTAGGATAGCCGTACTAGAGTGCTTTCGTAAAGTCTGAATTTCAATTTAATACTCCAAACATCTTTGAGTAATGAAATGCTGGAATGTTTTTTTCTAGACAGTTGCCGATAATGCTTTATTATGTTAAATTTTTTGAGGGACTTCTATTATGTTATTTTGCAGGTTGCCCACTCCTGAGAAGGCCCCTACCATGGGGAAACTTGATGGATCATCTCTCCCAGAAATTAATAAGACTGTTCAACGTCAGAATGAAGTGGATGAAGTAGTTATTCTTTAGTTCCGATAGCTCCTTTTGTGTATATGTGTTCTGGATCCATTATAAAGGCTATTTTCCAACTGCAGAACCTTTCATCGTTGCTCTATGAAACTTTAAGATACCTTAGGTCTCAGATAGCGGAGAGTACTGCAGGATGTGGTGTACACCACATATTTAAGTAAGTTCCATGTTATACCTTCAGTTGTGTAAGCACTCACTGACTGCTGATATGGTGAATCTTTCATCTTCAGAAATGAAACATTGAGGGAAATCAGCATCCGAATACCAAGAACAAAAGAAGAACTTTTGGAGATAAACGGCATCGGCAAGTAATGACTTTACCCATAATAGATTCACTACACTTTGTAATGTTGACAACACTGTGGTGAGAACTGGAGCAAGAATTACGTTTCTTTTTATGTGCTTTTGTTCAGGATGAAGCTCAATAGGTATGGGGACCGTGTACTTGCAACCATAGAGGATTTTCTCAACCAATTTCCAAACGCAAGCAAGAGAGGCAGCAGCGGCGGCAGTAACGAGCAAACAGAGGCTGCAAAGAAGCGAAGAGGCTTCACTGCCGCCAATACGCCTGGTAATGGTGATGACTTCGAAGAATGCTCAGTTCAGTCCAAGAAACGCGTGGCAATGACGCATAACGCCAAGCAGGGAGTATCTGATGCTGCAAGCATGGACCAAGATGTCCGCTTTATGGATCTTGAGTTGGATGGATGCGAGGGAGTGGATGACGAGCTTTGCAATGTCCAACGACCTGTGGCTTCTGGTAGGGTTTTACCTAAGTGGCCAACCGCTGGAACCAAAGGTAACGCCCCCATCTCTAATTTATTTGAAGAATTTAAATATACCAAGTAGGCTTTATAGGTCTCGTGTTAGGTTGCTGGATACTGTTAACATTTCCAGGATAGCTCCTGTAGGCTGTAGCACATGTAACATAATATTAGTGTAAGCGACTTCTGTGAGGAGAGCTGAATTCAATGGACATGGAAATGTATGTACGACTACAGTAATAGAATGGTATAGTGGAACTGTTCCTTGCGTGCACTTGGTTAGATTTATATTATGGTGTCTGATGAGAACTCCATGTCAAGAGGAACATATCCCAAACAGAGAAGTCAAACCCTGCCTATGCCTTCTGCTTGATTCTTCTACAATCTTGGTGTACCCTGGTGTGGATTGCAACAGATGTGGATTCTTTTTGAAGTCTGCAGATGGTTGTTGGTTTGTTCCTGCAAAGTGCCTATTGTCTGCTGAACCCTGAAGCATGCGTTATGTTCTGGAAGACTGCAACGGTCCAAGAATCATGTAACTTGCCAGAACCGGAATACCTTTACCTTCTACCTTGGACAACCAATAGTATTATCTTTTTGCCATTATGCAAATGGTATCTTCCCTTTGACTAACAGGTGCACTTTAATATGATAACGATCTCTAGATGTTCTTCTGAAGTAATGCATTTTTCTTATTTGAAATGTTCTTTGCGTCAAAAAAATATATTTGAGATGCTCTTCTTTTCTTAAACTGATGGTAGGAGCTATGCCCATTTCTTAAGGAGAGAAATTGTCTCTTCCTATGCGTGGGCATTTGCTATTTTTATTCCAAGCTGTATATGTCTTGTCATAAATAAATAAATTCTGTTGACATTTATCAGATTACCAATCATATGCTTCTAACAAAGTCTTCGTTAACTTGGTGCCGTGTATGCACAAGCTAGTGCCCGTTCCACGCACGAGTTGGCAAACTTGCTTGGTTTATTATCAGCATTCTATTATCCCCATTCTGCTTTACAGGGATCTGTGTAGGTACGATACGTACCTGTGCCTTTTGAATATTCTTTTTGAGTTATTTCGATCACAAGCCTCGAAGATGTTAGCAGTCCCTTTCACATTGCCAAAGTCAACTGATGTGCAGGTTCAAATTCCAGATGGCATGTGAAACACCTCTCGTTCATCTGTTTTAGTAATGCGAAATCAGACAACAACTCGGGACCAACCAATAGGCACGTCTTTATCTAGGACATAATTCGTAGGTGCACTCGGGTCTTTTGCATCGTTTTGCATTTGAGAATTCGCTTTTTGTTGGAGGAGTCTTTCTGGGAAGACGAGTAGAGTGGTTTGTAAAGAATTTTACTGGGACTCCGAGAGTGGCTCTTGGGGTTCCTGAAACTCACAGCTAGCTAAAGCTAGACGACCAGAGATCAGTCTCAAGAGCCAGGATTTGCATATTACTGTCAGGATAACTACTGTTGAGTACCCGTGCATTCAGGACCCAAAAAATAAAAACATAGTAGTAAAACTTGATGCATCTCCAAGCAATTCTTCTTCTGATCATGTAGAACAAAGGGAAGATTCGAACGATTAAACAATAATAATAGTAACACGGGTCATACCATGACAAAAGAAACTGAAACAAACATCATGTGCACGCTCTTTTTTCCTCAAAATAAAAATAAAATCTGGTTGGTGAAAAGAACGTGACCTCCACTTCGTATCATAGTCATCAGCAGGATCACTGAAAACTGACGACCCAGACTCCGATAAGATCCTCGGGCCGGCCGAGTCCGGCGATCACCACGGAAATCCCGAGGCGCGCACGCGCACAGGAGACAGGGTCAGCGCGTGGACTCGGCTCGGCGATTTGTGCCCGTCGCTGCCCTCAGCCCAGTCTCGTTCGGCGCAGGAGCAAAAAACAAATCCCGCCCCGTCCTTTCCATCTCCCCACCTAATCGCCACTTGCGAAAATCTGTATTTTTTTTCCTGATTTTCTTTGTTTTCTCTGCGTTCTTGGCGAGTCACCTGTGGCTGTGCAAGGTCTTCTGTTTGTTGGCTGGTCTTGTCGTCCTTGCGAGCTCTCTTTGGTTTTCTTGCGGGAAGTTACCTCCTTTTCCTGCTCACGTTGGCTCGCGCATTCCGTCGAGCACCTTGCGCACGCCGCCGGTTGGAACCGAAATCTGGAGGTGTCACGGTTTGTTCTGTAAAAGTTTCTTATAGCATCCCTCCATGCCGTTCTCGTGCCTGTGGGCACGGGCTTCTCGTGGATGGATTGCAACGGTTGCTACAGTATGTCTTCTACCTCTTGGTTATTGGTGCTTTAGAGTGTCTAAGGTAGGAGTAGACTAGCTAGTAAAAGAAATTTGCTCATTGTGATGTCTGTTGTTTTGCAGCGATGAGATCAAGAAAGTTTGTTGGCGTCGCCCATGCGGGGTTCGAGGATGCAATGGACTGTATCAGTGAATTTCCTGACACCATGAACCTTGCACACAAGCAGAAGATCAGCGGGGAAACTATGGAGGAGAAGCAGGAGTCGACGAGCCAATCCATTCTATTATCCTTCAAGGATGAAGATTTCCTTTTTTCCGGGAGTAGTAAGCTGCGCGCTTCAACATCAGAAGAGACAGCTGTGTCTGGGAAAATGGCGCCATCGGAGTCGAGGAAAGGCAGGTCTGGAAACAATGGAACAAGCAAGGCAAGTGGTGGATAAGAAGGGTGGATTTTTCCTTCCACACAGTAAATTTTTGCTGAATTAATGACATATAGTAATTTTTAATATTTCTTTAGCTATGTTCATAAATGAACTGACTTTAAGATACTTTCAAATTATTAGAGTTAAAGTTTTAAAAACAATGATTATAGCCGTGCAGGTTTGTGTCCGAATGCAGGAGAATGACTTGGGTCTTTCTTGCATAATGTTTAGCTTAATTGCACTGTTGCAATATACTATCTCCTGAAATCCTTCACCTTTCTTAGCAGGTTCCTAGAATGAGTTCAGTGCTTGGCACAGCCGGCATGGTTGGATTTGGGAGAGCAGTGGAGATGCTAGACACGCTAGGCTGCATGATGACTACCTTGAGCCCAGATGTTGGCTTTATTTCCAGGGCGACCAAAGGGTGCCAGATATCAATTCTAGCTTTTGAGGTTGCCAACACAATACTGAAAGGTGCGAGTATTATGCAATCTCTGTCGGAAGACTCTGTTACATACTTCAAACAAATGGTGCTTCCTTCTGAAGGCGTGCAGAATTTGGTATCCAGTGACATGGGCGAATTGATGCGGATTGCAGCTAATGACAAAAGGTAGACAGGATGTTTATCCTCAGTGGCCATTGTGACTTTTCTGGTCACTCTGGCTAATAACAGTTTTGTGAACTCTAGCTAATATTTGCACTTTTGCAGACAAGAGCTGAAAATATTTACACAAGAGATTGTCAGGTTTGGCAACCGTTGTAAAGATCCCCAATGGCATAACCTGGACCGCTATTTTGTCAAGTAAGAAATGTCATGTTTTGACATGCAGCAATGAATTATACTGATTAGACTTGAATTATATTTGTTCCCTTGGTGTCCAGGCTAGAATCAGAAAGGTTACCCCAGAAGCAACTGAAAGAAACGGCAACAGCGGAGATGCAAAAGCTGATGGCTCTTGTTCAACGTACAACTGTAAGCACTGTTCTATGCTCTGAAGATAACATTTGAGCAACGGATTCATGGCATCCAGTTTTGATAATTTTGGTCTTCTCTTCCAGGATTTGTATCATGAGCTACATGCCTTAGATAGATTTGAGCAAGATTACTTCTGTCAGCTAAAGGGCAAGGAAAGTTCAAATAGATCTGACAAAGGTATAGTGCTTAGTGTATAACATTTTTTCAGAAAGAATGCAATCATTTTTATCTTATCCTTGATATTTTTAAATCCAAATCCATCTGAGTTTAGTTTTCATAGCAATGTAGCCGTATTGTTTGGACTTCTCACACTGTGATCTGATTGCTTTGCAGGTGATAATATTCAAGTTGTGAGACTAGAGTTGAAGACCCAAAGAAGTTATGTGAAGAGCTTGAAGAAAAGATCTTTGTGGTCCAAGACATTGGAAGATGTGAGCAGCTGTTACTCTAGAATTTACTTCATATGCTCTGTTGGTCTGTCCTGTATTTTGCTTATAACATACATTTCTTGTTATAGGTTGTTGAGAAGCTTGTTGACATTGTGCAGTATTTACATGTTGAGATCAATGTCTCGTTTGGATCTTCTGGTACATTCATGGTCTTTTTCATTTTAGAATCAAGCTCACTTTGTGCTAACTGATGCTCATAATATATTTGTAGATAGAGGTGAATTGAGTTCTGAATCAACTGTGAACTGTCAGAGATTAGGACCTGCCGGACTTGCATTGCACTATGCAAACACTATCATACAGATCTATAGCATTGTAAGTTCCTTCAGGTTCATTTTTAGAAGTCAGCTCAAGATTCTGGCGACATTTGCTTGCTTTTGTGATCTTATCGTCTAGCAATTTCAATTTATAAGTGAAAGACATTGAGATGTCCTCATGACACAACTTTCAGCAGTAATTTTTA
This sequence comes from Stipa capillata, assembly GCA_019208055.1. Taxonomy (NCBI): domain Eukaryota; kingdom Viridiplantae; phylum Streptophyta; class Magnoliopsida; order Poales; family Poaceae; genus Stipa; species Stipa capillata. The sequence goes on from JAGXJF010002589.1 coordinate 1,644,165, forward strand.
TTGTAAGATATTTACAAAGCCTAATAAAATTATAATATTATGAAAGCACTTTCTGAGACAAGTATAAAACATACCATTTCATATGTCCATCCTAAATATTCAGAAAGATATCGATAGCCAATGTTTAGAAACTTCAACATTGGAGGGAGTACTATAGTCAGCATTTTTCTTGAGATGTGAGCAGGAATTCTCAGTGATTTATAGTTCATTGTCACAATCGTTAGTATAACTATTACGGATTTTACGGAAAAAAGAAAAATCTGCCAAATATAAGTGGCTGAACACACATGTGTAAATGACTCCATCAGCAATATCCACTAGCTAGTATGTGAGGGAAGCACATTTAAATTTTGTTTGTTTGTTTGTATAAGGTTTCTCGATCAGGGTATGTACCGGCAAACTCAAGAGATGCCCTCTACCAAGGATTGCCACCAAGGGTCCGGTCGGCTCTACCAAATAAATTGAGGACTTCCTCAAGGCCTCGGGAGGTAAGACAACTAGAGAAAGAGAGAATCGCATCAACAAAAATTTCATATTCTGAATCTTAAATTCCTGCTGCAGCTCACTATTGATCAAATAAGGGCTATGATGGAGAAAATTTTGAAATGGTTTGTTCCAATGGCCATCAATACCACCTGGTACTGCGGCTTGTTATACATACAACCAATGTTTTAAGCTTCTTTCAGTTAAGTTTTCAGCTTTATGGATTATAACTAATTCTGTCGTCTGTTTGGCTTGCTCGTTTGAGTGGAATTTCAGTGCCCGAGGCTTCTTGCGGTTTAGCGAGTGGGCAAAATCAGGGTAAGTAGGAAAATTTGTCCAATGCCCTAGCCATACTCTGCTGAAAGGAAAATTTTCTTACACATTGATGTTCCTGTTGCGGTTGTTTACTGTCATTCAGGACCGAGAGGGTTGGAAGAGGACCAGGTCGACCGGACGTGATCGAGACACTCTACCATGCCGACAAGGCGAGGACTGAGGCTTACATACTGGAGTTGGTCGTCTGGCTTCACCACCTTATCAGCCAGAGTAACCGGCCGCCAAATGGTAAAAGACCAATCCATCTAACCAAGACTTACGAAGTGGGGTGACGACCGATGACAAGCTAGATTGCACAGCAGTCAGTTTCGTTGATTGATTTCGTCGTTGGTAGGTTTTAGATGGAAACTTGGCCTGTTCTTGCCTAGGAAAAATTCCCATTGTCCTAATGCGATTGCGCATGCATGCATTCGATCTGTAAATCAGTCGATGTCTAGGTAGGAAAAGAAGAGCTTTTTTGCTTTGACCTTTTGGCTACTCTGATGAGTTCGGTTCTATATATGTTATGTTTAATTGTTTGGAATGAAAATGTAATAATAATGCCTGAAAAGATCGTGGCAAGAAATCAAACAAAAACCTGTACCCTGTACATGTATGCAGTAGTAGGAAGAGATTGATTGGTGTCACTCATGTGTTAGTGTCACTTCCTGCTGGACAGGTTTCTCCCTGGTGGATGAGTTTGTGCAAGTTCCCATCCCACGACATGGGCTCCGATTGCTCTCCGGTGACCGGCATATGACGGCTTAGGGTTCGAGGCCGCCGCGGAAGTCCTGAACGATTTCGTTGCCGCTGGATGCAATTGGTTAATGATGCATTTATGCTGCCCAGATGGGAAGGATTTGGGTTTAACTCAGATTTTAACTCTGGGTTGCTACGTTTAGCGTACCGTGCTCGTGTGCCTTCGTTTGGCACGCCTCCTACTCGGCCTGGCCTTCTTATATGAAGTGGAGCGCGTGTGCTATGTAGGCTCCCCGGTATGGGACTAAAAATTGCTTCTCTGTCCTTTGTTCGGTTCAACCAAAAAGAACGGGCATTAGTAAGCAAAAATGTTTCCAGCATGGTGTTCTTTCTTTTTGGGTAATCACCAAATTAGTCCTTCAGGTTTGACAGTTAGACCACGCGATTTACAAACTGGACCAAAAACATCCATGTGATTGCATATCTGAACCCGTGTTCATGGCATCTCAGCAACCCTTTCTTAAGGCTTATCGATCCATGTGCTTGGTCTGCATGTTCCTTCATGTTATTTTCAGTTTTCTGCGGTTGTTTATTGCTTGATTCCTTTTCGGCACACAGAACGTTTAAATTTGTTGCCAATGAAAAAGATAAATTTTGAGGATGTTGTAATCTAGAGATTAAGGCAAATTGGCCTTTCCGTGTGTTGATAGGGAGAGAGGTTTGAAAGGGTGCTGACTTCACCTGGCATAAACGCGTCGCGAGACATGTCATTACGGGCGTTTCTTCGATACGTTCTGTAAATATCAAGGACCTAAAGTACCTGCATTTAAGGCCCCGTTTCGAATGCGGTGACTTTACCTGCATCCCGCGAGAATAAAACTGGCTCCTATAAAATTTTCACAAAAATCCAGTGAATTTCTTGTATTCGAAACGGGGCCTAAAACTCTAAAGATAATATAAAAGTAACCCAATTATCAAACCTCAGGGATATATTTGACCATTGACCCCTTTTGGCGAGGTTGCATGCTCCAGGCTCCCGGCATGGTATTCGATTTGGCGTAATGTTGTAAGAGCTTGTGCTATGTCTCTTAAATATCCACAGGCCTGCTGCACGACCACGGGCTGATCATGCAGGCCGAAAGTCGGCCCATAGAAAAGATCAAAGCCCTGTCATGTAATACTAGGACACTAGTTAGGCCATGTACAATGCAGGGTGCTTATAGCCCAGTACTTAAAGAGAGAGAGTAGCGTGGCGTCTCAGACTTACAATGCAGAGTGCTTCATATGGGTGCTTAAGTTGCTTTAATATTCGTGTAGCACCTACTCTAGCACCTGTTATCTCCAATGCAGCGTTGCATTGTGTGGAGTACTATTTGTGCTTCTTGAAGTACTATTTGCTAGGCACCGGTTGAAGCACCTGTCACTTGTGTCACCCTAAGCACCAGCCTAGCACCGGGTGCTTAACTTTACTTCTGTCGCCCTTTCTAAGCACCTGTCTAAGCACCTCTCACAAAAAAAATCGAGTTTTTTTTCCTGAGGCACCTGTCTAAGCACCTGCATTGTACAGGGTCTTATTCTCCCTACCACTCACGTGATTCCTACCCATTGGGTAGTTTTCTTCTTCACTGTGCCACCTGAGTGCTTTCTCTTTCACTTCCGTGAACATGCCTCGTTTTTCATTGGAGGCACACCTTATAAATCGGCCTCCATCTTCCTTACTCATCAAAGTAGTACTAAATCCGCTAGCACAATAGGTCGCAGTCTTGCTCCTACAATTTTAGCTGCTACGGACGTTGGCCTCTTCCCCTGTCGCTGTCCTCCCCCCTCCTTCATCTCTGGCACCTATGACCACCACCTATTACCGCTGCATCTCATTGTTTTCCAATTCCAGCCACCTATTATCCTCCTTATCCAGTCTCAATTGCAGCCACCACCGTTCCCCTCTCCCTCTCTACCTTCCCCTCCTCACGTCCAGTGCCTCCATCTAAATCTGACAAGCACTCACAAAATTTCACCTCACCTGTAACCCTAACCCCGACACGACGTTAGAAGCAACAGAGCAACGCACACATGTGATAGAACACAAGGAAGACAACAACGATCTCCCTCTCTCGTAGTGAGCCTAGACTGAATTTGCAATACCGCAGTCCAGGAATAAATCTATAACATTATAAATCTTTTTTTTAATGATTATAAGAAAGACACACGTATACATGCACACACGTACCACACCCACATTCATGTGAGCGTGCGTCTTAACTATACGCTAAAGTTGATGGAGACAAAAATAATTTTACAAATCTCACTAAATTGCTACTTAAACACGTCTGCATGGACTACATCATCTAATAATAGCATTACCTCCGTTGTAATTGCATTATATGACACATCTCGCCTTACTACTCATCACGATATCCAAAAGGTGAAGATGTCATTTCTGAGCTGACGGCTCGATGTTCGTAGCAACTAGTTCAGACCCTTCGCAATTTGTCGAACGGCATTGTTATCAGACTCGATAAAACTGGGTCAAGGAGACTCGTCCAAATTGGTGCGGCTCCGCCGCGTTGCCGCCAAACGCTCAGAAATTCGAATCCGACTCCGAGACGAACTCGGCAGAACTCAGCGTGACACCGACGCGACCCGCTGCCGATATCAACCCACCCAACCGATCCTATCCCTCGCTCATTTCCACCTCATCCCATCGCACGTCCTTTTCCTCCGCCTCTCCAGTTCTTGATTGCGACACCGCACGCGCGCGCCAGTTCTTTGATCACCACCCGCGCGAGCGATCGAGATCCAGATGGCGATGATGCCGCTCTCCTCCGGGTTCTGCTCCAGCGCCGACTCCGTCTCCTCGCCACCGTCGTACAAGCCGGGCACGCCCTCCTCGCAGTCCCAGCACGGTCCGCCGCTGATGATGTCGACGGGCGCCCCCTTCTTCCTGGGCTTCGGATTCGGCGTCGGCGGCGAGTCCTACAACCCGTCGTTTGCGGAGTACTACGAGGAGTACACGCCGGCGAGCCCTCCGCCGCGCTCCGTGTCGCCGCATTACACGCCGTTGAGCCCTGCGCCGCGCGCCGCGTCGCCGGATTATACGCCCTCGAGCCCTCCGCCGCGCGCCGTGTCGCCGGATTACACGCCTTCGAGCCCCCCGCCGCGCGCCGTGTCGCCGGACTACACGCCGTCGACCCCTCCGCCGCGCGCCGTTTCGCCGGATTACACGCCCTCCAGCCCTCCTGCGCGCGCGTGGTCGCCGGATTACACGCCGTTGAGTCCTGCGCCGCGCGCGGCGTTGCCGGATTACATTCCCTCGACGCCGTCAGGGCACGCTGCATCGCCTGACTACACTCCGTCCACTCCTCCGAGCCGCGTCGCGTCGCCGGAGTACACGCCCAACACGCCGCCTCCGTCGCCCCTGGTGTCTGACGCCGAGTCGCGCACGTCTCTAGCGCCCCGCCGCCACCATCCGTACCAGAGGAGCGGCGCCAGCAGGTGCTCCTCGCGCGCCAGGCGGATCAGCCGCGACCGGCGTCAGCGAGCATTGGGCTATTAGACATCTTGTAATAGGAGATATTGGATTCGCTATGTATAAATCCCTGCATTTCTATGCCTTTGTGTATCCCTTGGCAAATCTTGTATTATGCTACATGTATCGATGAATATAGATAGATGTATTAATCTTTCGGCAAAGATTTGAGATCTTGTTATCCTGTCCATCGCTCCTTCGTTTGTGATCTACGGTCATAATTTTTTTCAAGAACGTCGGAAAGACAGGATGTTGATGCAATCCATTTAGAAGAATTGAAATGTCCTAGTTTCTGAGAAAAATTGAGCCAAAAATCTTATAAACTCGGTTAATTAGAGAAAAACCAAGTGAAAATTTGACAACGGGCAAACCACCCAGCTAAACGAGGTCTAGAAAATCACCAAACAAAAAATAAACACACTGACACCGACCAAGACCTACACACACAAGTGAAGACGTAGCCCCTAACTCTGCCAGCCACATCATTGTCGTCACTCATTGCACCCACGACCCGGCGACTCCGGCTTCACCATTATGAAGGCCGAAAGAAGGCCATCTCTGCCCGTTGTACTAAAACCAGGATCCTTAACTGCCATATTTACCGACGCCACTGACACTGGAGAGAGAGGTCAGGTTTGAATGGAAGTGGGTCCGAGCCTCTCCAGCCCTGATGAACGACGAACACACATTGCCCAGTACCGCTAGCTTGTCAGTGGCATCCTTGCCACTTGAAGCTACAACTATCGACTTCATGCTGACCACATCATCGTCGTCCTCGCGCCAGAGATATCCCCTCGCCACCAGCCGGTGTGGGCCATGGTCTCCTAGAGCATGACTCCAAGGAGGGAGCATGTTGAAGATGCCATCGTTGCCCGATCCAACAAGCTGGGTCCAGGGCTTTCACTCAGAGAACACAGGGCCTCGAGGTAGGAGGTGAACATGACTCTCCAATGACGCCTCCAGATCTGACAGTGGCATGCTAGCCACGCCAGATCCGCAACAGCCAAGGCACCTCCTGCCTAGCACCCTGACGCCGCTTCAGGCCACTGCGTGTTCGCACCATCGTCAGGGGACATAGCCCGCGTCATAGCCACTTGCGCCGCCTGCCCGCCGCGGCCACAGATCCGCCCCAAGGGGACCCCGAGAGTCGCAAGGTGCCCATAGGGCCGTGCACTGCGCCTGCGCTGCCAGCCAGTTGGGGAGGGCCATCGCCAAGCCGACAAGTGCCGCCTCCACCGAGCAGAACTGAATTCCCTGACTATCTTTAAGCTGAATGTGCAAGTAAGGAAGATACAAGCAAGGGACTATCAGGTTGCCGCTGAGTGGGACAGTGCGATTCTTGTTTGTCCGCCTGAAGAAAACGCTTACTGGTAGCTCATATTTGACTTTCTAGTTTACGTCAGCACAATGTCATCTTACAATTGAAACACAGGAACATGCTTACACATTCAGGTTTATCCCAGATTGCTAAGTGCTTACAACTCACAGGCATGCTATCCTAATTTGCAGGCAGCTTCCCATCTGATCCCAAATTTCTCTTTATTTCAAGCACCATATCTTCTTCTTAAGCTATAAGTGCAAACTCTTAACCACGAATCTACACAACACACGTACATTGTGTACTACATTGTGTACCTTTCGATATTCTATCGACGGAATTCATCATCCCAATAGTTAGCTTAAGGTAGAAAGTTTGAGGTCAGAACACTGAAGTCCAACGAAGGCTTCTAGGTAGCAGTAGTATAAACTAGCAAGGTAAAAGAAATAAGCATGAACCAAAGACATTTCCTCTCCTCACATACTCCTACTTGTCTAGACCAGCATATATGGGACCGTGGCCCCATCCATTTCTTCTCACAAAAGAATACATCAAGATGCAAATCATTTCTTCTCTCTCGAGTATGATTGTCAAAGTACAAGTTATATATTTAGTATCTAACTACATAATCAATATCAGGACAATGTTGGCCTTAATGATATACTCCCTCATGTCCATAAATATAAGACGTATTTTAATTGGTTAGGATAAGACTTTAATCAATAATTACTCTATTATTATGTGCTTTATATGATACAAAATCATAATCATAAGTAAGTACTTTTGAATATGAATCTATTGATATCAATTTTATATCACATAATCATATATTAATGGAGTAATTATTAATCTAAAATTTACCTTAATCAATTAAAATATTACCAACATTCTTGGATGAAGTGAGTAGATATTAATTCACTCTACAACCTGCTTCAGATATTGAGACTACTAAAATAGTAAAAACTGACTACAAAATGAAGCACAACCAGCTAGCTTTCTCTCATGTTCGGTTGCAAATCAATAGACAGAGTTGCACCTAAACTAAATCCACACTAATCCAGAATTAAGTTGCACCCTAGACATTTATACACTACAACCTTATACTGAGATATTTAAGGAATAATAAAATATATACTACACAAATAAATAAATAAATATATACACACTCCGATGTAGATATATCGAAGTGATGCAAATTAGTACTACAATATAAGGACACTAAATTTTTTCATATTGATTTAAAATATAAAGCGTTTATGCATCACTAATGACATTTTCTCTTATTTATCTCATTTATCTCCTTTCACTCTTTTTTCTCTCTCTCAATGTTTATGGATAAACATGCATAGTATCTACTATTTCTTATTCCTAATCTATTAACAGTATAGGTATCATGATTATTTGTCTATGAATTGTCTATGGTATTATTTCCTACACTTTTTTCATATATTTTAATTATTTTATTTTCATACTTTCTAGTACTATTTAAATATTTTTTAATCGTTCTATTATAACACTATCCTTTTCATAATATACATTAATTCGCACATTAAATAAATATTTCCTTCATCATTCCATTACAAAAATATGCCATTCAACTTTTTCAATACAACACTATCCCTTTCGAATGATCGTGGCGCTTGTAGTAAGCTTCTGCAGGTTGTTCTTTCTCGACCCTTATGTAGCCCTCGATAGGCAATAAGTCATCAAATTGATTATTTTCTTTCTCATCAACTACATATTCAACCTCCACAATGTTTCTTTTTCTAGACATAACTACATGCCGCTTCTTATTTGTCGGATGTAAGAGTCAGACAATGTTGTCGATGATGGCACCAAGGTGATGAAAGAAACTCTAGCAAAGGCTGTTTGGTATCTGTTTGAATCCTTGATTGAAGCATTTGTTCGCAAACCGAAATAAGGCAAAGCTAATGCATTAGAATGCCGAGGAGTGTAAAAATAATGAAAAGCTAAGACACCCTGCTCATGGCTGCCTAGTGGACAAACATCGATAGGAAGTACCCAGGGTTGGTGCAAAGCTAGGAATATAAGGTTTGGACTGAGTACCGATGTAATAAATCCCTTCAGCAACATGAGTAGCTGACACAACACTTGGTCTGTGAATCTCTGTAACTGCAATATTCTACCTTGGTTGTGCTTGAAGCAAAAGTACATCATAATGGTCATACTTAAGGTCCAAATCAACTTGAGAATGACCTTGATGTGTACCTCGCGCCGTTGGTGGACGATTTGAAAATCCTGTGGATAGAAGGGGTGCAGGGATGGTATGTGGACAAACACAAATACTTCACTTTACGTTGTTTGCTATTCTTAATTGTCAATAATTATCCTGCCTTTGGTAACATGTTGGGCTAGATTATGAAAGGAGCCAAAACTTATGTGCAATGTTTGGATGATATAGCGAGTATGCAGCTGAACAACTCTCACAAAATAGTACACATGTGACATCATTGCTTCGTTCGAAGGAGTCATCTATACCGTACGATGATGAGACAATTTGACGGTAAAATGGAATACAGTTCAAAAGCATTGCCTTTTAGCGATACTGAGGTACATGAAATGGTTAAAGATATCACAATCGTTCTTGAGAAGGGACAAAAGAAACCAAAAAAGCACTTTGAGAAAAGTATCTAAAAGAAGAGATCAATACTTTGGGACCTTCCTTACTAGAAGGTTCTAGAGTTTGGCACTACATCCATGTGATGCACGTAGAGAAGAATGTATATAACAGCTTGCTTGGCCTCTTATTGAACACTTTTGACAAAACAAAGAATGTCCTTAAGGCACATTTGAACTTGGCCGATATGGGAATCAGACCTTACTTAGCACCAATAGATATCGAGAAAGCCGCAGGGGCTTGTTATATTTTATCCAAGGCCGAGAGAACTGAACTGTGCAGCTTCTTGCATAGTGTTAAGGTTCCATCTAGTTACTCCGTTAACATGAAGAAACTTATTTCCATAGAATACTTGAAACTAATTGACATGAGGTCTCATGATTGTCATGTGTTGCTCACATAGATACTCCCAGTAGCAACCAAAAATATCGTGCCCATCAATGTTATGGAGACAATCATGAGCTTGTACTTTTTCTTTAAATTTTTTTCTAAGAAGGTCATGGATCTCAGTGGACTAGATGATCTGCAAGAGGGGGTGGTGAATATTCTATGCCAACTTGAGATGCATTTTTCGCCATCTTTTTTTGATATCATGGTCCATCTCACTGTTCACCTTGTTTACTAGATAAAGATGTGCGGACCCATGTTTCTACTAAGTATGTATCCATTCAAGCGGTACATGGGAATTCCCGAGTACTATGTGCAGAATTAATCTCGGTCGAAAGACGGTATTGTTGAAGGTTATGTTTCATAAGAAGTTGTTGAGTTTTGTGTCAGTGGACAAGTATGGATTCACCACTATCGACCTTGACCATGTTGCGTACAAAGATGAACCTTTTGTGCTTGCCAACAAAGCTGATTAAATCTTCTATTTAACCGACCGGACAAATAAGAAACGGCACGTAGTTATGTTTGGAAAAAGAATCATTGTGGGGGTTGAAAATGTAGTGGACGAGAAAGAATATAATCAATTTGATGACTTGCCACCTATCGAGGATCTCATAAGGGTTGAGCAAGAACAACACGTATGGAAACCTGCTGTAAACATGACGGTCATTCGAAGGAATACTGTTGTAATAGAAAAGTTGAATGACATATTTTTGTAATGGAATGATGAACGAAATATTTATACAATGTATGAATTAGGGTATATTATGAAAGGGATGGTGTTGTAATGGAATGACGAATGAAATATTTAAATAGTACTAGAAAGTATGCAAGAAAAAAGAATTAATGTATATAGAAAAAGTGTAGGAGATAACATCCTAGATGGTTCGAAGGGAGGAATCGTCAATGTGAATTTAGAGGGGGGATTGAGTAGGAGGGATGTGTGATGCAATGTCAATAATTCCACATTGTGTGATCTTGAGTTCAAGAAATTGTTTAGTAGCAGTTTAGTACATCATGCTCCTGAGTATTGCTCATCATCTAAATTTGCCAATAATGTCATGTTGTGTGGTCTTGAATTAAGAAACTTAATTTATGAAGACTACTTTGGTGTTTGTGTCTTATGGAATCCGATCGCAACATTTCATTACTCGAGTACAAACCCTCGTCTTGAATTCCTTAATTACTAGAATTTGAAGGTCCCATCAAATTTGAGAAAAGAAACATAGTGCTTGTATTTATAAGGATGCTTTTGCTACTGATGATCTCAAAGTCGCTATATCTAGCTTATGCACAAATTACTACTATTTATCTGAAGCTATACCTTGGTGCTCATAAATTCACATGCTTTATTTATCTTGACATTTCAAGACAAAGGAATGCACAAAGATGTCGAGGAGATTTCAGCTGATCTGCAGTTACGAGCACGTAACATGGGTTGTCTTGATAAATTGGATCAATATTGGTGGTTGATATACTAGTAATTGTTAAAATAAAGAGTACAATAATCGTCTGATTTTATTATATCTTCAAAATGCTCGCTGTTTGATGAATTTAGAATTTTATATGCTCGCTGATTTTAATTGGTGAGAATTTGTAATCATGCAAATATGCCATTATGTTACTATTAATTTATCATTAACAAAATAGAGAAGATATCATCCCAACTTTCATTGCCACCAAGCTCACTCGGTGAATCAGGGTTGCTACGACCACGCAGACCCGTTGTGGTAGAAAACCCACTAAGAAGCCCTCTGACCACTATGTCAAAAGGGTAGCTCATGACTCCGGGGTCCAGCATCCTCAACCAAAACTACTCAGAAGTTCAAGAAGATATGTGGGGTAGTAGCAATGGAATGGGTGAAGATCACCATAGAGGACTGGAGGCTCTTTATCTTGGAGCAACACAACCTCATCATAGATGAAATAATGGAGTCATTTGAGGTGCTTGATGAATGGAAGGAGGGTGTGCGATGAGCCGTGTTGTTGACAGCTTGCAAGGCTTGGAGGCATTTCAAGTACACCCTCATAAAAAAATTGAAGGAAGAAAAGGAGCCATTCAAGATGTACCCGATCATGAAAGAAGTTGACTGAGAGCTATTTGTGGCCATGAAAACAACGCTAGGAGTTGAACGTCAAAGTGAAGAACACAAAGAGCTAGTGGCAAATAACTTACACCCACATAGACTTGGCACACATAGGTACATCAGTAAAAGGAAGATATGGGAAAAAAGAGGACGAAGAGGCACGCCGTTCAGGCAAAGAAGCACCTTTTTCCAAAATCCAGACCCCTCGTACCGAAGACTAGTGTAGAGGAAGGTTAACTACCAGCTCAAGGGGGAAGGTCCACTTACCAACCCTGCGGACCAGGAAGCATACCAACGATTGGTAAGTTAATGACCACCTAATTTTGCAAATTATCCATAACTTAATATTTACTAAAATAACCTGTCGGGTTTTTGTAGGAATCTTGAGTGAGCAATTTCACAAGACTCACTTGTCTCCGATATGATGAATGATATACTCAGTGTGAAAATCGGGACCACGGAGCACCCAGGACATACCCGTGTTCATGGAGTCCTTGCAATGTGGGACAAAACATTCCCACTAGCCACCACTACCTTATGTAAGGAAGAGCGGAAGAGAGCTAAAGAGGCAGTGAAGGTCGAGCAAATTAAAGAGGACTTACACTAGGAGCTCGAGCAAATGCTTGATATTAGGGTTAGTGTTTCCCTCGATGCTCGCATGCATCAAGGACACCCTAGGCCCGATGGTTGATGGAGTAAATGCGCGTCTGTGGCCCTTGATGATCTAGATGATATTGGCACCAGATACCCTGTGGATTACATCCAAGGTCCCACCAATTGCTCTCTTCATGTGAAGTGCACGGGTGTCTCCATAGAGGCTGCTTATAGGGTGGCATTTCCACCTGTTAAAGGGAAATTGTTGCACAACATCCCAATAAGTCGGGGTTTCGTGAGGTGTAGCTTGGACCTTGTTCACGGCTCATTAAACAAATACCGCTGTCACGTCTTGATGAAGAGTTTAAGATTTTAACCCAAACCATTAGGTCATTCATCTAGTGGCCAAAGGGACATGGTGTTGCTAGATGCACCACCCACAGTAGCGTCTTCACACCATCAGATCTCTCAGCTCTCAGCTCCAATTGAGCTAGATTCAACTGTATCTATCGGGCAAAAATCTCAAGAGAATCTAAGCTACCCTGCTCAGATCGAATTAGCTACACTGACAATGCCTGAGCCGGAAGACACTATGCTAGTTCAGTGTTTCGTCCCTTTTTTGGTGAAGGAAACATATCAAAAGCAAGCCTAGAAGAGCTCGAAGAGTGCCAATAAAAAAGGAAGCAGATCGACTACAAAAATCTCCCTTTCATGGAGCCAATCAGATAGCTTGTTCTTGGAGAACCAATGCTATCAGCTGAAGAATTGAATAAAGTAGGGTTTGTTTGCCTGAGTTTTCACAAAATACACATAGAGGACTCTAACAAGCTGCCTAGACAATGAGGAACTGGCATAAACCGTTGGTTCAAGCTGCACCATTTTCACCATGCGACGGGTGATGTGGTTGTGAACTATGCAGACATCTTGCTCCTCTATAACTTAAGGCAGTTGGACACCACCTTGGTGAGAATCTGGACACTGTAAGTTTTTACATAGAAATTTCTACATTCCCTTGCAATTTTCTACATTAATGCATATAATAATCACCTCCCTCTGTTTGTACATCTAATCACATGATCGCTCAAGTCGGAACAAGGAGACAACCGGCAGGTTTCCTCGATCCACACTTGGTTTCTGAGCAAAGCTTGGATGCTGATGAAAAATTTGTTGAGGGATACGTGGCAGACTCATTGTGGAGTCAACAGGGCAATGAGTTCATACTCCTTACCTTCAGTCGGGAGTAAGAGATTGATGCTCATACTTCATCCTATAGTTTATAACAATACTAGATATATACAACCGTGCAAACCTATTCTTTTAGATTTCACTCAATCTTTATTGTGATAATACCCAAATGAAACAAGATTATATACATTGATTCCTACAAGTGTTGGAACCACAACTTCACACATATCACCCAGTTAATTGACAGGTCATGAATTAACACATTTGCCTCCATATATTATTATTTTTATTCATTTATTTCCTAATTTCCTAACTTTTTTGAGACACGTAGCGCATTTGCCACTTATATGTCTCACGAGAGAGATCTAATTTAGCATCCCAAGACAAATAAAAACACGATTTCAATTACAAGATCTTCCCTAAAAACAAAAAAATACTCTATATCTTCATTTTAAATTAATAATAATCTTTCTCGAACTAAGACTTTTTCTCTTTGCAATGCCACCAGCGGCCAAAAGGAGCCAACCTTTGTGGGTACTACGTCTACCATCACATGTGGCAGCTCATGGCGTCTTTGAAGACCCAAGTTGTTAAGATCTGTCCATCTTACCACTATTTCTTCATATATTCACATCTTATATATATCCATGAATTTAATCTTACTTCATATAGCTTGGAATTGATATTGAAACAAAGATGATGATCAAGGCTGAGCTCACGGAGATTAAGGGGAGTTAGTCTTATTCTTCATTGATCAAGTAATCAACATCAAGGGCAACTACCATCAACCATAACTGGCTGTGCATGTAAACTAAAATGAGGATACTTAGTTTTGTGAATTTTTTTATACTTAAAAGTCCATTTATTCTTCATGTACTTAGTTATGTAGATATTGGTGGAGATATTAATGTGTTTTTTATACATATTTTCTTTACATTAAAAATCTGTTCATTTGGTAAGAATCGTTTAGAATGTAGATGTAATTCCAGACGGTTCAGTAAAATGAACCGTCTCGAATCCAAGACGATTTAGGAACTAGCTGAGATAATGAGCGATTATCTGCGACGTATATTTCTAGACAGTGGCCAAAACTATTTTAGATGATGATTTTGAACCATCTAATAACAACTTTTCTGTAGTAGTGGCCAAAAGGACACCTCAACGAAAAAAAGGAAACCAAACGAGAACACCTCACAGCTAAGCTCTGCTCGTCCTGATTAGATCTCCTCCGAATGAGATGAAGCACTGGGCAGACGATTTGTATTTTGCGTTGAAAGTCCTCGCACGTAGGCCTTCCAAATACTCCAACGGGAATGCAGTTTCCTCGTAGTTCTCTTTTCTTTGCAAAATGGAATGCCAGATGCGTGAAGCCGATACTCCGCACACATAACACTTTGCAGCCTCCCATAGTACCACGACCAATTGGATATCTATTTATCCATCTGGATTCCGGGCCCTGTGCGCGTTGTGCCCAACGGGGGACACGGACACTGCAGATCATATCCTACACGGTTACAGCCACGCAGCCGTACTGACTACAGGCATCGCTGCAACAGGGAGAAGAGGTGGCCAGAATATAAAGCAGGGCGTACGAACCAGCGGCCACATTAACCATCCTAGCCACGAGATAGCGCTGCCGACCTGCCGTGCCCTGACCTGGGGGTTGGCCGGACGTGCCGTGGCGCCGTGGTGGTCGGCTCGTGTGCTTATGCTGCCCCCATGTCACAGGATCGGGACGGGCGCGCGCGCGACTGCCGCTGTTCAGATCCGAGTTAAATGCCGCCGCAACTTTCTAGCTGGGGCCTGTGTCCTGGGGGGCAGCGCAACGTGCCGAGGCCGTGAAGCGCCGCCCCCACTGCGACTGACCTGCCGTTGCGTGCATCATCGGATCATTCGCCTAATCACCTGCCTGCCTGCCTGCCTCTCTGCCCGTTCGATCGTATGGCGATCGGCCCGTGCCATATGGAGGGTGGCATGGGAGATCTGGTCGGCGTGTGTAACCGTTTTGGGACGATGGAGAGGGACCGACGACGTGCTAGGGTAATGGTCAGCTCGAAGTTAACACATCATTTTGATCATCTAAAAGTTGCTAACTAGCTAGACGTATGACGAAGTGCAACTGAATTTATGTATCAATCTTTTCTGTAAAAACAGTTGATGTATATCTAAGTTCCCGCGTGTACGTACGTTGCAAAGAGCCACCGATCGACGAATAAATCGAGCCGTACGCACACTTTTTTTTGGGCATTATTGGCGTCCGTGCATC
The DNA here is from genome assembly GCA_019208055.1 of Stipa capillata. Lineage (NCBI taxonomy): Eukaryota > Viridiplantae > Streptophyta > Magnoliopsida > Poales > Poaceae > Stipa > Stipa capillata. The sequence goes on from JAGXJF010002589.1 coordinate 1,659,663, forward strand.
CGTGCATGCATGCATGGTGCATCTCTTTGGATCTGTACGGAAACACCGGCATGTGTCACTGACGGTTCGTTGGGAAATTGCTCTTTCACTTTCATTAACCCACCCCAAAACTGAGAGTCGTCGGGTTGGGGCAGACTAGCAGAGAGAGGGTCCCCTTTTAAGTATTCTTTGCAAAAATTCTTACCAAACCCCTTCTTCATCTAACGGTTTAAATAACTATTTACTTAATAAACATTTGTTCTTAAGATCGAGGTCTTGGATCCCAAGATCGTCCTGGTCCTCTAGTCTGCATAATATGCCCTATTTTATAAGTCTATTCTTCTTATGGTTATCACTTTACCAGTAAAACCCGCACCTAAAATAATTTCTTTTTACGGTTATCACTTTACCAATAAAACCCGTACCTAAAATAATCTAACCGCTTTCGAACCCCAATTAAACATAGGTAAACTGTTGATAAGGATATAACCCCTACAGATACAGAGAGGATTCAAGCTCAAGTCAAGACAAGGAGCAGCAAGAGAGTAATGATTAAGATTCATATTCCTAAGTACAAGTGGAAGATCAAGATTAAAGAAGGCCGAATAATGCAAGACAATGATCGAATGATGACAGCTTTCTACAAGCAAATGATGTCTTTATGAATATTTGATGAAGATTGACTGATTCTACATCTACAAGAAAATACCAAATATTTGAGTCACTTAATAATTTCAAAATTATTAATTAAATAGTTAAAGGGTGCTACGGCACCTTATATTAATTGGGTCCAAGGCCATGTAAGAAGAGTCCAACCAGAATCAGGCAACTAGGATTAGCGTAGAGGAGGAGAAGTCTTGGTTTCGGCCACCTCCCTCCAAAGCTGGCTGAACAGCCCCTAAGGTTTAATTGGGTTTTGTTTAGTTAAAAGTCAGTCACATTGTTACTTCGAGTCTGTCGATTATGTCCAATAACTAGTTGTCTATACCGTTTTTTAGAACCCCAATTTATATAGTAATCCATCCATATTTATAATTTCAGATTGCTATTATCATAATTTAAGTTGGTTCTTTGATTGCTATAGAGATTAGAACCACGTGTTAAGTTTGGCCATGTTTTCAGTATCATCAATAATCTATCGGAGTTGGTTTAGCGATTGCTAAGACGCATCGTCGTCATATGGTATAATCGGTTCATCAAAATCGTCTCCACAAATTGATAATAATTATCATTCTCATCGAAAGATAGGGACATCTAAAATCCTATCAGCTACTTAGCATTGCTGAGGCGCCGCCACAAGAAAGGTGGTGTCCCCTCTAAGTGCTAAGCCTCTTTTCAAAGAGATCTTTTACCTCTTTCTAATGGTTACTCAGTAGTTTCCTGTAGTGAATAGAATTATCAAAGTATCGAAATATGAAAGAACCCACAACACGATTAAAGAGCTGCGTATAACACCTTCAGATCCTCGTTTCAGCTGAGTGAAAGACGAAGAGACTTGATTATGCGATGCGATTTGCAAGCTCAAGGACCTGCAGGTTGATTTTCAAGTTTCCTTGCGCACGGAGTTAGTTACGCAATCGTACTTGCTAATGTGGTACAGGTGAAAACTCCGACCAAACTGTAGAAGGCTAAGCCCTGGCCAGCACATCGCTACCACAAAGAGCACATCCTACAGGCTACATGGCATGTGCCACTCCATTTGCTGCCATGCTTAGTTTATGGATCGAGTACGTGCATTTCTTGTGCTCCAAAACCAGATCTGAAGAACAGCTACAGTCGTACAGAATCAGTCGGATTAATTCACATGCTGCATGCCCTCTCGATCCTCCCCATAACATTTACTAGCAGATTCTTTTTTCTTTTTCTTCACAAAGACCTGATGCAGTAGATTCTAAAGCTAATCTGGCGGTTTTGATGCGAGCGCAAATGCAACGCCCTGCTCCTTTTAGGGAGCGTGTCAGAGAACACTTGGCTTGGACCTAACAGAGGACAGAGAGGCAACTTAATTTAGTCCCGTACCGGGAAGCGTAGGACGTGAGCTCCATTTCATAAGAGGCCCCGGCCGCGTAGAAAGTGTGCCAAATGGAGGCGCACCCAACACACGAGAATGCTCGTGTTGTGGTGGTAGCATGTGCGGTATGCCCATGTAGCAAAACAAACCTGGAATTAATTAGATCACCATCACCACAAGCCTGCTACGGTGTAATTGTGCTAGCGCATGACAAATACGCTTGGCTATCCCCCAATATTTTTTTCTCTCTTCGAAGTGAAGTTTTTTATTAAAAGAAGAGAGGAGGAAATGTCGTCCCAACGGTGACCAATTGTTTTGGTGCCTTCTCTTAATTGTAAGAGCACGAACGACAGACTTAATGATACATGACAATATATCACAAAAATTGTAAGTCTTACAATGTCTTTTCTAAAATAAAGACAGAGCTTTATTTATTATAACATATAAGCATTATAATATTTGCTGAGAAGCTCAAGTACATAAGGGGGGTCTTCAAAAGGCCACGTATTTACGGACAGAGCATAGAGATAACCGGCATCCTAAGAGATATCCAGGAGCATGTATTTTTTTGTGTGGGAACTAGAGCATATATATAGTTACTAGTAGCAAGCACAGGCAATGCCTATCGCTACATTGAGTAGCATCACGTAGCTATCTGTTTCCTGATAGGTAAATAGTATCAAGCGATAAGTTAGTTAATTCATACTTTTCGTTTGGTTCTTTGTGGTGGTTTTTTACACCCTATGCAACGCCTGAGCAAAGCCTATGGCTGTTAGCGTGTTGCTCGATTCTTCGGTGAAAAACTAGTGTATGCCGCAACCGCGAGCGCTTCATCTCTTTGTACATGTGGTGAGGTGAATCGGGACTTCTTTATGGTTTCATGTGCCAGTGGTAGCAGCTTGGGGAGGGATATAATCTGAAACAGAATTATGCAAATTAATGGTAATTAATATATTGTCATTAAGAAATTAAATGTGCAATTAAGACATACCTTTATTTTCTAGATTCAATTTAAACCTTAAGCCATTAGATCGAATTGGATGGTTAGATGACTTGAGTTAAACCGTAATTCGTGCTTTTATTAGTAGTATAGATAGTTCTAATAGTCCCTATGAGACAAATTGCGCGGCATATTTTGTAGAGGCCAGTATGTAACTGTGCCTAAATCAAAGACTAGAGTTTCGGATTCGAACCGTGGAAATGTAATAATTTAACTATTGTAATATTATTTTTCTACATATGTAACATAAAAACTAAAGGAATAAGTCCTGATGGGCCCCTGAGGTTTGGGACAATGACTAATTAACCCCTTGAGATATATTACTGGGTATTTGGCCCTCCAACGTTTGTAAAACCGTTCAAATAACCCCCTGAGAGCTTTGTAAGGTGGTTTGGAGGGCGATTTTACCCACATGGCGTGCTGGCGAGGATTAATTGCCAATATGTACTGCCACCTCACCAAACCTCAGGGGGTTATCTGGACTTATTCCATATATACAAGGAAAAAATCTATTTTTCTCATCGTAAACTATTTATGAGGCTCACTTTACCCCCTAAATAAAATTTAAGTTTTTTGGTAGTAAATAAAAATTAAACATACTTAATCCCTAAATATTTTTATATGGGTTCACTTCACCACAAAACGTTCTGTGATTTAACAATGTTTAGGGATTAAGTAATATTAAATTGTGTTTACTGTCAAATATAAGTTTAAATTTTATTTAGAGGGTAAAGTGAGCCTCACAAATAGTTTACGAGAGAAAAAAATGAACTTTTCCTTGTATCTATGGAATAAGTCTGGATGACCTCTTGAAGTTTGGTGAGATGGCAGAACATGTTGGCAATTAATCCTCATAAATTATGTTTACTATCAAAAATAAATTTAAATTTTATTTGGAGGGTAAAGTGAGCCTCACAAATAGTTTACGAGAAAAAAATGATCTTTTCCTTGTATCTATGGAATAAGTCTGGATGACCTCTTGAAGTTTAGTGAGATGGCAGAACATGTTGGCAATTAATCCTCATAAATTATGTTTACTATCAAAAATAAATTTAAATTTTATTTGGAGGGTAAAGTGAGCCTCACAAATAGTTTACGAGAAAAAAATGATCTTTTCCTTGTATCTATGGAATAAGTCTGGATGACCCGTTGAAGTTTGGTGAGATAGCAGTACATGTTGGCAATTAATCCTAATCAGCATGCCACGTGGGCAAAACCACCCTCTAAACCACCTTGTAGAGCTCTCAGGGGGTTATTGTCAAGGGGTTAATTAGTCGTTGCCCCAAACCTCAGGAGGATCATCCGGACTTATTCCAAAACTAAATTATAGAAATATTATTTTTGAGATGTTTCCATGTAACAAATTTTGTGCAACTAAAATATTTTCTCTATGGGATAAAAATATATTTCATGCAATAAAAATTTGTCCTATAAAAAATTAGAATCAGACTACAAATTTATAGTATTTCCCTAATATAAAAGCTACTCGGGCAAAACCTACGGATAAGTAGATCTCCCTTTACACGTGAAATACAAAATTTGGTGGTTTAATAAATAAAACATCGGATGGGAGAGAAAAAAATTCATCCTAATTCAGGGTTTAATAGCGGATATCTGATTACCATTGGATTGACTTCGGCGTGTTGGTCATCATATATCGGACGATATGGTCTGGTAACGGGATTCCGTGGACCTTTTATGCATGCGTACTTATCAAGCTAACTCTCGTACATGCATGTATCATGGCTTTCTAGGGTGAACTGCGAAGCTAACATACGTGGACAAATTATCACATATCGTAGACGTAAGAAGTATAAATATTCCTAAAATGATCTCTCGCGCTTATATGTCGGTTTGATGCTAATATTTTAGCTGATATGCTGGTCTCTCGTGCTGATATGTCAGTCTGACGGTAATATTTTAGCTGATATGCTGGTCTAGTAACAATATTCATGCAACGCTGAACCGGGGTAGAGCCGATATATGGACTGCCACCGGAATATTTAGTTCGTATTCCTTGGTTCATGTAGCTATCTAAGGCAGCTGAGTATACGAGCCTAGTATAGGAAAAACCCACCGATGAATTGGAAGCGTCGGACGTAGCTCCCTACTCATCATGTGTCCCATGTCCCGAAGCTTCCCAACTCTCAATTTTTCAGCCGATCGCACCTCGCTCCCGATTCATCTCGTCCCCTCTGTTTTCTTCTGCCCGAGAAGCGCCATGGCTTCCTTCTCACAAGCCTCTTGAGACGCTCTATCTCTATTCCAATCCCCGTTGCCTACAATGCGGACCATCTCTGCCGCCTCATCGTCTCCTCTGCGCGGCCTATATCCCCGCGCTAAGGGGTGAAGCTGTATGTTACATACACATGATGATTTTGTTGCATGTGTTTTGTTAATCTTGTTGTGATAGTATTTTTTTTGTTGAGGCTAGAGTTGGGAACTGTTGCATGCGTCGGGTAATTTTGTTGCAATACTCGACGTTCTATAAAAAGAATAAAAATACTTGACCGCTAATCGGTGAACCTTTTTATTATTAGTGAATCACAACCAATAGATCTTTATAATTGTACAGATCATATCTAATAGACCGTCATAACTGTAGCTAAACAAATCAAAACATATATATCTTTATAACTGTACCTAAACATATAATAGCTGATAGATCTTTATAACTATACATAAACATATTATAACCGATATATCTTCATAATTGTATCTAAACATATCACAACCGTAAGATCTTCATAACTATACACCCACAACCGATAGATCTTCATAATTTACACCTCATAAAAAACATCTAAGCTTCAAGTCTGTATACTGATCTAATATAAACGACTGGTTATATAAACCTTAACTCCACGTACTGATCTAATATCACGTGATCTAATGATCAACTAATCTTGAGCTGAACTTTAATTCCACGTGATCTAATATCATGTACAAATAACCTACCGGCTCAGTACAACGATTGGCGGTCGGCTCGCGATCTAATTTTTTTTTCTCATGTTGATCTAATATCACACGTAAGTTCAAAAAATGAAAGAAGATAAAAAGGTGTTTTTCGAGCAATTGTACATGACATCATGCCAATTTAATTGTATTCTAATGACATATCAACGGACCAACAAATTATATTGTTGTACACTTGTACTATAAAGGAATGAGAACATGTTTTTTAAATAATGAAAGATCATGCAGAGAAACGAGAACAAGCGAAAGATACTAACTCATATGTTTCTCAGAAGAAATGTTAATAACTCATATAATTCTACTTGTCAAAAATCTGGTTGATATGACGTGCTGGATCGTGCTTTGATAGGAGCTCTGACTTCGGAGTCTGGTTTCATCTCATCACGAGACTTTCGTAAAAGGTTAATTAAAAACAGTTTGATATACTCCAACTTCTGTAGCTTGTCCAATTATTGGCTATAATTGACTAGCACTGTTCTCCCCCATGATTCATCAGCCATATGACACTTGCACAGTTCTTCGCTGAAAATTTGAGGCAGGCAGGGGAGACAGCCATACGTGACGACAAACAAGCGACCTATTCCTAGTCGATCGCGCATGTGTGCAATGGAAAGAGAGAGAGAGAGAGAGAGAGAGATTAAGCAGGTTTTTGGAAACCGATGTCGATCATTTCGATCGGTTAATTTGGGGCTCCCTTGCACTCCAAGGTAACTTGAACCGTGAAACGAGGGAAAATTACTCTCACATCGACGGGGGTAAATAATTCCTTGACTGCATACCGAGTTGAGGATTGAATGCACAGTTGACGATGCTTTCGCACCAAGTTAACATACCTTCCAACGAATCAAATATTGCAGGTTGGTGTACTCAAAATTTATATATTTACAGTTATGCATTGCACGCACAGTTACAATAAAGACTGCTAGATATAAATATTGCAGGTTAGTGTCCGTCGATCTACCGAGATCGATCAGTATTGATTTGATTCGATTGACACCAGCCCTGATGTCGTTAACCTTTTTCTCGGCTCGCGATTTGACTTGTGGCGTGCGTGTACGATCACATTCATTCTTCTTCCCTGGCTAGCTAGTCCTTCGGATTTATGAGCAGAGGATTAAAATGATACCAATCAGTTAGAGTCAAACATTTGCTACAAGAAAAAAAATACTCCCTATGTTCTAGAAAGTAAAGTGTATTTTTTTTAGTTAAGCTAAGACTTTGATCAATAATTATTTCAATAGTATGTGATTTATATGACATAAAATTGATGTCATTAGATTCATATTCAAAAGTACTTACATATGATTGTGATTTTATATCACATAAAACACGTACTAGTAGAGTTAATTGTTAGTCAAAACATTGTCTTAACTAAAACAAAATATGTCTTACATTCTGAGACGGAGGGAGCAATATAAAGTACTTCCATCTGGTTGCTAATGAAAAGCATGGTAATAACGTATCTTTCAACTAGATCACGATGAAGGCGGGATTTTTGGTGACATCAATCTTAAGGCATATAGCACCAATTATTACAAGAACCTGTTTGGGTCTTCGGAGGCAGATAACTTTTATATGATTGAAGTGGCATGAGGATATTCCACAAGAATCAAGCAAAGAGAATGAGATCTTTATTGCTTCCTTTTTGGAGAAGAAAGTTCATGATGCAAAAGCGCTCGATCCGGATGCAGCATAACAAAGCACCCGGTCTAGATGGCTTCCTGACAGAATTTTACTAGGCATTTTGGAACGTCGTTAAGGAGGACAAGGCCATAGAGGACCTGATGACCATGTTTAAAGAGAGACATATAGAAAAATTGCTGCTATAACGACTTAGTTTTGGGGCCTTTACTTTGTTTCCAAAAATCAAATATGCAAATAAGATACAACAATATAGTCCGATTTATCTTCTCAACGTGAGCTTTAAGATCTTCACAAAGGTCGGCACTAATAGAATAACTATGACGGTGGATAAGGTTATACAACCAACTCAGATGACTTTTATGCCTGGTCATTATATCCTGGACGGTGTGGCGGTACTCCACGAGAAAATCCATGAAATGTGTAAGAAAAAGCTAGACGAAGTGATTTTTAAGATCGACTTCGAAAAAGTTTATGACAAGGTAAAAGGCCTTTCCTCCAACAAAAAACTTTAAATGAAAGACTTTTCACCACAATGGTGTGAATGGGTTCAAACATTTGTTACTGGAGGCAGTGGAGGAATAAAAATAGATGATAACATAGGACCCTATTTCCAAACAAAGAAAAGACTTCGACAAGGTGATCTGTTATCGGCTATTCTTTTTAACATTGTGGTAGACGTGTTGGCCATCATTATCGGTTGAGACAAATTAGATGGCAAAATCTGCGGGGTGATTCCCCACTTGGTAGATGATGACCTTTTAATTCTCAAGCATGCGAATTTAAAACTGATTCTAAGTGCTTTCGAGAAATTGTTGGGCCTAAAAATTAACTTTCATAAAATTGAGTTATTTTGCTTTAGCAATGTGAAGTCCCACGAGGCTGATTACGTGCATCTATTTGGCTGTGAATTGGGAAGTTTCCCATTCAGATACTTGGGTATTCCACTTCATCGAAAGCTCCGGAATGCCAAATGTGAAGCTGTAGAGGATCACTTTGAGAAAAGACCGAGTAGTTGGAAAGGCAAACAACTATCAGTTGGGGGCAATTGGTGTTAATTAATTCCATGTTGCATACTTCCCCCATGTATATGCTATCCTTCTTCGAGATACCACATGGGATGCTTAAGAGAGTCGATTATTTCAATTCCAGGTTGCACTGGTAAAGTGATGGTCATAAAATGAAATATAGACTTGCTACATGGAGTATCATATGATGACCCTTGGATTAGGGCGGTTCGGGGATTTAGGACCTAGACATTAAAAATGTGAGTATGTTGTGCAAGTATTCTTTAGGTTACTTAATGAGGAGGGCATCTGGCAAACTATTCTCCGACGTGAATATCTTAAGAACATGACACTTGCAAAAGATAACATAGGAAAGCGCAATTGGATGAATAGCTCAAAATGTAGCTTTTCTAATTAGGATGCAACCACCCAAGACCTACTTTTCAATTGTCGGATGGTGCGTTTTACATGGCAAGTAACGCAGACGGTGTCAGGGTTACACTCCCTACTAGTATAGATGACATGTTTGGCTCACGACTCCATGGTTCGGAGAAAAGTCTGCGCATGTTAATTTTAGTAGGGGGGCTTCAGTTTTGTGTTGGTCGATTTGGCTATGGAGAAATGATATTGTTTCTTATAAGTAAATTTTTACAATCCTCTACACCTTATATACAGATGTACTCACCGGTTGCGAGTTTGGTCGGCATTACTACATCCGAAGGACCATGAGCTCGCTATTCGGGCGTGCAGGTCTTTTGAGAAGATCCTCCGTGGGCTCTTCACCACATATTGGTCGGGCTTCAGTCATCCACTTTGTGATCACCGAGCCTTCGACAATTTTGCCCTTTTATTCCCTCAGTTCTCTACCCTTTTTTTACTATTCCTTTTGTAGTCCTGGTTTTCGGCTGGGAGCGGGCGAATTTTTTCTTTTCGTTTGGCTATGTACACCCTGTTGTAGAGGTCAAAAAATTTCTATATACTTGATTGTACTATCTTATTATTTAAAATCTTTTCCTTTTTATAGTTACTCCATTTTAGATGCATGCATCAACCGACGAAGGGTACCCCGTGGCAAAAAAATGGTGAACTTTCTGATCATGCTTTTGGCCCGGGGCACCGGACACAGCCACCCTGCTGTACCCGTAGCAGATGTCAAAGCCTCTTTTGTGGCCACCCCCGACGTGACTCGCCCAACGCGCGCGCTCACCGTCTGCATGTGCATGTACCGCCCGCTTGTTTTGCTACGGAAAAGATTGGATGTTAATTAGCTATTTTTGAAAATGGCATTGCCACAGTTGTCTCACTGACACGTATCACTGATACGTGGGTCAAAGGGGCTCGGTTAGTAAGGATGGAAACGGACCGGAAAGTATCATTTTTATTTTTTTATATTTTTAAAACAAATACGGACAGTAATACAGATATTGTCGGATGTTACTTGAATAAAAATATGGTTTAGATGTGTGCTTAATTCGGATCGGATACGAATATCCTACAACTCTCTTAAAAAGTAATCCAAAATGAGCTTATCAAATGGTAAATTGAAGGTCACATTCATCTCCGCCTTGTCGAGATAATCAAAACGGTTATCTAGTTTGTCCAGGTCGAATGTCGAATGGCAAACTTACCTGTTCTAGAAGAATTTCGTGCAGAATCCGGATATTAACCGCAGCATCCGTATCCGACTCAATTTGCAGTACCATATCCGTAAAAATAATTTAGATATTATCTGTATCAACATCCTTTTTTATTTGGATGCTGATTTTATTTACCACATTTATGTTTTTTAAATATAAATACCGAATAATATAAATTATCTACTGTTATTTTCCACCCCTAGGTGCTGCTAGCCAATGTGAGTTCACTCCAACTCGTCTTAAAAAAGTGTTCACTCTAACAGTGGCACGTAACTATCAGCCAAAGTAATTAAGATCTCAAGAATGTGGTACTGTACACATGTGCACGTTAGGTCGAGATTTGCACCTAATTACAAAGCATCGTAGCCCAGACAAACAAACATGTGCCACTGAGCCGGGCCGAACGAATCGGGGAACCAATCAACCTACATGTGACCCAAGAAAAGATCATGAAGGATAACTCAAAATTTATCGAATTTGCATAAACTTTGTTTAAAGCGGTATTTCTTTTTAACGGTATGACAATGGAACATCATTTCCTTCTTACAGTAGCGGTGGTCCACTAATCAGTGACCAGTGCATTTAAACCACAAGATCAGAACCTAACACTAGTGCAACACATTATCTCCAAAAAAAGACAACAAAAGAGAGTAGAAGACAAGCAGCAGCACTCCATCACCACATGCAAGTCAAGTGTAAACTGACCAATAACAGCAGCAGCATAAAGGCATCAAATTACTAATCAACAACCTACTAATCGTGCCGAACTAATAATCTATTAATTATTGTTGGAGCAACCACATGCATATGCCGATATACAAAACCCACCCTCTAATTAATTACAGCGTCACACCAAACCTGATTAATCCCAAATTCCCAAGCACGTTCCTAATCCATCGTTACGAGCGTCCCACGCAACGCAACGCACGTACACCAAACCAACTCCCTACGTACGTATCAATCTCAGCCGAGCGCCCTAGGCCGGAGTGCGCCGGCGCGGCGGCGGCCCGGCGGCGGCGAGGCAGTCGCGGGACCTCGTGCATGACCGGTAGAGGCTCAGCACGGCGAGCCAGTCGGCCAGTGCGTCGGTCAGCGCCGGCCACCGCCGCCGCTGCTGCCGCCTCATCCTGCGCCTCCTCGCCTTCGTGTTGTTCTCGGGGGTGATGACGAAGTAGTCGGCGCCGGCGGTGGCGAAGGGGTACTCGGCGACCATCTTGTTGTTGGAGTGAAGCGACGGCGGGAGGGGCAGCGGCGGCGGCTTGGTGCCGGGCTTGCTGCCGCGAGGGGTGGTGCGTGCGGGGGTCTTGGGGATGCCAGGGCGGTGTTCCCAGGAGAACGGCACCGCGGAGGCCCGGAGCGGGGAGAGGAAGCGGTGGTGGAACGGCGACGGCGCCGGGGAGGAGGGAAAGGGGAAGGAGAGGTTGGAGGAGGCGGAGGACGACGAGGAAGAAGAAGAAGACAAAGAGGCAGCTGCGGAGAAGGGGTTCGGGGAAGGGAGGAGGCAGCGGCGGCGGCGGCGAGCGGCAGCTGCGGGAGCTGGGGGCGGGAGCGGCGACGGCGAGGAGGAGGGGGGGTTGGGCATTGCGGTGGTGTGGGTGTGGGAGTTTTGGGGAGGTGCAAGTGTGAGTTGGGTTGGGGTTTTTATGGTTGGGTCATGGCGTCCGAGCGCGCGAGTGGGGCATGGCCTGGCTAGCTAGCTTTGCAGGGTAGAGGCAGAGGACTCGAAAATGTAAATCCATTCCTAATTAAGTGAACGTCTATATACTATTTTTATCCTTGCTGTTGTTTCAAGATCTGTGCCAACTTCTAGTAAAAGAATCATTCATATTTATCAATTTTTTACGGTGCAGTCCCTTCGGCTTTGCAAGATACCCATGACTCCAGATTTCAATCAACAATCCTGACTAACTTTCTCTCTTCACCCATCCTCTCCCTTGACCATGACTATGGCAATAATATTATGCATATATACTTTTTCATGACAAACAAATATGCATGAACATGACAAAAATGTTATGCATATTTATTCACATTCAAACAAAATTCCATGCATATTTTTCAACATGTCATCATCAAACAAATATTCCATGCATTATTCCATCACATTTTGAATCATAAATATCTCCACATTTTGGATTACTAACCAAGAATTCATGCATAATTTTTCATAACCAAAAAATGCATGAACATGACCAAAACTATTACTAACCAAAAATATAATGCATACTTTTTGATGACCACACAAAAATGCACGAACATGACAAAAATATCTTGACCATCTCATGAACAAAAAATTATCAATGCACACTATTGTTCCACCTCCGGATCATGAACATGCACTGAAGGAAAAAAAATTCAAGAATCTAAAATTTCAAATCCAACTCATGCACCACAACCTTCAGATCTACATGAACCAATTATTCAAGAACATGAACAGCTTTTGTTCCAGAAATCATACACAATATACATAAACAACAAATCTCTTAACCTATTTTCAGATCAGGAACAAGCATAAGATTGTATTAGGATCAAGAATAAAGATCTCCAAGAAAAAGGACAGAAAAGTCAAATATGAAGCAAAAATCAATGTACACATCCATCGGGTGGGGAGAGGAGGTTGCGAGCTGCCACTGGCCACCACCGGTCTCACTTCCCATCGTCGATTGCTATCGCCTCGCCTCCCATCGCTGGCTGCAACAGCCTTGCCTCTCACCGCCGGCCACCGTTGTAGCCTCGCTTCCTACCGGCGTCCATCGCCCCCTACCACTAACACCGTGCAGTGCCACGCGAGAGAGAACTAGTGGAGAGAGAGAATTCGTTGGAGATTCGGTGGGAGAGGAAACAAGGGAGGACCAAAAAAGTGGTTGAATAGATTACCCAAAGAAACATGTTATAAATGTAAAATAGAAGGGTTATATGCAAAATCTGAGTTAAACTGTTCTGCACGTATCTTGAAGTAATTTAAATGGTGCAGATAGTATGTGGACATCTATGTACGTGAAAAAAATATCCTGAGAAAGAACTTCTTTTATGAAGGGAGAGGAGTATTATTTTACTTACGGGGTGGGGTCATGGCGGCCACGTGGAATGGCTTGATGTGGATGGCTCGCTTATTCTTTACACATTAGCAGATGAACAACGTTATATGGCACAACCAGTATTTTCTCAGGAAGATTCGTCATTGCTAGATAATAAGTCAGAGTTGCATGCACTAAATCTAAATTTACATAAAGAATTTAAAATACTGTAACTATTCGGTTACTGTTAGATCAAAATTTTGAGACTTACATCATCGACCAAGACCCCATGCATTCCCTTTTCCATGTGGTTGTGCTCATTTGGCACGCATGGTCAGGAATCTGTAGAAGGCAGTGAAAATTTGGCAAGCCCCTCATTTAAACGTTTTTGAATTTGGATAGAACAATAGTAGAACAAGAACGAGATGCATACCTATCGAGACATGCATAGACATACACACAACACATGAAGGAAGAGATGGGAGGAAGAGGAAGAGATAGATGTACCGTTTGTCATGGGTGACATGGTATCTGAGCAGCCAAGTGGAGTGCCACATCAGCCCAACAGGGATTTCAAGCTGTCAGATGGGGAAAGTGGCTAAATGAGCTAAAATGTGGACCAAAAGATTTAAATCAGGTACTCTGTAGTTTTTTATTTCTTAAATTGTGTATTCATTGACACTTGAGTACATTTAGGGGACAAAAGGGGAAACTTACTTTTAAAATAGAAAAGAATTGCAAAGTTCACATCTTAGACCCCGGAGCCTAGATATGATTAACCTTTTGTTTAAAATATATACGAGTCAATAAGATATGATAAATTTTACAGAAGAAAACAAAACTTATATGTCGATTTGCGACTCTCCGTTAGATCATGTTCACGGACACCTAGCATCTAAAAATTCAAACACACGCAGAAAGTGCAGAGTTGAGTCGAGTCCGAAAGGTCAAGAAAATTATCGGTTTGAAATTGCTATCAAATATCAACCAAACTGGATTAGTTACACAGATTCAAGTAATAGCTAGCTCTTTAACCCAACTTTTAATCGGCCGAAACAGTGGAGCCGAATGAGATGCAGTGATGTCAATTTTGACCATTTTTGCAACAGATCTGGGCACGCCAACCCGACAAATTTACTCCTGGCCCGTTTCCACTGTAGGCTGCGACCGATGCGAACCAAATAAAGGTCACACTAATCGCGTGATCAGTCCGGCTATATGCTTATTGTTGCATCTAATCATGTAATCTGTTTCAGCTACTCTAACAACCATCTCGTACTTACATTTATGCTTTGTGCCTCTTGGGATCAACCTGTCAGGGTCGGCTGGCTCCCTGAAAATTCCACGTTGTAGTCATATATATGTTTCGTACCATCTCATCCATCCATATGGCGAGATGAAATCCAGCAGAATCTCTGCATTTCGATTAGGCCCGACAGGAATCCTACTAAAATTCTACTTTCAAACAAGCCCGATTCCATAGAAATTTCGTAAGCGTCTCGCATAGATAAAACGATATGATTTCCACGGGAGTCCTACAAATTTTCTACTTTGAAAACAGGCCTCAGATTTGTCGCTCGACATGGAAACCTTAGATCTCTCCCGTACCATCGTGCGTCGCATTTAAAATCGATATCCCCGATCAACGTCTACCCGGTCTTGGTGGATTTATGCGAAATTAACCAAAGCACAGGAGGGCACTGTTCTAACATTGATATCAGTAGCCAGTAGGGTTCTGAGCCGGGGCCTGTAGAGCCAGTTACGGGCTATAACCGAGAACCGAGATTTTACCGCCGTAACTTCCGTGATTCAGACACCATTTGAAAAAATTTGACTAAAATTTGCCGAATCACACGGAGTATAATTGATGTGGCCACTAGTGTCATTGCTACTGTTTTGCATACTGATAATTTGCAACGAGAGAAGAAGGATTGGAGGCAAAGAATGTTGCAGGTTTACTTCGTATCACGCCGTGTGCTAAAAAGTCAAGAACCAGGATACTATTTTAGTTGGATCCATCCCTATTTGTATGGTCCCAGCAGAGGAAGTGAAGCCTAATTTCAGAACTCCAAGTCAGATGATTATAACAGGGACAATACCAATCTATATCTGAGTTAGTTTGGTTCCGGTTCATTTCAAAATGTGTGGAGTCAATCTAATACGTGAGAATAAAGTCTGCATGTATCCTATTTAGTAGGAGCGAGAATCACGTATGCATGCATAATTCTGTTTTGGCTTGCAGATTAGTAATGCATTTAATCTGCATGGCGTCGTCATTAAGGATTTTGAGTGCGGTGTCATGTTAAGGCATCTTCAGACAGATAAAGCAGTTTTTTTCTTATGCCACTTATGTCATTTAGAGATGACAATAAACATATACTATTATGCAATGGATTATCTCTTGATGTCCTCTCTAACAATTAATACATCTACGAATGTAAAATTAAAATTAATTAGAAAACACGTGATAAAGAAAAAACATATTATACAATAGAGAAAACAATAATCTCTTACACATGAAAAAATCATTCCTTCATAAAAAAAATACAATCTTTTCTTTCTTCTTTCTCTAATCTCATGTGATACTTTTAAGAGAAAATTGACATCACACATAGTTTATCCAAATTGATTTATTTTTTAGAGCTGAGGGAGGATGGCGGAGGGGAGCTCCCCTAAGACCGGTAACCGGAAACATTGGCCGAGTACGAGAAACCTGAGTATCACCGGCTTGCATATTCTACACCAAATAGACATGACAAAAGCAACGCCGCACTACCAGTACGTCTACCGCCACTATACAAGCAATCGAGTAGTTAGGAGCATGCAGTAGTTACCATGTCATCGACTTACTCGCCTACTTCACAAGACCACCAGTGCCACTGTTCATGCCGTACTATCCATTTCTTCTTTGCACCAGGCCAGCTGCCAGGCCGGGACGAAGGCAACGGATGAGACCAACACAGACTTAGTGGTGAGGCGTGTTTGTTTGGGTTTTGGATCCTGTAAGGAAGGGTGTGTTCGGTTGAGCCGAGGCCCGTGTAACTGGGTGTGACCTGCGCCGTTCTTATGAGGTGAGCAGGGGCACCGGATGAGCGGTCGGTTGAGAAGAAGAACATTTCTATACGCAAATCCCAAATCTGCTTCCGTCTCTTCCCGAGTCTCGAATTCCGTCTCCAATCCCCTTCTCCGTATCAACGAGATCTGAGACCATTACACTGGTACTCCATCCTTGTCCTCTATGCTCAATAGATCATATATAGCTTAGCTTACGCCGTAACTTTTTTTTGCAGTTGTTGTTTCCTTTTTCAGTTGGGGAGAAGTACCCAAGCAAGCGGCCGGCCGGTCGAGATGCATCGATCTCGCACGCATGCGCGGGATGGTTGGCTGTCTGTTCGATTCATGGGTCCGGGGTAAAAAGCAGTGGCGCATGGAGAGAATTACCCGGACGGCAAAGCGACGGGGGTGCACACATGTCTAGCTACTTTACTACTACTCCGGGGCAAAAGCCCAAGGAAAGGGGCTCAGTGGCGATGGCAAGTGCATGGTTTCTTTCTTCCTTTCTCCAATGTTTCTTCCCCGGAATCATTGCTTGCCCACTGCTACTCAGGTCATTAGTCCACTGCATGAGTGTCATTTTTATGTGAGAAAATACAACTTTTGCGATGACGCTTTGCTGAATTCTAGGGAAATAATTAGATTCCAATTTAGTTTTTTGAAAGTCAGATTTATATATATTCCGAGAACTTTGTAGTATATACGAGCATGACAACTTATTAAGAGCACGTATAATGTATACACTGTACGTGCTCTATGAGGGTATTGTACTATTGTTCCATCTTTCTAGGACAGAGACAAGCAGACGACCGGCAAGATGAGGAAACATGCATGCAGCGGTTGTCTGAGAAAAGAAACAATTCTATTTCCGGCACAGCTAGCTAGTACTACAGGCATGCACTGATGGACAGTGCCGTGACACCCAAAAGGGGGAAAAGAGTAGAACGAAAGTGGCGAGGGTAACTCTACGCTTCAAATTATGTGCACACCATCTTACAGTTAATCCCTATAACTTAATCCATAGATGATTCTTACATTTGTTCATCAGTCAGTTAATCATAGTTTTACCAGCTGATTTCCTTTCCTCCTTTGTGCCGGCCTCTCTCTAACTTGGAAGATCCTTTTATTTGATACGGACAGGGACATGCATCCTACCACCACTTGGGGCAAAATTATGCTGGGTTAGTTGGGCACACGGCATTTCCAACCAGCGATCGTCACAATAAGCAACATATTATCGTATGATTATTTTCGCTCGACAGAATCTAACACCCATGATGCCTTGCAAACTTTTTAGTACATGTACTCGATATTGTATTTTAGAACTATAGATGCATATGACGCCTGTAAAATGTTGACGAATTTGGACTAGTTTCTTTTTAGGTGGAAACCCCGGTTTCGACATAAAGCATACCATAATGCCCTTGCTTCTTGGTAGCGTATGAACCGACAACACCCACCAGAAATAAAGGACATCTTACCAGTTGGTTAACATGGAGTAGAGTGATTGCAACCTGACATGTTTATGAAACACAAGTTAATGCTAGCTTCTAGATCATTTTGACTTCGCAGCGTATATTTGGTCGAGATGCTGTTTAACCTCCGTACTCACCCGGATTCGAGTAGTCCTAGCACCGGCGCAGGTGCTCCCCTTTTAACGAATTGGCCGAGCGTCGGCCCATTGGCTGTCCCCGTCTAACGAATCTAACGGTATATATAAAGATTCTCCTCCATAACTTTATCTACATATATCATAGTCGATAGATCATAAATAGACTATAATCTATAAATCATTATAATTATACTTAAATAGATCAGATATTTATCATAACATTTTTGAAACTTATATATCATAAAAATTATACCCAAATATATCTTCATAAAACATAAACACATCATAGAAGATAGATTTTTATAATTGTACCTAAATATTTCACAAAACCGTTAGATCTTTTACATCTAAACAGATCGCATCCGATATATTTTCATAATTATATATAAGCGTCATCCGGGCATTGATCTGGTGGATCCTTATTATTAATAGACCATAATCGATAGATCATTATAATTATATCTAAACATTATCTGATATTAATATGGTGTATCTTAAATATTAATAGCCCACAATCAATAAATATTTATAATTTACATCTCATAAAGAAGCTATCTAACCTTTAAGCCTGCGTATTAATTTAATATCAATGACCGGTAATATGAACATTTATTCCACGCACCGATCTAATATCACATACAGATAATCAGCTAATCACGATTTGTACTTTAATTTCGTGTGATCTAATATCATGTACAAACAACCTACCAGCTCAGTATAATGACTGGTGAGCCAGCTCGTGATTTGAAATTTTTTTTCTTATACTGATTTAATATCACATATAAGTCAAAAAAATTAAAGATGATTAAAAGTGTTTTTGGCGTAATTTTATGAGACACCGTGCTAGTTATCTTTAAAAAGATGGCCGTTCTTTTTTTTTAATACATACAGTTGTTGACTTAAACATGGATGGATGATGACGACGACGGATGCAGGCCGGTACACCTAGCTTCACACCAACGAGGCAAAGGCAAATTCATAATGCGATGCAACAATGCAACTATGCAAGTAATGAATGCAACTGCATGCATGAAGATGTTGCTTGCCACGACGAACTAATTAAACACTCTTAAAAGATCACTGAACCAAGCAGCGCCGTAGTACTACAGGTTCAGGGTCCAACGACAGGTCCAGCAAATTGAAAGCTACACCCGCTGCAGCTGCGGCTCCACCGTGCATGAGATCCCAGCCACATCGACCTGAGAGAGCGCTAGCGTAGTAAACTCGAGATTTTAGAATAACAACCAATCGATCAATGCTCATTAACTTGACACGTATATCAACCTCTCTGTATGTAATAAACATTGCATGCTAAGATACACTGTTTAAAGAACATGATGAAGTAATTCCGTGTCGGCATTCGTACAGTACAGAGCACTGTAGTAACATTTCAGCATCAAATACATATAGTGTTCCAGATTTAGTGGGAAAAAAGGAAAAATGCGAAGCTTCTGTTCATCGCTAGTGAATTAGGTGGTGACACAACATCAAGCAATGATGCGCAAGTACACTGATGGGCGAGATTAGAACTGTGCAACCCACATGAAAGAATGGGAACAGTTCAGTTGCCAATTAATTCTGGGCGTAAGTTGGAGTTTTTTTTAATATTATTTTTTTATCCAGAAATTTCAGAAATATTATCACAATCAAAAAATTACAAAACTGACCTCACTCACCACGACACATGGCGATTAGGCGAAATCGCCACCACCGATGGCGATAGGGCCCAATCGCTAGGAGCAAGAACGATTCATTATGGAATCGTCAGACGCCATGGCGATTTGTCAATAATCGCCACGACCCGCGGCGATTGGGCCCTATCGCCATCGGTGGTGGCGATTTCCCCCTAATCGCCATGTGCCGTGGCGATTGGTCCTAATCGCCACTGGTCGTGGTGATTTCCCGCTCTGCACCCCCTTTTGCTATTTAAACAGGTGAGCAGACGCTCCCACCAGGTAGCTAATCTTCTCTGAGTTCTTCTGAAAAATTATTGGTATCTCAGAGTAGATTGTTTTGATTTCGGAGGAGAAAAAGAAGTAGTTCACAGATGGATAGCGACGATAGAGGTAAGTCTTGTAATATTTTTCCTTCTCATATACGTTGAAACATTGAGATCTATAATTTTTGTTTTGTGCAATAATAATTTTTTGTGCAAATTAGTAGATGCCAGTGATGCTGTTTGGAACCCGAGAATAGACTAAACTTCTTACTGGTGCGGGAATGAGGAGGTGGAGTTGTAAAACTATACATTCGCAGGTCTTTGAGGAGGTTCATACGCGTGCTCTTGTAGAGGTGTTAGCGAGAAGGGGTTTCCCTGGAATTACGTACAAGCAGGTGTGCAAGCGTTTGAGAGAGTTCCACAAGATGTGGGAGAGGGTGAACGAGCTTAGAAAACTATCTGGGGCGAAGTACACAAAAAGCAATTTCTACGAAGGAACAATAAGTATCCCGCAATCTCAGTACAATAAGCACATAAGGGTTAGTACAATTCTTTTGTTCTTAGTTCGTAAGTATTTTATGCACCGTTTTTGTTTGATACATCACATTTTTGGTGTGCAGGCACATCCGGAGGATGTAGGGTTACTGAACTGCGAGATCCGAAACTTCGGGCATGTGGACCGATTCTGGAGAGACCCATTTGCTAATAGAAGACACTTAATGAAGACAACATTTGAAGAAGATGAACGTAAATTTTCTGGACTCCCCCTTTGGCAAAACGTGGACGCACATCTAAAAAAGATGTTCCATC
This sequence comes from Stipa capillata, assembly GCA_019208055.1. NCBI lineage: Eukaryota > Viridiplantae > Streptophyta > Magnoliopsida > Poales > Poaceae > Stipa > Stipa capillata. The sequence goes on from JAGXJF010002589.1 coordinate 1,680,346, forward strand.
ATCAAAGGATAAAGGCGCATGCAGTTCATCGAAAAAGGCGTGTACCGAGTGCTCGTCGAGTGATGAGGACTTCTCGAAGATGTTTTGCTTCAAAGCCCCCGCTCCAGAGCTCTACGCAAGTGATAGCGAAGATGATTTCATGTAGTCATATTAGAAGTGGTAGCGAATAATTACTTGTTGTACTTACGATATGTGTAGCCAACTATTAATGTGGCAGTGTAACGTGGCTCTGTAACCTATGCTTATGTAATCGGATTTAGATGTTACTTTGTTAGTCTAATATGGTTCGTCAATCACTATGTAGTAATATGTAGCAGTGAATACAAGTGTACTAATTCATACAGTACAAAATAATATAATGTAATGAAAGAAAGGATAAAATGAAAGTCGTCGATGCCTAGCCTCGTTGTCCCCTCTTCCTGATCAGCGACGATGAGTACCTTGGCCTAAGCTGTCCTGCTCCCGCTCTAGGAGCCCTGCCCACCCGTAGTGTTGGGTCGTGGTCCTGTGTATCCTGCGTGGGCAATGGTGGCTGAGTCTGCTGCGTCGTGCTGGACTGCCCATGTGGAATCAACTCGTCCGCCTCGTAGTGAAAGCCGAAGCCATGAGTGTCGGGGCTGTCGAGGAGGTAGTCAAGCGAACTAGCTGGTACTTGAGGCGGCACATAATCTGTACATAACCGGAATTAGTCAGCACAACAATGTAAGGAAAATGGCTTACACGAGATGAGAATTGTTTTACCTTGTAAACTTACAAAGAGTGGGGATGCACTCTGCTGCCACGCAGAATCCCCCGCCTCTGTGGGCCCTGGTGGCTGAGAGGTACGAGGCTGACGGTGCCTCCTCTGTGAAGGACACGGTGGTCTCGCTCCTTGGCTTGCGCTAGTCCCGGCAACGACATCATCCCTGTGCATGCACCTGAATATGTCCATGATCCTCCTAGTGTACTCCGCGACCCTGGACAAGCTTGAGTGGTCCTCGGTGCCAGCTAGGAGACGCTAAAGAACTCTAGTGACCTCCATGTTCGCCGCTGTCGCCCACTGTCCCTGAAGAGTGAGAATCATAGGTGCGCACATAAGTAATAAACAAATAAACACGGAGAAGCGAAGCACGAATTTCACTAACCGTCAAATCCAGAGTTTCAGCTGCGAGGATTGGGTATATGTCTGTTGTCTGTGCAGCCGCGTCGTCATGAGCCTCGCTTCCATGAATAATGTGGATGCGCGTACGTGGCAAATACCACTGCAAGTAGGCGCCGAACTCTGCATATCGAAACGGCCACTCCTCACGCTGGAGGTTGTTCAGAGCAGTGTCCCACTGGGCAATGAAAGGGGACCATCCGTGATCCCACTGTGTCTCCCTAGTACTCCATCATTTGCGACTCCACCTGTTTATGTAATGAATTTGTATCTCGTAAAAGCAATAGATATTCTAAGTCTATAGAAGTTTCTGAAACTTGACTTAGGTGTGTGCGTTTGGCTCGACCAGTGGTACATGTGGAGGCGGGTATTCCTGGTACAAGCCAAACTGCCTCATCACACGGTGTGGTGAGTGATCCTCCACGAAGATGTCGAAGACAATCTTCGAAATGGTCCTCCAATAGCTCTTGTCCCGACGGCACAGTGAAGACATCCCCCGATGCGGTTCACGTCGCGTCAATGCATCATCGGAGTACGACTCCCATATGACACTCTGCGCAGGGAGGTGCTGGAACTGCTCCGTAAAAGAGAGATAACAGCCTCATACCTAAGCCTTCGCCCACTGAGGCTGCAAGAAGTACGTAAGAAAGTGTTATAGTCAATAATCTTACGAACTGAGTTACAAATATTTTAGGCAAATACAAGCTGAGGAAGAGAGAAAATAAGTCACTGTTCTTCTAGTCCACATGGACCCGAAAGTTGGTCCGTCCTACGGCAACTGCGGCCCTTCTCCACGGTAGAACTCTGGGCCGTAAGCTGAGTCGTCGACCCATGGTCGTCCGACCGGGAAGCGCTCGAATGACCACAACTGAAGAAGAAGCGGACACCCTGTGAGATTGGCATTGGCGCCCTTCCTCTTGCATGCGGAGCAGAGCGCTCGGTACGTGTATGCAAGCACTGCAGACCCCCAGCTCGTCAGAGGTAGTTGATCCTCTGACTCAGCATCTGCGATCTGCCGTGCGAGCTCGATGTAGCGAGCGCCCACGCTGTCTCCGTACGCACTCGTGAACATCACGTACCCAAGCAGCCAAAGCACGTACGCCTCAAGTCCCCGGTTTAGCTGGTACACGTCGAGATCTCCCTGAAATCTCTGCTCCATGCTGTCCGGCTAAACGAATATGTCAAACAACAGAAATAGGTTGACTCCGCAACGAATATATCGACCATCATTAAATGACATACGTACCTCAAACTGACGAAGCCACATCAACCTGGGACCGTGCTTCTAAGCCGCCCTTGCCACCTCAACCTAAGGTGGACCCGGCGGTAGAGCTGGGGCAAACTTCTCCGCAAATGACTCACGCCAATTGGCAGGAGCCTGGAGCGGACCTACCGCGGTTCCCACCACAGGTAGACCAAGTAGGCAGGCCGCGTCCTGGAGCATGACTGTCATCTCCCCCCAAGCAAAGTGGAAGGTGTGGGTCTCCAGCCTCCACCTGTCTACAAGTGCGGTGAGCAACGAGGCATCGAAAGAAAACCTCCTGGAACGACCCACTCCAGCAGCCGAGTCTCCGATGTCCTCGTCGCCCACCGTCTCGACCATCCGTGCGAGTGGTAGTAAACCAGACCAAGCCAGCCTGTCAGAACAGAAAATAAGTCTAATTAGTACTAAAACACGATAATAAAGATACAATCAACTAATGTATCTCTCGATCCACGACTCGTGAATCCTCCACGCATGCTCAGGTGTACGAGTACGAAACACTCCGAGATCACGGTCTCCTAAAGCCAGCTGCCTAGACCGGTGCTCTCGGTGCTCTCGATCATCTATAAGCTCGAAGCCAGCCATACCTATTCATGTGATACAAAAAAACATGGAGGTAAGTGCCATGAGGTAAATATAACTCGAATACATGAAATATATGAAGTCAAGAGTCCACAAAGTAAACGAAGTACATATAACATGGATAGATGAAATACATAAAGTACGTGAAGTAAATACGACACGATGTACAGAGGCACTAGCAAATTACATAATACAAAGAGTGCGACATAGACTACTGGTGGCCTGACCCAGAGGTAGCACTAGACGCGTCCTCCCTTCTTTTTTGGTCTTCTTTCATCTTCAGACATGTCTTCACCCGGTGGCCAAATTTCTTACAATAGTTGTATTGTTTGGTTGGCCCACCAGCCTCCGCCTTATCCATCGTGTTAGCAATACGGCGAGTCCGGCGTCGTCCCACGGAAGCTCGGAGGAGGCTGAAATCGGGGACCCAGAACCGTTCGCCTAAAGGTACCTGCGTGAAATTATCCACCACACGGAAACCATACAGCTCGCCTGTCTAGGTATCATGGACAACCTCTTTTGTGAAGTAGTATTGTCACACCCCGATTTTCCGAAACCTGAAAATTAGGGCTAACAAAAGCTTTTTTGCTAATAATGCCCGTCAAAATATACCTAGCTGAAACTTTAATTCAAATCATGATGTAGCTAAATACCAACACGCGAAAAATCCTTGCTCCTATCCTTCTCGATCTCCATTTTGTCAAAACCCTAATTCCCCGAACCATGTCCGACGACACGGGCAACCCTGTTCGACACCTTGTCTCCATGCGTGGCTACGCGTCCATGCGTTCCCACCACGAACACACCTTTGACATCCCTTTCTCTTTTTCCCAAGTCGGTGTAATCTAGACCGACATCTGCAGCCAAATACCCACGCGATACTTCGGTGTAATTGAAACATATATACGTCATTAACTCTACCCGAATGATGTGATTTTCTGCCACCTACTTCGCCATGTCATATCATGAGTGTGTGCACATATGTATCACTTTTACATACATGAACATATGCCAAACTCTAACCCTTCTTCCCTGACTACGGATCAAAACCAATAACTCGGTACCTATATCTTATACGCTAATGTGCCAACAGCACCCTGCCACCGAGTACTCCCAGACCAAGGTATGAGGACTCCCGCGAGTCTCCATATTCCCTTTCCACCTTGCCACACTCCGGAACCCTAGTTCTAAGCCCCGATTTCTCTTCTCCCTATTAAATCTAAATACCACCAAAACCCTAATCGCGAGACTCAACACTCTTCGGCCCATCCAAAAATTTTGGAAAAATTCATGGGGCAATCTAATAATACTCTTAACTCAAATATAATGTAAAATAGTGATGTCTAGTCTAGAAATAATTATATATGGAAATAATTGGATTTAGGTCAGTAAGACGAGTTGAACTACGAGCTATAGAAATAAATTTTCAAAAATTCTAATAAATTTCCACTATGGTCCTCGTATATCTAGGAGTGCAAATATGCAAGAACATGGGCATGACCCGTTCAGAAATCTTGAGAAACCCACATCGAACGCATACGCCAAAAATGCATCGCCGTAGGAAGTCAGGATCAAAACCTCTCATCATCTTGATCCTCACATCTGCACTCCCATGAGCTTATACTACATACGTGATCGCTTCCCAATCTAATTGGAAAATGAAAATATACAACCGAGCACCTACCTGTGCAAGTGTGCAAAAAGGTAAATCGTGTTTCTCTTCTTAAAGCCACCAGGTGTTAAGTCCCATCACCTACGCACACATTATTTCCATCTCAAGTAATCGATGAACTGAAAGGGAATATCTCTGCCAAGCACCGGGCATGTGGCTGTCCTTCTCTACTATTAATTCCTATTCCTTCTTTGCTAGGGCCACTCCCCGTGTACCAACCGTTTAAACCCTGCCCTTCCCTCCATGCGGGCCCTGGTCCTACCCGGCAGTCCACTCCACCATCTTCTTCCCTATTCTTCTTCTCCCCTTGCCTTGCTAGCTCACTCTCTCTTCTTCACTGCCAAAGCTATTCCTCCCTGCCACGCAGTGTTCCAACACATCAAACGGTGCCAAACTTGTGCTATACATCTACAGCAATAGCCAGCGACCATCCTACGTGACTTAACTCCCTACTCCCCAAGCAGCTCTCCCTTGCCCCATCAATTAATGCCCGAGCTTCCCATTTTTTCCCAAAGCGCTAACACCAGTTACCAGCTCACTGCCACTGCATTACTCCTTCTTTCCCGAGCCAACAAAAGTCCAGTTGCCCCAACCACTACCTGAACAACTCCACTGGCACTTCCGAGCTCTAGTTCCAAGCTCCTCTGCCACTCCTTTTCTCCACTGGACAACATGCATCATCCTCCTCTTCAACTCCACTCGGGCATCCCAAGCAAGTCCCTTGTTCTACTCTTCTTCTCCTCAAGCAACCAAGCTGCTCATTTCTCCCCTTCTCCTCGAGCTACCAGTTTTCCCCATTCTCTCCATGCCAAGCTCTCCTCTCCCATTCTTCTTTCCAAGCCGAGCTACCCATCCTCCTGAAGCCAGCAGCAACCAGCCAAACGGGGCCGAGCTTCAACCTCTGCACTCCTTTCTCACTCAATCACCTAGAGTAGCAGAGTACTCAAGCCGCTCCTCCCCATTTTCCTCATCAAGTTTTGCCTCCATCTTCCCGCTCCCCGAGCTACCTGAGCCACCGGTGAGGTCCAACTTCCCCTCTCGCTGCCGCCGGTCCCCAGCTACCCCACCAGTGGGCCTGTTCTCACCGCATCGCCGTCCTTTCTCTTCCCGCCTTGGATCTCCGCTCATGCTACAGTACCCGCCGCCGACAAGAACCGGTGAACCACACGAGGTGAGCCCGGCGTCTAGGTCTGTTCCTCCCTGGCCATCTACCCACCGACGTGCTCCATCGGAGCGCCGCCACTCCGCAACGAGGACGCCTCCAGAGCCGTCATCTACTTCTTTCCCCCACCTCTAAACTCTTTTCCAGGGATTAGCCCTCACAAGCGCATGCTTAAACAACTCTAACCATCCTATCGAGCTAACCGTGGGACACCGGTCTGATTATTTAATAGCATAAAATCCAGTACTACGTCTTCGCTCGTGGGAGGCATGATTCACCTGGGCTCTCTCCAGATTATGCTCTCTGTCCAAGGGAGCGTATTCCTTGTGTTTCCGCCATTTCTATGTCGAAAGCATATTTTCCCAGATGCGCAATCAACGTCATCCCTTTTGTCACCTGAATCCTTTCCCTTCCTATTTCCTCCCTCGGTAGATTTTCGAGAACCCATTTCTCTCTCAGCCGGAAATCCGATTGACACGATTCCTTTCCCGATGATTGTGTAAAAATCGAAATCTATCAATCAGTGCACTGTTTGTAAAATTCTTGAAGTCATTAAGATTTAAATTTAAACGAATCATAATACGCATGACATATAGATATACCTCATTCGTTTTGGCTTTAAATAAATCATTCCTTGTCCCAAGAATCTGTTGAAACCAAAAACTATTATTTAGAGTCTGGCAGCATTTTCTTTTAAAATCCAAATTTTGTTAAGGAAACAGGAAGCAAGTTCTACTTTTGTGAATATATCTCAAAGCTTTTACTTGATTATGGTAATTATAACCATGTTTTACCCCAAAGGCATTCCACCTGCAACCTAACAGGAGTCCGCACATGTTATACTCTCGGTTTTCAATTAGACTCCGCAAACCTAAAACTTCTTCACATGAGTATAATAAAATGTTATGACGCCACAAGATAACATCCCAGGAAATACTTCTAATAGACATGTGTGGCTATATCCACCCAAGTCCTTAAATCAAAAGCCGCAACATCTGGTACGTTTTGGAACGCACCCATTTCCAATAAGCCACCTGGAGGCCTTATCATTTTAGTCCTGAAACCCTGTTCCTTAATAACATGAGATCCTTATTTTTGGTAATACGAATTCCTTCCCCTTTCCTTAAAATGCTAAGAAAAATCTATGTTCATAGCACATATTGTAGGTGCTCATGAGCGTATATTGGTTCTTATTGGCTCTTCTGCACATCATTGCTTATACGATGTTTTACGACGTGCAGTTACGACATTGCGATACCGCGCCGGAAGAAACCAAGTCATCGCCGTATCAAGTTCAGGGTCGCGACCCGACCAATATTGTCAGGCAAGCATTCCCACCTTGATCATGTTGAATCCTATATGTGTGAAATTTAATTATTTTATTTGCGAAACTTGCATGCTATGTGGATATAAACGGTATTTTATGTATACCTAGTTATACCCTATAGCTGCATATGACTTAGGTCCGAATATCAGATCCTTGTAACCCTAGAAGTATTAGTCGGTTGTTCCACGTCCGACAAAAGTATTAGGGCTATAGGCATTAGCTATGCTTAGACCTGCTTTAGTTAAAAACTAGATTTTCGATCGGTGTTCACAAAAACCCTGGGACATGGGAAATAAAACCCTCAGATAGCATGTGTTATCCGATGTGGCATTTCAAAGAAATGTTTGTCAAAACCCAAATAAAACTGGAGATGATTTTGATTCGAGTGAGAATGCTAAGGGCAGCCTGGGGCTGTAGAGTATCTGATGATGGCATGGTCGTCCGGATGAACATGGGTCGAGAAATGGAGTCTTGCTTGAATCAGTTAAGGACCGAGCCTAAGTGCCGCTAAACCAGTTCCCTCACCGTACGTCCACATATCCTTTATGGGAAGGACTTGGCTTGGTACCCCGGCAAGTATTGGAGTATGGACCCGTGGGAAGTAGGAAGTATGTGATTAGGTGTTTAAAGTCCTAGAGATCCACCACCGCTGGGCGTTGGGGTGGATGCAACACAAAGGTAGGGAGTCCCATTTTTGGTCCGGGACACAAAAGTTGGGTTACCACCTAGCGGGTCCAGCTCTGGTATGGAAGCGGGCGAAGGTCTCGTTGTAATAACCCTGCCGGCACTCCTAGTGAAGAGTGCTCATTCGGCCATGGCAGCAAGGGGGACTTACATCTTGTGGGTAAAACCGTACAACCTCTGCAGAGTGTTAAAAACTATTCGAATAGCCGCGTCCTCGGTTATGGACATAAACTGGCAAGGCCACACACTGGTTAGACTAAGTTTCATTTGCAAAAGCTTGGGAAAGGGATTAAGGACGTGGGTATGATGTGTCCACAAGGTGTAATTTACGCTACACGGCTGGTAGCAAGGAATTGCAGGAGGAGGATGCTAGCCGTACTATCCGGGATAATACGGGCTAAGCCTTGAGTTAAGCGGAGGCTAGCCGTGCTATCCAGGATAGCACGGGCTGAGCACTGCGTTGAGGAGCCCAGCTGTACTATCCGGGATAGTACAAGCTAAGCAATGAAATGAGGAGGCCAGTCATACTGCCCGGGGTAGTATGGACTGAGCTCACTCGAGAGATAAAAGGAGGTAGCTGGGTCTACCTCAAGAGAAGTTTTGTTGCTTTGAATTGCTCTGATTTACAAAAACTGCTTTGGAATCTACTATTCCTCGTATTTAAATTGAAAACTTACATTCTGCACAACAAGCAACTTAGGATAGAGCTATTCCTTGAATTACACCTTGCATGAAATATTGCTGTATAATTCGCCTGTGGGAATAGCTTGCGAGTACATTCAAAGTACTCACCTGGCTTGTTGATTTGGCCAGACGAAGGAGACATCAATTTTGAAGATACGATTGCGATCGCGAAAGTTAGGGCGTAACCCCAGTTAGGGCGTAACCCCAGTCAGTTGCCTGTCTGGTATTGGCATATTAATGGGCTCCCTCACCGCTTGATTTCTGCTGCAATTTATTGCCCTTGGGCTACAGGTATCAGACGTTCGACCCTGACGGTCTATTTACTTAAATTCGTATGTATGTCAATGATATACAGGTTAACTTGTGTGTACCGGCTACTGATCCAGGGACCTGGTACAGTAATCACAAGGGAGTATCCGGCCTTAAAACCGGGTACGCCACAAGTATGACACAAACGGCCTCATATCCATCTTTGTCTTAGCAGCCGCAGCAACGACGTGAGAGCAAGGCTTGTGAAGAAGCATGGGCTTGTTGCACGTACACGTAGCAGAGATATTCGGTTCCACATGGAAAGTAACCTCCTGAGTAATCTCCTGTGTGCAAACCCCAATCCACTCTTCTGCTTCAAACATACCCCGAACCTACGTTGCATATTTCCTGTGTGTCTGGCCTTGTGTATTTGCCCCTTCCTGGCCTTTTCCTCAATAAACAACATAGTCTTAGCATAGTAATGTGTTCCACCGAATTTTTTCATATGCAGTACAGTCTTTGCACGTCTATCCTGAAAAGTACCTCATTGTGCCGTGCAGCAAACCCTCCACGATAGCCACCAGGGTAAACTGCGTACCCCCTGAGAACAAAATTATAAACCTCAGCAAGATTGCTAGTCATGATTCCATATCTAGCACTGTCTGTGTCATGGAGGAGCAACCGATGCTCAAGTGGTTCCTTACTTATCCAATTCGAAAAGCACTTCACTCTGTTTGAAGCCTTCCTCCTAGTGTTTGGATCAGCAACTCGTAGAAGGTCACAAAACCTGTGTGTTACCTCCCCAGTGTTACGTCGTCTAACCTCCTTCTTCGTGAACTCGTCAAGTCTGCTCCAGTACGCGTCAAACTTTTTAGACTGGTTCTGTTTGTATAACGTTTTGAAGAGGTTCATCAACTGCTTGTTCTTGAATTGGCGATAGAAATTGGCGGCTAGGTGGCGCGTGCACCACCTACTCCGTATGTCGTACTAAACTGAAATCTTCTGACAAATCTTCCCACTTCCCTTGTCTTCGCTCTTCCTTGCTGCAGATTGCGAATTGCCAGTAGCAGCCCGGCATGCCGGTTGTCGCGGGGTGTTCGCGGCAATATCCATTTGTAATAGGATTGTCGGGGATGCGTGTATGGAAGATCTAGACGGTGCACACAAGAACTTTTACCCAGGTTCAGGCTCTCCAAGTATGGAGATAATACCCTACTCCTGCTGAATATATTTGATGTTCTTGCGTGAAAAAAGGGAGTACAGTAGGGATTAGAGGACGTAAAGTCTAGAGTCTAGCCCCTTTCTACATGGAGGGCTCAGCCTTATATAGGCTTGCACATCAGCCGACTCGGTACTCGGCTGAGCTACGTTACTATCCAAATTAACTGACATTTACATCTGGTAACCGTCCGAGTAATCATCAGCCTTCATGCTGGCTGAAACGTATGCTTTGATGAGTTGTAACGCCTGTCTTAATGGCACCCGGACGTTGTACTGTGGCAGGCTGTTTCTTGGGCCTTCGTCCGAATGGGCCTTTGCAAAGTTGTTGGGCCCGCACCCGAGTGGGCCTTGCCAGGCTGCTGGGCCAACTCGGGTTATTGGGCCTACCCGGTTGGGCTTCCCTCGTCAGTAGCCCCCGAGTGCTTCGAGGTCTTGACACGGATGCCGAGTGGGCGGGCTAATTGCTTGTGCCCGAGTGGCGAGTGGAGAGACCTTGATGGACTCCTGTAATACCTGATAAGTAGGTTAAATATGTGCTAAGTATTCAAGAACTCAATGACATCCGCATTTTCCGATTGAGGAAAACGGCTTGTGGCCTTTCGGGAGGCGTATCATGAATTCCGAGTGAATCCGAAATAGCGTCTGGCCTATCCGAATGAACGGTTACCATCTCGTGCCCGCAAGGGGGGACGCCTTCGATTTTTAGCTTCGGAATCGAGTCCTCGAACTCCGACAATGATCCCTGAATTAACGAGCCATTTTGCGCCGCTGCGGCGTTCGGCTCTGATTCAAGGACCCTGTTATTCCGCTGTGGATGCCAGATTCGTCCTTAGCTTGGGTGTTACCGAGTGACCTGAAAACCCTGTTGGGTCGATCATCAGCACCCTTTTTGCAGAGCTAATCTGCTTCCGAGTTTGGCGGCTTGTGCGCCTCGAAATTACTTGATGAAGTCGGATGATCTGTGACGTGTCCCAGGGGGCTATGCCGACTGTTGAGTCGTCACCCGAGCACACTCGACTCTGATTGAGTCGGACTCGGTTGAAGCCGACTGGTGCCACAGCATTGTTTTTGTCCGAGACGTCACATCAGCATTTAATGTGTGCAGCCGGTTGGGCAGAGTGTTTGCAGCGCCATGATTTCGCCTCGAGTCACGCGCGAAGCGTGCCCGAGACATGCGCGGCTGCTCTGATTTCGCACGCCGTTCGAGGCGGCGGCTCATCATGTCTGCGCCCGAATCACGCAAACGGCGCGTGCGAGACGAGGGCTGACGTAATGTTAGCCGGTCACGTCGCCTGGAACTCCGCGTCGTGGCGAAAAAGGCGCCCGAATCCCGCGGGTTCGCAGCGCAGCGGGACGGCGGTTGCCTCGGTAGTTTCCCGCCACGTCGGACGCACGACCGCCGGCGGTTGGACTCCTTTGGCTATAAAAGGGACCGCGGGAGACGCCGATGTTTCTCATCTGCTTTTGCCTTCGTCTTCCTCACGC